>BMAO01011298.1:0-415681 GCA_019973975.1 Trichonephila clavata
AATGGAGAAATTCACACCAGGCAGACGCCAAGCGGGGAATCACGTGACAAATTGGGCAACAATTGCACGTGTTTTGCATTACCGTGGTAGAACCGTATAAGCAAATTGTTGACATTCTTTAGCTTTAATTTTATCTAAATAAAATATGTGATATCATTGTATTTCTTGCATATTCTAGTGTATATATTTGTTAGAAAATAATCTTAACAACTTTTTTACATAATTTTTGATTTTTTGTAATTTATTTATCTAATTAGGTATTCGTCTGCTTCGACTAGTGTTAGCTGGTGTATTTGTTTATAGTTCTCGATTCACTTAGATATAGCTCTCAGTTATTTTAGTTCTCAATTAATTTTGTAGTTTTTTTTTTATATTCGATGACAAATTTGTGAGTAACATGTCGCTTACCGAGCCTGATTGCTCAGTTAAGTATTAATTTTTTTATCAAAAGCGTTGTAAAAGCATAAATGTAGAGAGTAAAGTACAAGTCATTTGTTCAGATCAGAACAACTTCTGAGGTAAGTTATAAATTATTTTGTGTTCTAATTTAGATACTTTCTGAAACTATTATGAATGCATTGCTATTTATTCATTTATGCTTTAGTTTAACTCACTGTTATAAAAAAACAAAATAGGTTTTAATAACATTAATATTGTTATTTATCATTGAATTATAAGTTGATTCTAAAAGATTAAAAGTAATGGCAACTATTCAAATTTAGCAGCTTTTTAAACATATGTAAAGAAATGTGAATGGACAAATTTAAAATTTTTTGAATAGCTATATTATCAATGATAAGTTTATAATTTGATTCTTATATTTTAGAGTAGCATTGAATATCAATTGCATTGTTTTCTATTTTAATGAATATTCATTATTATGCTTTAGTCATTACATAGTTATTGCTATTTATGAGTAAATCCTAATTTGATTCCAACACATTAAAAGTAAAGACAAGAAATGCCAAACCATGTTGATAAAGAAATGTAAATTTTTTCATTTAAAACTGAAATTCAATATGGAGAAATGTTGTGTTTACATTTAAGATTCTCCCAAATTGTTACTAATTTTTCTTATAAGGCATAGTATTTTTAAATCAAGCACTTTATGATGTGTTTTTATATAAAAAAAAACTGTTAATTTTCACTTATTTAAAATTTTTTATTCATATAATTTATTTATTTAAATTATGATAATTTATTAATTTAATAAATTATCAATTATAAAATAATTGAATATAAATTAAGCTGAAAATTAACTTGGGCACAAATCTTTCAACGTTATTAACCAGTAGACTAATATGTAAATACCGAAAACTCATATAAATTTACAATCTAATTTTAGAATTTATTTCTTTTTAATATTTAATACTTTTTTTTAAACTTAAGGTTATAAGTGCAACATGCACTTGTCCTGCTGGAGGCACTCCAACATTTTGTAAGCAGGTATTGCAACGGAAAACAAGATGGTTTCTGCAAAAGTGGAGATAGATCGTGCTACTTGGTAAACAGCTGGTTTGCGGGTAGATAGTGAAAGTACCCAGATGGTTCAGGACGATGCAGATTGAAATGGCAAGATTCTTTGGAAATTGTTATTGTTTGGAAGTGCGAGTCGTGATATGAATGAAATGTGTCCGCATCTGCAATGAGCAGACAACATGTTGCAAGGACAGAAATCACCACGGCACGAATTGAAGAAACTACTTAGATTGATCAACGGGTAACTCAGCTTTAAATCTCGTCAGAGCTGGGATTGAGATATGGTAGCACGCAGTATATCATTTTCTGATGTGCTGCGATATTGTACTGAGACTGGCCAATGGACAAGGACCTGATTTCTACCTAGACAGATTAAACAAGTAGGTTCTGCATTCTCTATGATAAATGCCTAAATAGACTTGGTGATTATGATGAAATGTGATAGGTGAATATGCCTCTTAATTCCCTTTTTGTATTTCTGTCTATTGTAAATAAATATTTTTTATTCGACTTGTAACATTTTTTTCTGCTCGCCCCTCGTAGTTATGCATATTTCTTAATGATTTGTGGATTTTATAGATGTATCTGTTTTACAGTGTTAAGCTTTTTAAAATAATTTTGTACATAAAATATTAAGAGTTGATAGGGAGTATTTCATATATATTTAATCCTCTGATGAAATTTTTTTTACAACTTCATGAATTGCATATTTTATATAGTGTGGCTTACCAGTATAAGATATTTGAAATGATGCTGTAATTTTGTGGTTTGCTTTATCAATACTATAGAAAGTTCTTAATTTTTTTTCCCTTTGTACTAGTATGCTATTAACTGGTATACTCGTTCTTCACACGGGTGGGAATTTATATATATCAAAAATGTTATGCATGAATTTTCTCATTTTTTTCCAGCATTTAGAGATGAAAAATAACAATTGTCTATAAAATATATTACATTTACGTCAAGTTTGCCTACCTACACTTAAAATTCAAATTAATATTTTATTTCATTGTTGATCAGTTTGATGAAAATGAATTTTATTTTTACAATGTATTATTACATGTAAATACTTTATACATATAAAGATATCTAAAATGATTGTAATAAAATAAAAATTGGACATGGCAAAGTTTTTATAAATAAGTAAATGTAAGGACTCAAATTGATATTTTAAAGACTTGTCATTCAATTCTTAGCATTTAATAATCTCCCACTTTGTGGAAACCATGAAATAATATGAACAGCTATAAATGGAATTTTTTTTAGTTCAATAGAATAAGTAAATATGACCCTGTGTTAATTTATCATTTGTAAACAAAATTTTAAAAAACCTCTAAAAATAGAATTGTGCATAACTTAGCAAATTATAAAAAAAAACCAGTAGAGAAATTTACATGTTACTTCTATAACACTGCAATATTGATACAGTTTTACGTGAATAGATTTATATAAATATACCAAATATTAATTCTGATTTAAAAACCTGCGAAAAACATGAATTAGAAAAAAGTTTTAAGACATTTGTTAAGTTTACAACAAAAATGTAGATGAAATCAGTTAGCAACAGAATTTGATTTTGAATGTAAGAGATTTAAATAACACAAGATATATTGCAATACATGCAAAATAAATATAATGAGTTATTTCTACATGTATTAATTGTTTTAATACTTTTTTCTTAAGTTGCAATTACTGTAGCAAGTGTTGAGAGCTCTTTCAGCATATTAAAAAGTTACCTTCAACAGTTGCTATATTAAGCATCAAACAAAAAAATTAAAACTTTTATAAAAATAACATCACGCAATAAAAAACATGTGTATGGGTATGCGACACTTGGATCACAAGTTATTATTAATGCAATATGTACTATATTAAAAAATTACATTAAAATTTTTAATAAATACTTCTTTTTATATGAAGTGCTATAACATGTTGATCTACTTCTTTTATATTGTACAATATTAAGGGAATGTACCATCAGAAAAAGTGAAATAATTTTCAGAAATTCAATTTAATTATCCTTAATTTTAAATAAATTTTTTCTTATTGAATTACATACAATTTATAAAAATAATAGAAAATAATGATTTATGTATAAACAATAGATGGTTCCAAAATACAATTTAAACGTAAAAAATTTACTTTAAGCCATTGTTCATCTCATATTAAAGTGAGTTAATATGAAAGTTTTTTGATTAATAATATTTATCCATTAGTGAAAATGAATTTCATTTTTACAGCACAATGAATTGCAAATTAGATGGAAAAAATACAATACAAATATATACAAATGAATAGTCGCATAAAATTTCCATTCACAATTAAATTCAAAATTTATCAAACCAAACAAATATTTCTGTACAATTTCAATGATGAATAATATTTATATATATATATAAAAACAGCGAATCACAAGATTATTGTGTTGGACATTCCATAAACTTTTCAGGTCATAAAATTAATTGAATATATTTTGGCCATAGTATTCAAAAATAAGAATTTTTCAAACAAGAAAAAATGTACAACCAGATATAACAAATAATTTCCAGTAATTGAAGTGTGTGTTTTTTTTTAAATTGGCTTAAGTCACTTTGTTTTAAAGCTAAAAAGTACCCTTTTTTAAAAATGTTTTTTGGAGACAATAACAGCAAAAAGTCAGTTTGACCAGCTATTATTTCACTGTTTAAAAAAAAATTAAGAATTTAAATCTTTTCAAACTCATAATATGCCCAATGTTTAAAATTTTTTAGTCATTTTAAGTGATTTATGTTTCATAGGTTACTGCGAAAAAGGTTAGTATGGATTTGAAAATCTGTTTCCTTGTTGATTTGTAATAATTATTTTTCTCGCTAAACTTGGAAAAAACACAAGATTTTTTAAAAATATAACCAGAAATCTCAAACCAGAATCCATACTAACTTTTATAAAACATACCAATTGAGAGTATCTACAAAAACTTTCAACACTATCTTGAACAGAAAAAATTAATGAAAAAGCTTCTAAGTTACAAACTATTTTTTAAAACAAAAATTGGCCTTGAAATCAATTTTAATTATGTAACTATAAGAACAGGATATACATAACCAAGCAGAAATAATTTTAGCAATGAAAATTTAAACTATTAAATCCAAATAAACAACTTAGTTACAGTAACACATAGCTAATTATGTACGAGATAAGACAAATAACAAGTACGAGTTCAAAACACTGATTTTTTGTCAGATTTTAAAAAATGATTTTATTTCCTACAATAACCGTTTCTTTAAATGATCGATCAACCATTTGAGCAAAATAAGACATTTTAAAAATTATAATGTAAAACTAAAAGAACAAAATAATCGTAGCTACTGTAGTAAACAAACAGTACGTGGTCACGTGACATAGTTTTCACGTGATCGTGACGTCACATGAATTTAATCCATTGAGTACTTTATGACTGCTCTCGAAATGAACATGTGGTTTTTGTTTATAGTGAAGATGAGAGATTTATTTTCACTAAAGTATTTGATTTGGGTTTTCAGTCTTGTTTTTTTTTATGGATAATTAGATCTCGTAGACAAAATTTGTCTTTTTTTCCTTACTTTTTTTACAAAGTCGACTTTTAAAAAGGCTTACAATAAAATGTTTAAAATCTTGTACTTAAACAAAAAGTGGCTTAAGGAAATAAAGTATATTAATACGAAATATTTGAAGCATATGTCGTTCGTATAATATACAGATCAATGTGTTTATTTTTTATGGATTTACTCTTAACTACACAAAATCCACCGGCCTGTGAGTGAGACTCGCGATAGAAACCTCCGGCCCTGGCGGTACGCACTCGGTTGCGTCTTTCGTCCCGAAAGGGTTAATAATCGGTTTAAATATTTTCTTTGTACTTGTATCTCTATTTTTGTCTTCGTGTATCAATTTGTTCCTACTTGTCCTTTAACAATGCAATTAATTGGTTGCTTTTTACCTACGCAAACTTTCAGTAGCATGTTGTTTTTCCTCTGATTTATTAATGATCCACGTGTCGTTGGGAAATAGCAAGACGGATATTTGTTCAATTGCTCAGTAGAGAGAAATTTGCTGTTCAAAAATTAAGAGGAACATTATAATTCAATATCCCTCCCCAGATAAAAAGAGAGAGAGTTTCTTAAAATAATTTTCATTTGTGGGCGGGCTTCGAAAGATCCCATAGGGCTCAGAAAGCTAGTAAGGAGTAAGAAGCTTCTCGGTTAATTTTTGAAACAAATCTGTCTTTTAAGAAACTATTCCTTTGGGCTGCAAAATCAACCTCCTATCGCGTAAAGGATAAAGAGGGTAATGGTTTACTAAATTATATTAACTTTAATCTGCCAACTGACTTAATTGACATAGTCATTATATTATCAATTACTTATTTTTCTCTATATCTAATTTCTCCTCTTATACAATAAAATTAGCATAAGCTTTCTCTTAGGAGTTATAAGGTTATGTGTGAGGAGACTTTTAATTAAATTAAATTCATATTGTGGACTTGTGTGTGATGTGCTCAGAATTTTTTTTCAACTACAGGAGTCCTTTATTCTCATATTAATTACCTATTTGTTTTATACTTTATAAATAACTCATGAGTTAAAAAGTCTGCTTAAAATATTTGTTTTTCGGCATTGTTATGCCCTTACTTATTTTATATGTAAAATATATTTTACAAAATAATTATTTATATTATGACATATCCACAATGTAATTTTAACAACAATGTTTACAAATAAATCAAGCAGCGGGATACGAGAACCCTAACTTGGCCTATTTAGAGCTTTAATTCCTCAGCCAAAATAATCCTCCAAATTATGTATGAAATTTAAATCATTAAATAAGGGGGGGGAGGAAATAAGGTTACAACTCTAGCCACACAATATATTCATAAAGGAAGTAGTTCATGAGTAATTGAACATCAAAATTACCTTTTGTTAGCGCTGAGTTTCACATATAACATATTAATAGAAGAAATAGCGCATTTCATCATATCTTTAAATTTTTTTAGACGTAGTATTAAAAGTCGTTTGTACATGATCACGACAAGAGTTCACATGAAAACTGGAAATTTTTTCAATTCCTACTATTAGTTCACTCACTCTATTTATTTATATATATTTATTTTGTTCAAATTTTCAATCGCTAATAAAATGCATTTTAAAGCCCTCAATTCAACTGAAATTTTATATACACGATTATTTTGGATGACAATACAGTAATTTAATTTTAATTAATAAAAATTTATTAATTAAAACTAATTATTCAAAGAATTACAAATACAGCTACGTTGACATCATTTTTGGCGACTTGTGTCAAAACTTGAAAAGGTTTTTCCCCCACATTTTAAAGAGCTCATTTGAGCTAAAATTTCCTATACACTAATGTTTTGGGTAAGAATACGAGATAAGTTAATAATAAAAATTAAAATTGACTGAAATTAATTATTTAAGGAATTACACATATACACGTTGGCTTCATTTTTAGCGACTTGGGTCAAAACTTTAAAAGATTTTTTTTCTCACGTTTCAATGCATTCAGTTGAACTGAAATTTAATATATACGATGGTTTTGGATGACAATACGATACTTTAAAGATAATTAATAAAATTAGTTGCCACTTAATGCTGTGATTCTGTCATATGAATATACATACAATTGTACCAAAAATAATTTTTTTTTTGGTTGAGCTAAGTAGGAATTGACTTAAAAAAAATTTTCTTGTATTACTTGTTCTGACTGGAAATGTGTTTGATTAATATTCTTTAACAAAAGATGAAGAAATGCAGAGGCGAAATCTTGCATGCCATGCTAACTTTGCTACACATTTGAATAAATTTGATTGACAATCATGTATAGAAAGTCTACCAAGCTCATTTGTTTTACAAAAATATCGAGTAAATTATCAATGAAGGGATAAACAGTGGTTCTAAAACTTATCTTCCTTTTGAAAAATCACACAAACCCTTCTACTACATTCCAAACAAAATTATTCAGCATTTAATTTAGTACCAGAAATTTTCACTTACAGACGCATTCAAAGCTAAGTAAATAAACTACCGACTGGCAATGAAATAAATAAATTCCTATATTTATATATACAATTTGCAAATGACAACAAAATAATTGGACTACATTTAAACTTTTCGGTGGATTCTTTTAATTATAGATACAAATTTTTAATTATATGTCAAATGAAAATGTACTTAATTGTATTTACAGTTAATTAATAAAAAGCATTTAAATAAACAGAAAAAAAAACAGTTGAACGTCTTACCTTAAAAGCAAATAAGAGTTGAAAATAAAGAATCATTCTTCTAAAAATGTTATTAATTTCAGAAAATGATAAAGTTTTAGTTTATAATTAAAATAAACATCCCCGCTAATTTATGAACTTGGAAAGGTATTTGAGAGTTATATTTAGTGAATGTAGTAATGGATCTTTGCATTCGACAACTTTCTAATAATCATTTCAAGTAATGAAAAAAATATTTCTTTCATGATCACAGGGCATTTCTTTTTTGTTTCTATTTACCTTTAAATTTATAACGAAACTCAAAAGATCTTAATTAATAGCGGTTATTTCAATTAAGATTTGGGATAATATTAGGATCAAAAACATTCCATAGGAATTTTTAATTTCGAGCTCAAGAAAAGAGATAAAACAAGAATCATTTTAAGGTCTTTGTTTTCTTTTTTAGTATTTGGAACATAATAAAATTTAGATGAAAACATTCTAGAATTTTACCTAATTAAAAATAACTATAAAAAATGGAAGAAATAAAAGTCAAGCATTTTTATAAACATTAAGTAATAATAAACAGTATTTCATTATCTGTGATTTCAAACCTGTATGTATATACATATGACAGAATCACAATATTAAATGACAAAATAGAAAGCCATTTTCCTTGCGCAGTAAAAATTCTCTATTTTCCCTTCTATATATGGTGTTGGACTATTTTTTGTGTTTGTTACAATTTATTCATTAATTAAATTTAATTTTTCGAATAAAATGAAAATTCTATTCTCAGAAATTAGGCCATTTCAGGTGAGATTCAAACCCCCAACCTTTGCAATTAGTATAGTCCACTACAGGGCCAAAACAAACCATTTTCCTTTCTATATATGCGGCTGGAAAATTTTTGTTACTATTTATTCAATTTCTTAATCGATGAATTAATATTCGAAAAACTGTATTAATATCAAGTACCATCCATTACAAGTTTAAAAAAATGTTTTTGAACTTGAATGAATGAATAGAAAGTATTTTATTAACAATTGAATATTTGAACAAGATATATATATATATATATATACAAATATATAGGAGGAATATGAACTAATGGTAGGAATTGAAATAGTAAATAAATATTCAGATAATTCAATATATAGAAACTCAAGGGAATACCAAAGTAAAACTTAACAATAAGCCATTGAAACCGAGGCATTAATTCATCCAGCTCAATTTATCTCATAATAATTGTCATACAATACTGGTAGATGAAACGGTGTCAGGAGGAATGTATATGGTCATTTTAAATCTAATATGATTCCAATCTTAGCAACGTCTTGAATGATAGATACACCCAGAGGCCTACCATCTCTCCAGGCGGTTGCTTGCAACTGTCACAGAAGACTTTGATTTCGTAGTAATAAGACCGAAACAGCTTCAGAAGACTTTATGTGCCATTATACATGGAATGGGTTCCATTAAATCCTTCTCTCAGAGTGAGAGAATTCCTGCTCTTAAGTGATCTTGAATCCAAACCATTAATCGACCACTTTCTCAACTGAAACATATCTCGTAGCTTATTAACTTATTTTCATTCCATCTTCTCAGTGAAAGATTTAAGGGTGATTTGACGTCACTTAGCTGAAACTAATGTAGATAAAAATGAGAATTAGTTGATAAGTGCTTGTAAAATAAATTAATCGATTTATAATTTTTAAAACTTGCAGTCATTATGCTTGCAGTTCGCGATTGCATTGCGTATTTCAAAATTGGATTTGAGTTAAAACATTCCTATACAACTTTTTTTTCTTATTATAGGATTCATCTATGTATATTGAAAAAAAATTTCAAAATTACCAAAAAACTTGAAAACATTACATTCAAATGTCGTAGTAAGCTTTGAATGTTTTCAAATTTATGTTGTCTTAGAGTTATACAGAGGGAGGCGATGGACCTTGCAGTTCTAACCCTTAGTTTAATAATCAGAAGAGTGAAACTAAGAGAAAATCACAGAATTTCTTGACTTTCAACGGAGGAAATTTGTAAATGGATCCAAATAAATCAATATCCAAACTTGGAACTCAAAAAAAGTAGTTTTTATTTAAGAATTTGTAATATTATTTGAATATTACATAAAGAAATTACAATTATATAAAGGTGGTTAACACCCACACACAAAAGAAAAGAGATCTCTCTATTTATATTAACTTCAGTATATTTAAAAGTGATTTTCCCGCTTCTTGAATTAAAATTAAGAACGGAATTTAATAAATACAATGTTCTAGAACCAAACAATTTCATATTTGTTGTTCCAAAGAAATTTAAAACAAAGCATTATTTTCTGGACATAAACGTTCTAGAAAAACCCCACTACTTGTAGCAATCTTTCAATGCTTCAGATATATTGAAAGCTTCGGGTAATTCTTGCGCGAATGGATATAAGCTGCTTTTTATGGATTTATCACACAAAAGGATTTCTTTTCTAATGAAAGAATGTCTTCACCTCACCTGAACTTGATTTCTGTCTCCCTCCCTTATTTTCCGTAATCGCATTACTCGAATAATATTAACGTATCTTCGACATAAAATATCTCTAGTACATACTGCCTTTGTCAACTTCAAACCCAAAAAATTTCTAATGAATCCTTTACTATTTGTCAAAAGGCACTGGTCTTTTTTGTGTTTAGTAAGTATTGTGCCATCAGAAGCAACGTTCATTTATATGCTAGCTATTATTTACTCATTTTAATGGGTAAGGGTTCCGGTCATCACATCGATCATTGCGATGTCAATGTGCTCAATTTATGACTGTCACGTGATAAAGACAAACACGGGTTTCTCCATTGAATTCAAAACAGACACTCAACTATTTGTCCTTGTCGTTCCATTTTTAAAATATTGATAAAATTTCAAGTATCATAATTGGGTAAAAATGTTCAAGTGATAAAACACTAATTTTCTTGAAAAAAATTTTAAAAATTAAAATATCTTATTTTACGCATGTACTTTTAAATAAAACGCATTTTGTATACCTATGTGTGCTGTTATTGTTGACATATATGTACAGTACTGTGCAGATTAATTGGGAAAAATATAGTTAAAAAAATTGTTCCTTCCTCGGGGATTTGCTGTTTGTAACCGGTTTCAACTGCATTTCCTTGCAACGCGCGACTGCTCTTGACTAATCTTAACTGGTTTGACCACGTGATCATGACATATCGAACATATTCCCTTCAGTTGCTGGAAGAAGTAGTATCTTGTGTGAATAGTTTCCTTCTGACGTGTATTTAAAAAAAACATATCACTCCCAGGAAAATGACTTAGTCAGCATACTTCTATGATTGTGAGGGATATTGCTGCAGCAGTTGGAGTTGGAAAATCTAGTATAATTATAGGATTATTAATCAGCTAAAGAATTTTGGGGCAGTGTCTCTAAAGCAAAAGGGTAAATGTAGACGCGAACGTAAGACCACACCTCAAACAGACAAATTTCTTGCGCGAAAATGTACAATTCATCCTTACAAAACAAGTAGAGATCTTCAGAGAGATTTATTAGCTATTGGTGTGAGCATAGATTCATCGAGAGTTCGACGAATACATTGAAGCTGGGAGATCTAAAAGAAAGCCAATCAAAAAACAGTTATTAACACCTACAATGAAGAAAAAACTTTGGATTAGGGCAGGAAATATCAGTCCTGAAGTGCACAAAATTGGAATAAGGTTGTATTCAATGACGAAAAGCATTTTCTTATGCAAAGGTTTTGACCAAGATTTATCAGGTGAAGCGGAGAAGAAAAGAACCCATTAGGGAACATCTTATTCAAATAGTTAAGCACCCTCAGAAACAGATGTTTGGGCGTTCTATTTACTTTTGGAAAACCTGACAGCTTAGTACCAGTTGAAGGGATAATGAATTCTGAACAATACATTTCTATAATAGAAAGTAAAACTACACCCATGATGCAAATATTAGCTGGTGGTGTTGGTATCTTTCAAGAAGATCTGCCTCCGCGTCATACCTCTAAGCTAATAACGATTTTTTTTCAAAAACAGAAAATAACTGTTTTGGATTCTGGTGATTCTCCTGATGTAAATCACATCGAAAATCTGTGGAACACTGTAAAGAGACGTGTGAGTAAAATGGACTGCTCAGCATAGAAAACAATGATTGAGAATGCTACAAAAGTTTTCTTTCATAACGATATCAAAAACTTATATTCTAATTTAGTGGAATCCATGCCAAACCGTGTACGGGATCTCATTCTAGCTAGGAGGACATATTTTGTATTAGATTGCTATACAGTGCATGTAAGTTAATCTATACTAATTACACATTTGTGAAAATTTCTGTGTTTGTCCCAAAAAATTTGCACAGTACTTTAGTTTTCAAGCGAAAGTTTCTGCAAAGAGCTAAAGTTGGCAACACAATGAAGCGAATGAACCGATTGGCAAAAAAAAATTATTGTTTTTATTATGTGACTATGACGTCACAGGAATTTAACCCGAAACCCGCATCTTCACGTATTTCACTTTGCACATATGCGATATATATTAATTTTCAAAAAATGATTTATATTATTAGACATTTATTATTAAAAGACTTTCGTCTAATCACTCATCAATTAGCAATTTTTACATTAAAATATACTTAATTATTAACAATTTTATATATAAGTTTCTAAAGAATCTTGAGATTTCAGTTATACAATAAAGATACATTGTTCATGTACTATTTAAAAGAGAAATCATACTAAGGAGTATTGTGTATTCATGTAATGCTTTTTTACGTTGGCATTAAACTTTCCCATTATTATTCTTCGAATACTTTTGACATTGTCAATCATTCATAAAATTTTCTTTGAAAATATAAAATAAATGCTTCTTTTTTACGAAAATAACTTCGAGACTTTATTATTGCCTCATTTGAGCAGGAATGATCCTCCATCCGAAACAAAGAAATCGTTATACTAATTCTTCAAAAGAATAAATGGAATTTCGATGAAGGGATTATTTGCAAAAAAAAGGCCTCTTTAAAAAAATCAATATTCCTCCTATTAAACAAACTCATTCAATCTTCATTATGTATAATCGATACTGTTTCATCGCTTAATAAGTCTCAACAAGAACCCCCCCCCCAACCCCTCATTCTTCGTGACGTCTGCTACAGTTTTTTCCTTGCCCCGATATTTCTTTCCCCACCGTTTCTCCCATGTGAATTTTCCATCCCCCACTGGTACTTCAAAGACTATTTCTCAAAAGAGAAATACAGTTAATTTCGTAATCGCTAAGTTTGATAAATCATTGAAATGTCGTTATAATGTCCCAAAGTGGCTGGAAGTTGACTGCTGCTTGCAGTAGAAGTTCATTTCAATCTTTCAGTAACATTTTCTGCATTAACTTGTAAACTCTCGTAATGTTTTCTCAAGGCCATTCAGCAAAATATATATTGATTATATTACTTCAGTACATTAACTTAAAGTGTTGTGATTCTAAGTCATTATACTAACTTAAGTCATTGTTATTATAATTGATTTCAATCATTGCTTGTCATTTTAATTATTACTTAGTTTATACCAATAATTAATGCGTATTAGTATTATCAAAATTATATAAATTGTATCTCAATCATCTGTACATATTATCATGTTTATATTAACCATTAAATATTTTAATTATTGCCATCATGCTTATATTAACAATCGCAAAATATTTCAATTATCGTCCTGAAATATTTCATTATTATCATTAGGTTTATATTAATCGTCTTAAAACATTTAATTATTATCATCATTACATTAAAACTAATCACCAGTAAATATTTTAAATATTATAATTATGTTTAAAATAATCATAATATAATTTATTTATCACCATCATCTCAATATGTTTACATATCAGCAAGAATTAGATATTTTACACGCGAATATTCTTATATGTGTAGAGCAATCATTAATTAATTTTTAAACGTATTATTGACATCAGTATGTGTCCACATTAATAATCATTACATATTATCACGATTATATCAATCAACTTTATTATTATTATTGTTGCGGTTTCCGCAGAGTTAAGTTTAGAATTGTTTTTTGAGATTTTCCGAACGTTGCAAAAACAAATACATTCAATGCTTCTTGCCTGTGTTATCTAAAATTTCTAGAAATTGGACTGTTGTCTACAATAAGAGTTCGTTTCAAGTTCTGCAGTAACTTATGAACTCTTTATGCTGCTTACAGACGCTCAGAAAAGTATTGATTATTTCACTTTCATACATTTATTTAAACTTTAATTGCTTATTTGAATCATTGTGTTTTGTTACCGAGTTTATGTTAATTTCAGTCATTGTTACCACTGTTATTTCACAATCACGATCCATTATTTTCATTATTTATTCAAAAGTAATTGCATATCACTACGTTTATATTAATCATCATAAAATTATTTTAATTATCACCATCATTATGTTTATTTTAATCATAAGATATTTTAATTATCTTTATCAACATGTTTATATTAATCATATAAAATCTTAGTTATGTTTAAATCAATAAGAATTACATAAAATTACATAAAACGCACACGTGAGTGCGAGTATTGTTATCCTCATTAAGTTTATATCAATCATCATTTTATTACGAATATTACTAAAATTATTATGTTTCTTTCAAAAATCATTACATAAGGAGTATATCAGAAAACAGTATATAATGTTATTGTTGGGGTTTCAGCAAATCCATCTTCTTTAGTTTGTAATTTAGATCTGCTTGGAGGCATTTCGAACGTTTCAATAAATAAGTACAAAATTTTTTCCAGTGTTCACCTTGGACATATTCGAAAAGATTGTGCGATTTTATAAAACATACTAAAGCTATTATTTTGCTGATCTTTTTTAGACATTATTTGAATCAATTTTTTTAGTCTGACGTTATCTTGCATTGCAAGCTTTTATAATATTCGGGATATTATCAGTTCCTACTATTGCTCACACACAACACTCTCTCCCTATATATATATTTATTCATATATCTGATTCAAATTTTCAATCGTTAATAAAATACATTCTATTCATCCAATCAAGTTTAAATAAATTTTTTTAAACTTGTAGTGGAGGACACTTGATGTTTATACAGTTTTTTCAAACATTAATTTATTGATTACCGGTTAATTAAATTAATTACTGGTTTTCGACGCCAACTTGTATTCGTCTCCATTGTTTAACAATGTAACTGTTAAAATAATGACAAAAACTGACGTCGTTTTTCAGCCAAACTAGCCAAACGAGTGTGCATTGATACAACAATGCAGACAAATCGTGCGCTTTTTTCAATTCTACTATTAGTTCACACTCTCCCATATATATATATATTACAAAAATATACAAAATATATACATGCATATATATATATATATTGTTACGCAGATCGGGGTTCGAGGATTTTATGCAAAATCAGTTGTAAGTAACAAGACAGTTCTTTAACAGCGATGATAATTTATAGTCAAAATCAATCCTTGAAACACAGGATTCAACAGCAAAATTTGCTGAATAAATACAAGAGGGATTTCACACCTTCATCAGCACTTAGACACAATTATCAGTATCTAAAAATACACGTATATATATGCTTATTCACAAGCACAGCCGAGCTAATCACGATCAAGACAAGTTCACTAATCGCTAGTCAAAACCAGACTCGCTTCTCGCTGGTGGAAACCAAACTGACTGTTGCGGTGAGTATCGCTCTATTTATAGCCGGGACCGAAACTTCTGGAAAGATGCACTCGCATCATAGATCGTGAAATTAGTGGATTTCTCTACTAATTTCCAGAAGAATCCAGAGGGTCCCCGAACTCACCAACATGGTAGCCAATGTCGCCAAATTGGTCGCAAACTTGGTCACCAAAAAGGATGTCAACTTGGCTCTATCGCCAATATTTCGCCAAGTTCCCATTGAATCGCCATTATACCGTAAGGGACGACGTTGCTTGTGAATATTACAATTTTAATATAAAATAGATATAGCATAGAGTAATATAAATGCATTACACATCCAAATACAGATTATTTACGCTATTTCATACAAAATTTGTAACAATATATATATACAAGTATATATATATAATCTAGTTCAAATTTTCAATCGTTAATAAAATACTTTCTATTCATCCATTCAAAGTAGGAATTGACCTAATTTTTTTTTTATATTACTTGCTTAGGTTACAGAAATACATACTTTATTCCTTTGTTGTAATCAAACTAATTATCTAATTAATCTTTGTTCCATTAAATGTATTTGATTCTGCAACATCATCATGATTAGACATTCATACACCGCTTCACCGATTTTCTTTTTTGCTATCTATGCACTCTTCATAGGAAAAGAAACTAAAAAATCTTTCAGTATTTCCTAGAAAGGTCACTCATCGTTGTAAAAATGTATTCCCACTCAGATGATCTCTCCACATTGGGCTATTTTTATATTTTTATCTCTTCTGACAAAAGTTACACCTTTACTGCTTCGATAACAAGCGATTCCTCATTCTTGGAAGAAATCCTTCTCTTAGGTGATAGCCTTATTCTATCTTGATCAAATTTCAAATTGTCTTCTTTCTTTTTACTCCTTTTTCAATCATCGGCAGAATTCCTTATGTATTTTGCCTTGGGAAAATGAGTTGCTTATCAAAAATGTTCTCTTTCGGTTATTTGGATTATTCACTCTCCTTGGATGCCTATATTAAGTAATTTTAAAACACAAAACGCCTATTATGGCAAGAATATAAATTGGTGGAAATTTAAAAAATAGGGTCAAAGCGGGTTGTGATTTATTAATTATTAAAATGAAATAATTGATATATTAAAAATGGTAGCTGATTACGAACACACAGCCTCTACTCTCTCTCTGTTTACTAATATTCTTAAATAACACACTGAAGTGCCACTGAATTAGGGATACCTAATGAATTGGGCCTCCTCTGGCTTTGATAACGGCTGACACCCGACAACGCATAGATTAAACTAATTTCTGGTAACATTCCATTGGATTTACTTACCAAGTATTGGATAAAGCTGTCCATAATTCAGTAAGGTTCGTCGGTGCTGTGTGGGGTCCTTTCACGCCTTGTTCCAAAACATCCCAAAAATGCTCAATAGGATTTAAGTCTTGGGTTCACCATGGTCAATTTATGACAGAAAAGTTACAGGAATGCTCATCAAAGCAGTCAGTAGCCAACCGGGATTTCTGTGAGAGGTATTGTTCTCTTGCTGGAAAACTCCTTTACCGTGCGGATAACAGAACAGCATAAGCTGACGGCACCCACACAGCAACTCTACGTACCGAATTACATTGAGGGAGGTTGGTACATGCTCCAAAGATCCCAAACACAGTGCCACGATAAAACACCCTAGACCATGATTGAGCCACCATGATTTTGTACCCTGCATGCAGGATCCATAACTTCATGGGTCTGTCGCCATATTCTCAGTCTCCTGTCGGTGTTAAGTTGTCGGAATCGAGACTCATCACTTCATGCTCTATTCGTTTTCAGTCCTCTATATTCCAGTCTTTGTTCTATTCCCCAGGCAAGACGTGCAGCCCGATGGCGAGCATTGAGCAATGGTACTCTCGTAGGACGTCAACTTCCAAAATCCATACGGGGAAGTGAGCGTTGCACAGTCCGTTTACTGACTGTATGACTGGCATCGTCATTCAAACTGGGGGGATGGTGCTTATTTATTCTAATGTTAGGCGTCTCTGGCTACGTTCAATACAAGCCTGGCCGTCTCTCACCACGCACTGTCAAGGTTAATTGTCCATTGTATTTTGCTGGATCACTAGTTTTTTGTCCACCATCCATGTATTCTTGGTATACTCTTAACACTGTCAACCTTGAAAATCCTATCTGCCTGACAATTTCGGAAATTGAATGGTCCATGCATTGTGCACCTACAATTTGATGTATACTGTTAGCTATTTAAAATGTTGCATCGTGAAAGACAAGATATGATGTGGTCAAATTAACTAAAAAATTAGCATACAAGGCTGAAATTATTGAAATATTTCCGTTTGATTGAAGAAACACGCAGAAAAAAAATCGGTATTTTTTGCATAGGTACTATAATTGCTAATATTTTTAAACACACGTCTCAGTATTGCAAGAAACAGTCTTTGAATACGTTTTCTTGGACTTAATATTTGTTAATGCTTACGCACGTTACATGGTTCATCTGATATACTAACTAATAATGTACACTGGGTCAGTCGTTTGTCAAACATCGACCGCATGTGTTCAAAGGAAGACAGATATGGGTGGACAAAAAGACAGTGAAAACTAATGAACAAGAAAAAATGACTAAATATTGTATGTGCATTGTATTGTTGAAACCTTAGCCGTAGCCAGCCTTGAAGGCAAGTAATAACAAAAAGTTCCAAGACATCAAAAAAAAAAGTTGCATCAATGGTTGTTTGCAATGCGTATCGGGGGAGGGGGTAAGCTTCAGTGGCCATTCAAACCTTTATACCAGTTGAAAGACAGGTGATGTACGAGGGTAAATCATTAAGTCACAAATGCAAACATATGACAGGATTTGATGTAGAGACAGCTATCGCCCCATAAGGGAGAAGAGGATAGCCGCATACAGCTTTATGATATTCAATTTATATTGAGTAGGTAGCATTCACACGCCTCCGTAATGCAGTTTCAAAAATAGCGATGATGCTAAATGTTTTTACGATAAAAGAATGGCGTGATGTGGTCAAATTTTCGTGGGTGAAAGGATTTATTTGTACAAAAAAGTATTCGTAATGAATTGTTTCCAGTTTATGGAGAGCAGTGTTTATCGCGTAAAGCAGTATACAATTCGGTGGTGACATTTTCACAGAACCGTTTCAAAATTGTTGCTGAAGAAGCGGCCGTCCAGTTTTGATTACGACGAAATGAACTGAACATGTGGAAGAATTGATTTGGGTTTATCAACGAGTGACAATCGACTGCATTAACGGCAATAGGGTGTTCTCATGGTGTGAGCGACTTCTATTTGAAATCGCTCCTTCACCGTCCTGCCTACCTAAGGGTGTGGGGGGGAAGCATCACCAGGAACTTCCACAATAATTATTTTATACTATTCAAGCACACTAATCAATCACAAGAGAAGAACCTAGGGGTGATATAAGGAAGCAATCTACTCTAAGTAAACAAGCGCAAGAGTAATCTGTTTAATTTAATCTAATCTATCCTTGGATTATTAATTCTCAATCCACTAATTTATTATTGTGGCAAACTCCGTTCTTATAAGGTATCCGACTGGTTGCGACAAATTTTTTTTTAAAAAAAGGAGATATGGGGATTTTTTGTTATTTTTAGATTTGTTTAGTGCATTTTAAGAAAATTGTGCTAAAATTAAGAAGAGAAAAAGAAATTATTATTACTAAAATAGGAAACAATAGGTACAAATTGACAAAAAATTGCATAAACGCGGCCCATTCTGCACCAAAGGTTTATGAACAAATTTTCAATTTTTTTCAATCTCTAATGTGTTGCTATATTATTCAATTTTGAAATGAACTTCAGGATAAGAGACATTTTCTTTTTTACAAAAACTAGAGTACTTTATCTCGGTTACTATATGAAAATGCTTAAAAAGACAGTGATTATATTCACATAAGGGACTGTAAATTTTTTAATAAAACAGTGATTGATAAATCTGAAAGTTATAGCAATTCTATTATACAGAACTTACAGAAAAAATTTCTGTTTTAATCATGCTCAAAACTTTTTTAGCATTCGCTGACCCCGTTTGATTATTTTCAAAAAATCACATTTCGAGTAAAACACGTTTTAAAGTACGACATCTTGCTTAAAGTAAGGGCATCAGCTTTTACTAAAACACTTGTAGTTTTTGTTATAGTAAACGGAAAATGATAAATTTGGTATTTTTATAAAGCTAATAATATGGCCCAAAAAATAAAATCATAAAAAAATTTGTCAATTTTTGGCAAAATTCAGTGTTAGGATAGTCGGTACCTTAACTCGTGACAATGAATTAAATTTCACCTACGTATTGCCGCAATAGTTCCTCTGCTCCTTCAATCCTCCAATTACAAAACCTTGACTTTATACAGTCAAAATATTCTCCATATCAGAATTTCTTCGTGAGAGATGGCTGTGAATTAACATGAATGGTAGCCCCAAAGTTTTCCCAATGGAATTAATAAGAAGGGTTCATTAAGACGGATTATACAGATCCGTCTTAATGGTTTACCAGACAGCAAAATACATGGTTTTAATTTTTGAAGTGTGCGAACATTGGGTCTCTCGGAAACTGACCGAGGAACACAAAAAAATCGAATGGGAATTTGATTTCATCGTTTTAGTTCACAGAAATATCTTGAAGTTAAACAATTTGCAGATGACGACGATGCTCAACATAAAATTCTACTGGGGATGACACAGCAATCCAAAAATTTTGATACAGCTGCAATTGAGGCTCTGATGGGACAAGTGCATCAACGTTGCTGGAGATTATGGGGAAAATAAAAATTGTTTTCAAGGGATTTTCATGTTAAATATTTTTATAATCTTTTGTGACTTACGTAAGGACTTTTCTTAATATAATGAAAAAAGTCATGTAATGCCACATACATCTGGGCTGTATAGCCAAAGACAATTGCATCAATGAACGCTTTTCTGATGCTCGCTTTGCTGAAGGCGGCGTTGAATGGTAACTCAAGATGTTGCAGTAAGATCCATAAGTACCAGACATATTGATGGGAGGTTAGCAATGGGGATAGTCGCCAAACCATTCGTAATTTTGTGTGTTCCCCTTGTTTATAGGATGTTGTTGAAATTCTTTAGACTGGGGTCCAGTCGCTGGCATTCAAGGGTGAAAAAACGCATAAATTTAATCGAAATTGTAACTTTGCGCCTGGGAACTGACCAATGAGGGGGGGGGGTGTCAAAGAGTGCTCGTAAGCACAAAATTGGTCCTCCCTTAAAAGGCGCCGCGCGACAGTTTTCGAGATCTTTTCTATCTTTCTTAGGATCCATCCATGTAGAAAACTCGCAGACGCGAGACTCGGGTCGTCTCCGGCGCCCCATCACTTGCCTCCGTTTCAGATAAGTGCCATAGTTCTTATTCAAAATGTTTCTTTAATTCTTATTTGTGTTTAATTTAAAACTTAAATTTATAATGCAATCGTGTTATCTAGTAATGTAATAAACTAAATTAATTTTAATTTTAATCTGGAAATGTTTATTTGGGGTTGTGTTATCTTTGAACTTGATTCGAATAGATTAACTCACTTGTAATGCGGACTAAAATTTTGATATGCGAGACTGGATATTATAAAAGCTAACTTAAGTGAATTATAAGAGTAGTTAAAGGGAGCTCCGCATTAATACTAAAAACCTATCATCCCACTCCGTTAAATTGGAATGAAGAAGGATGGTACTCTCATTTCCGTCTGTTGATCCCTCCTGCCTCCATCGATTCTGTATGCACATCACTTTGGTTTGATTTCCTCCAACACAAGGAAATCTGAAGAATACTCTACAATTTATATAAATCATTAATTATTTTTAGATCAAACTGAAATACGTGTTCGATTGACTTCTGTATTCTTCGGCGAGACCTATTGAAACTTCACACATAAGCAAAGCACAATTCTATTACTTGGAAAAAAGCTTTCTGTTTTCCTTTCATAGGTGATGCGTGCTACTTGTGTACATTATTTGCATGTGCATAGTAATATTTTTCTATTGAATATCTTTATCAAGATCTATACATGATTTAAATTTCGCACTGATTAGATTTTCTTATCATTTTGGATGGCCAATAGCATACATTTATAGTATTTGATATGTTACCATTACTTTCAAAAATAAATTATGAATTTTGTAATCTATGCGTATAATATTATTCGAAATTCTGTAAAAAAAATCAAAATTCATACATTTAACACGAATGTTTTGTAATACAACTACATACAAAAAAACTAATAATACGTATTGAAAAATCTCTAGATTTTTAAAACATTGCATTTCATATTCATAAATATCTTCAATTTATTCTTTTCTACAAAAAAATTATGGATGGATACAAATCATACTCGCAGAAAATTAGCACTAATTCCATATGAAGGGATATATCTATATATAAGGGAGAAAAGCGACTAGCTCATCACAATATATAGGGAGCTTTTAAACCTACAGACTTGAAATTTGATAGGCATGTTCTTTCATGGAATAGAGATCCGTTACAAAATGGGCTTTGTGAAAATAGACACACAAGTAACGTAGCGAGGAATTAAGGTGGCAAAAGTAATTTATTTCCATTTTTAAACTATTTGACGTATAGTCTTGAAATCTGAATGCGAATTTCTTTCATAGAGTAAAAATCCGTGACAAAATGGGTATTGCGAAAATTGACCCTCAAGGAGTGTTGTAGATAATTATTTCCGTTAATAAACTCTTAGACTTACTGTCTTGAAATTTAGTAAGTAGATTCCTTTCACAGAGTGAACATCCACTGCAAAATGGTTTTTCCCAAATTGCCCTACTCCCAAAGTGCATTGCGGATAATTAAGGAGATTACAGATAATTATTTCCGTTTTTTAAACTCAAAGAAGTCAAGAACAGTCTTGAAATTTGGTAATTCATGATAATAGACATCCGCTACAAAATGTTTTCTGTGAAAATTGACATTTAAAGGGACGTTGCGGTGGCTCAAGGGGTGTTTTTTCCCTTTTTTAAACTCTTAGACGTACAGTCTTGAAATTTGGTACGCAGATTCTTTTCAGGAATAGAGTTTCTCTAACAAAGAATTTTGCTAAAATCGACCCCCAAGAGGGCTATGAGGAGTTAAGGGGAGTTATATAAAAAGTAACATGCTACTTGAATTTGAAAGATTATAAGCAATTATTAATTAGAAATTCTGCACTTTTTATATCTAGAGGCAAGAGTTACGGGTATAAGTATATATTTCAATACAAGAGAATTCTTAATGATAGGGATATCAATAAATTATATATATATATATATATTTAAATAGTATATATTTATACAACATCAAAAGAAATACCTAGCAAAGTGGGAGGGTAATGGCTAGTATAGTATATGTACCTGATTTAGTCATTTTCTGAATTAGAGGGGTTTTTTTACTTTACTTAACTGTACAGGTATACGAGTAGTTATGCTTATGATATTGTTTTTCTGCTATTGTTCAGAAGTATGTATTCGGTAGTGCAACAACAAAGGAACATATGATAAGTGTTCCGCTGATCAAGTGCCTATACCATCATTGATGTTCGAAAGTTGAATCATTCGAACTATTTCTAAGATTCACGCACGAAATATTGAAGGACAAAGGAAATACAATTTTTTTCGCGAAAACAAATAAGTGAAACAAAATATTTTCCTTTCATGGTCCAGACAGTATGAAGACGAAAAAAGCTGTCTGGCAAGTCTGGTTTCAAGAGTATCAATTACAGAGTAACTGCTCCAAGATTATGCTTAATAGAAGCGTCAGGAAATACTGCTTAGTATAAGTTTCGTAAAAAGGGTTTGTACAGTTCTCTATCCAACAGAATAGTTAAGATTATAGTTAGGATTGAGTCGAAACTAGTAGATTAATGATCATTCAGATTGTCTGGATGGAAAAAAATATTTGATTTTTAGTTATTTAATGGAAAGAATTCATGAACTTTGTTTGCTAATTGAAAGCATGTGATTAATGAAGTAAAGTGAGATATGTTTGTTGGAAGTGATAGAATATATACTGTTATTTTGATATTATTTAAACTAGTCTTTTAATTAAAATATTTTATATGCCATCATTCGTTAAACTAATCGACACACACAAGTATTGACGCCTAGAGGTAAAGGAAAAATTTCCTTGGTCTCCCTTATGCACTCTAAAACCCTTACAATGCTAGTCCATGCATCTGGTTAGCTATTAAAACGTGTTATTATTGTATGCATAAATAGTTATTTAAATCAATATTTCAATCAAATTTACGTTTTTTTCTATATTGCTACGTTTATTTATATTATTTTATTAAGTTCTGAAACTTTTACTTTTAATATTGAGTATTCTCTCTTGTTTAAATAACACTAAGAGTAAAAATTGTAGTTCAGTAATCTAAAATATTTTAATTAATGTAATTTGGCAATAATTACATCATTACCTCAACTTGAATTACTGTCAGTCTAAATTGTGATACAAAAATTATATTATTCAAAATCGCTACACCAAAACTATAATAAATAACGTAGCTCCTACAATAAATGAGTGAACAGATGAAAATTGAATTCTTTGAGAAGAGAAGAGATTAATTGCCTTGTTACGCAGATCAGGGCTCCAGGATTTTATAAGAATACCAAAAAGCAAAACAGTTTAAAGAGAGATGAAAGTTTATTGTCGAAAAACAATCCTTAAAAAAATGCAGGATATAACAACAAAATTCGCAAAATAGATACCAGAGAATCTACACAGCGTTCAGACACAAGTTAGCGTCTGAAAATAAGCGTACGTAAAGTTTATTTGCAAGCTACTAATCGCTGTGGATTGTTCAACAGACAAAGAAATTCTAACTCAGTTTCAGAGAGCAGCTCCTATTTATAGGCTCTGGCGGGTATTTCGAGAAAGATCCGCTTACGTCATAAATCGTAACATTAATAAGTTTCTCCAGTATTTTCTAGAAGCATCCATATGATGGCCAAGTCACCAAAAATGATGCCAAGTCTACTGTAACGCCAATATTTCGCCAAGTTTTCATTGAAAAACCTTGCTTGCGATGTTGTTGCAAATGTTACAATGTTGCTTGCAAATGTTATAATTTTTATCATAAAATAAATACAACAGAATGTAAAATTAATATCTTAAACATACGGATATAATATATTTACACTATTTTAAGTATTAATTAAACAACATTCGTTGCAATATTAACAAGCTCGGTCGAAGATCAGGTCAGAAAGAAATACCGAAGATGAAATGAACAATTTGAAGAATTATTATTGATAATTTTACAGAATTGATTTTAATAACTTGATCTTTATAAACAATGAGAGCTAGAAAGATTATATTTCTGTTGGGCCACAGTCATAAAGTTTCAGCTCTTTTTAAACAAAATGCTCAAAAATTCTTGTTCTTCGTTCTTTATTGATATCGCTATTCCTTCATTGGATTTTAAAACTCAGTTTCAAAGTTAGATTACAGTTATAACATCAAATAGGTAGAAAAAATATCCAATATGTCAAAAACAATTCCAATTTTCTAGTGGGTTATTTTTACTATAAGAGAAGGTTAATTTTTTTTCCCAGTAAAAGTACTTATGTAAATAAATTAACGATGACTTTTATAAGGTAGGAGAGATTGTTATGACATGTAACTCTAGTTATTTAAAAGCTTAAATTAAATTCAAGTTTTTAATTGAGTAATATATTTGTCAATAATGTACAGCAACTTCGCTTTTTGCCGAATACTCTCTTTATCTATTGCAATTGTGACGGATCTATACGTGTCCTTTCTCCAACTCCTTGGGGATTCCTTTTGGGACATCATTTTTTCAACCAACTTTCTCCGAGGACAAGAAAACGTGATTATGCAAAGTTTAATATATATATTCTGTATTCACGAGTTTTGAGAGCTAGGGAAGTGAGGATACATTGGAAGTGAAGTGAGGATAGCTTGGATGTCAAGTGAATAGATGAGAAGCAAGCAAATCGACACTAATACGTATACGTGAACAGTGTACGACGCGTGAAGTTGGAATCTTGAGGAAGTGCTTAAGTCAGATATTGGAGAAGTGTTCAAGGTCATGTCTAAAACATTAAAGGATTGCAAGAGTTCAGGTACTGTGATCTTATTACGTTAAATTTTTATCGCGCTTCTTAAAACAAGCTTTGTATAAGTTATCGTAAGGGTAGATTCACATGATCATATATATTATCCGCTCGCTATCTTATGTCACCTTCGGGCTCTAATTAATCAAATTTATCCTACTGAGAGTGTTATTTGTGTCTGTGTTGAATATAGAGATAAATAAATTAAAGTTCATCAAGTCGTCTGATCATTTAGTTCCTCCTACACCTCTAGCCGGGCAACAGGAAACAAGGAATGTAAATTTCTTACACCCAATAAAAAATCTTTATATCCAAACTATACAAAGTATCAGAAAGACAATTATATAAATGTGTAGAGAACCTTTATTTATAACATTTTGGCGAAATTATAACAACATTCTATCAATTTTTTTACGAACATTTTTAAAATCATTTATTTTTTGTTTTGCTATTTTGTGTCTTCTGCTACGCTCGCCGTACTTATTAATTAAAATAAGTAATATTGATGACTTCAGCAATTTAAGGTATCATTTTAAATAATTTCAGTATTTCAACAGAAAGTTCATTCAGAAGGAAATGGAAAGTAATTGACTTAGACTGCCCGTTTCAGAAATCTTAATTAATTACCCGCAGTATTTATCACAGTTTCGGAATACAAATTTTCGTTAATGCTTCAGTAAATTAAGTTCTGTAAAATAGCACTTTCTCGATGTAGGTGGGTATTGATAAAATATGTTTCAAATATTAACAAGAGATATTTACTTCTCTAAATTATTTAACTTAACTAATAGAAATACCAGTTTTTTATGACTTATTTGCCTTAAAATACAAAAATGTTAATAGTAGTAAAAGTTTTAACCAGCCCATTTTGAAAGTTTTGATTAGTCCATACACAACATAAAGTAATTTAGAATACTCAAGACTGAAGTTGCAATTAAGAATTCTTGATTACTTGAACGAAAGTTAAGTCATGTCTCAAACTGAATGAAATTGCAATACATCCAAATTTAAATAAATCTAAAATTCTTCATGTATACTTCAAGATCGTAATTTGTTAAATGAACTTATGAAAGCACAAGCTTACTCACTAGTCTTGTTTCAATTTCTTTTAAGAAACTCTTTAACTAGTAATAAACCATTTGGAATTTAAATGTTGGATAGTTTAATTTAGTTGAAATCTAAGGAAATGGTGTGAATATTTTAAAACAGATATCAACAACTCTACTAGAATTTGCTTAAATTATTCTTGGATGATTCGGAGAATTGCAAATGTAAGCCATCATTTTAGCGCATATTTAGTTCAGTTTAGTATCTGCACTTCATTAAGTTTTCATTATTTGATTTCTGTGAGATACGTGTTTAATATTCAGGATCCAAATAGATTTTATTCATTACTTATGCAAATTATTTGTCTGTATTTGAGTTTTAAGATTGTTAATTACAATTGTAAAAGTTAATAATTTCAAGTTCAAAACAAAGTAACATTTAACAACATTAAGGTTTAAGTACTCATATTAAATAATTCTAAGTGTTAGTTATTGCAAGTGTAATCGATATTTGAGGAAAGCTTTGAAAAATCCATCCGAGAAATTTGAAAAAGACAACCCTTAGATACAAGTTTGCATGAAATGGAACTAGACATACATGTATATTTCAGTTCTCTCATTACTTTTCTCAAAACGTTTAAAAATTAACGCTGATTAAAATTAACTTTAAAACTTGAAACACAATGGGGAGAGATAATTTCCCTCAAAATCAAAAGAATAACCAAGAAAAAAAAAAAATATAATAGTGTTAGAAAAATTTTATACGGATTATGATGTATAATAACAGAAATTAAGACAGAAATAGCACAAATTCTCATAAAATTATCAAAATATTTCTTTCAACCTAGAACAATGTAACTTACACAATTTATTCTTTGAAAAATATTCCATAAGAGTTATATCAATAAAATACATGCATTCGTCGTAAATAATGCATTTGTCGCAAAAACCCAATTTGTACTGACGACCGATGACTATCTACAAATAATTCTACCACTCTAAAAACAAATAACACTTACACACAACTTTATTTACTTTTAGCTTTTCCCACATTATTCATTACTAACTATATCTCGCATACCTTATATCACCTCACAAACTACTCAAAATTTCTCCCTAACGCATACACACAACTGTCCACTCCCGGAGATACACGTAAATAACGCCGTAGTTGAAGCATCACCATCTATAAAATTAACACAATTAGTGTGTTTGTCTTTGAGATTCGATAAAGCAAGTGCGGTTTTGTAAACTTCCTCGGTCAGTAAAGAATTATCACAATAAGTAGTCAATCATATATTTCATTTTGATATACAATGAAAATAAATTAACAAGAAACTGAGGGGCTGAAATAATTTTTCGTGTAAAAAGAATTTGTTAAAATGTATTACAAAAAAGAAAAAAATTAAGTTTATTAGAGTTTATTATATTTACATAGATATGTATGCAATCGCTCCCAGAAAGGAATTTATTTTTGTGTTAAGAGAAAAAAAATGCATGAAAATTCAGTTTGTGGGGGCTGTTATGTTATTTCGTGGTATCCGATATTTCGTCTTCGGCGTTTTCGCGTTAAATGTATTTTACTGTATTTTATTATAGATGCGACATTACACTTATACAAATTCAGGGAACATAGAATCAACAAAAATTTAAATACATTTTAATATCTTCCGGTAGACCATGACTAAAAATAGACAGATCTCCAGAGCTTTTGTGAACGTAACGTAAACCGCGTCCGGTAATGACTTTGTGTTTTGTTCTTTATTTTATGTAGGTGTTCTGTTTTTTACATAACAAAAAAAAGATTTATAAGTACCCAGTCTACTCATCCCTCAACGACTGCATGAATTCATTGATTTCATCCAAGAAAATTGTCACATTACAAGCTAAAATACCTTTAGTCGGACCTAAGTATTACTTACATTAATTGGTGTGCAAAACATGTTCTCTATACTGCTGTAAAATCGAATACTTCAAACATTTCACTTGTTATGTAGGTAATAATAAAGAAACATCTCTCAAAAATTGAAAACACAATATTGAAAGAAAAAAGATACCCGCAAAAACATTTTATTGTAGATGTTTTAGATTTTTTTTTCTCAATGAACCATTGATGTCCTTTTTCCAGCGTTTAATTTCAAGAAAACTAGATGTATTGCTACATAGAAGAGTTAGGACAATTACAAAAAGCACAAAGGAAATTTCTTAGTCCGTAAACACCAAAGGAGTATTTCGTTTCATGATGGCTTAAAACTTCGATACCAATGCCTCCATCAACTATTCCTTAACAAACAACAACTGCTCGGAATCCCACTGAGACACGTGATTCGGTATTCTTATCAAGGCAATGACTGGAATCAATTTTTGCTGTCATCAACTCCGGAAGAAAAAAAAGGCTCCTTCTTATTAGTACGATAAAAGAATTATTGAATGGATCGCTTTCCTAAGATTATATTCTCCCAGAAAAATTCACTCACCCGGACAATTTCCCGGAGCTCTATTTTTATTTCTCTATTTTCGTCCTAGAGAGACGCAGCTTTCTTTTTTTCTAATGAGGTGTGGTGTTATCTCATTGAAAGAAATTAGTCATTAGGATGATACATTTTTGTTTCATTTTCACTGAAAGAACTTTAGTTTTTTTTTTTAATCACTGAATGTATCAAAATGAATTTTAAACTCAAGAAACTATTGGCGAAAGCATGTGATGGGAAGCTTGGATGCTGATCGGGTTTGAAGATGGCCCCCAATACACATGTAATTTGTGTTTTCCCCTTGTTTACAGGATGTGGTCGGATTCCTGAATAGGGGGTCCCAGCGCAGGCTCTCACCGAGTTGTCAACGTTCATGAAAGTTGAATGAACTCATAAATTTGGAGAGAATTTTAACTTTTGTAACTTTGCGCTTGGTTCCTGACCAATGACTAGGCGAGACCGATTGCCCTCACTTAAAAACAGGAGCCGAGACAATTCTCGGCAGATTTTTGTATTAAGAATGACACCTTAATTCCCTGAAGTTTAGGAAACTTCGCACCCCGTCCGGGAACATGCCTGCTTCCCATCACCTCGCTTCCGTTTCAGATAAGTGGAATTTTAACTGTTTGTAAATATTGTTTAATCTTAATTTCATAATGTGTTTTCTTTAACTGAAATAAACTAATTAATTTAATTTTAAAGCGAGTAATGTCATTAGTGTTGCATTGTCTCAATAACTCATTTTAAGTACTAGCCACTATCATGATGCAGATTAAATTAAATAATCAAACCTGAGTAGTTGTTAAGATGTTAGTTTAAAATAAAATTAGTAGCGCTGCATCACATGTTTTCATATCGAAAATGCATCTTTAATAAGTTTTTATACTATTTTTTGCCTGTACAACCATAAATGTTATTAGGGAACAGCTGGTAGATAGTATATAACCGGGGTGGGCATTATGTCAATCGCGATCGACCGGTAGACCGTTAAGACATTTTGAGGTGACCGCCTAAAAATTTTACCATTTTGTAATTGTATACGGAAAATTCAAGATTGGCTGACAGTATGCAGACTGATCCTTCACTGACTAAAAAACTAACTTTAGATAAAAATGTTTTATTTTTTAAATATAGTTTGAATTGTTTCATAATAAAAATGTATCATTTGATAAATTATATTTGCAGCTATTATTATTAAGTTTATATCTTGCGTTTTGCTTTAAACGCGATTTTAAAAGTGTTTTTTTTATTTTAGTTCTGTAGGTATATACAAGTACATATATTCATTACTTATTATTAAAGTATAATAATAACATTTCCTCACCTCACCACACCACACCTACGTCACAAGAATTTTCAAAGGGAAGGGGTCGATGGTTGAAGGTCTACCATTCTCGTATCATACCCCAACACGCAGTCAAACATATTTTTTTGATTTTGTGGATCGTCGGGAACAAAAAACAGCAAAAAATAAATTACTGAATAAATAATTACATTAAAAAATTGCTAATTTCAAATACTTAGTTATATTTTACATGCGATAAACATGGGGCTATAATGAATCGGAAAAACATGAAGGGTTATGAGGAAGGGTCCGAACCCGTGGACCCCTCCCCGCTTTTGTGTGCGCCACAGACACTGAGTGGACCGCGACTCCTTGAAAAATTATCCCGCACCTTGGGAAAGTCTGCCCACCCCTGGTCTATGGGATCTAAGTTACTGCTTTCGAAGCAGAAGAACTTGAACTGCCCTCTTACGGGTACGGATTCCACGTTTTGCACGTGTTTGACGACTAGGATGAAAAGAAATCCTTATTCGGACTAGCTGTTAAGTGATTTTATCCTTATCCCTTGTCGTTTGCTACTTTCGAGAGAAAGGGTTACTGCATACCCCCTTCTTAGAGAGGAAAGTTTTTTTACTGTTGTTGGACTTCTGATACATTGAGAAAGTCGTTTTTTGACTATTATTGCAATTGATATGCATTCCTAATAGACTTTGAGTGCCGTTGGAACGTTTTTCCGTTGATATTGTGGATAGTTTCTTGATAAGATGGCTAGTTAGGCTGATTAATACGCCGATGCCGTTTGAATCCCTGTACGTGATTCATTGGGAATGTCTTGCATAACCTCGCCTTGGAATGAATGCATAGCCAACCAGTAGTATGTTAGACTGTGCTACTATCTGCTGTTCAATTCCTGCATCACCAATTCGGCTACCAGCTATTGACCTTAGCAAGAGCGCTTATTAGAGCCCTCAACTAACCGATCACCAACCTGTGGCATGCACGTGTTCGACCATTGGCACGAAAAAGAATTCTTATTCATGTCAGTGGTTAAGAGATTTTATTCCTGTCATTTGTTATTTGTGAGTGAGTGAATATTAAAGTCTTCCTGTTCAGCTAAATGAGGGCTTTGGACAACGGGCCTCGTAATTTTGAAATATTGTCAAGTGACGAGGACGACATCTGAGCTGGCACCCCTCTCCTAACTACCACACCATGCTAACGGGAGGACGTTCGAGCTCTCGACAGATTTAACGTGCATCGCTTTCCTACATGGCGGGTTTTTAGTGGTACTGGGCTTCAAAATCATGACACGTTCCAGCTACTAGTTCGTTATCTTGACCCCTAGGCTACCGCGGTCACTTGTTGTTTGGGACTTAAGGGAGAAGGGGCTTTTGCAACTTGATTGTCATTTTTGTCGCATTTAATTATAACAAAATTTTCTTTACACTTTATTTGCTTAGATTTTTTTCCTTGAGCAACTTTTTGTTTGATTCATTTTTTTTAGTTACACATCCTTCATCTCTAAAGTGAAATTAAACGCTTCTTACATAACTGAAAAACATATTCTTCCTAGTTCTTTCTTTTAACTGTGTAAAAAAATGTTTCATTAAGATTATTATAATCCAACAGAAACTTCATTTTCTTTTTATAACGAATATCTTACTTTTGAAACAGAAAAAACAAACTATTCTAAGCGAAGATATCAGTGCCCTTAAAAGCGAAACATATGAATGTCCTTAAAAATAACATGTGTCAGTATCATGTTCCTCGAAAATGCTGGAGCTCTTCTTTGAATAATTTCTTTGTGACATTCCTTGTTTTTTCTCTTTTTTTGGAGGCACTGTATAGTTAAGCAAGGAAAGGTTTACTCCTTAAAAGAAGCAAACTTTGATTTTTCTGGAAGTCATGCAAAAGTTTAAAAAAGACGCAAGAGCATCTAAAACTTATTTTTCTTGATTTCTAAATGAAACACAACACTAAAGGGAAACACAAAAGGCATAGATTTAGCTTCGGTGGACTAAATTCTCTTTGGATTTGTTGGCTGTTGTGCAAACTCTTGGCAATGTGACTTAAAATTTAGAGAACATTTTCTAGGAATAGTTTTATTTTTTTAACGAATATCTTGATGCTAAATTTCTTTTGAAACATAACCTATTCATTTATTTTTAATATTTCCTTTTGATGAATACTCTATATAGATATGGTTTCAATTTTTGGTGAATATTACAAAAGAACTACGTACCAGATTATCCATTAGTGAAATGTATATTTAAAACTATTGTACGTTTAAATCTTTTTTAGGAGAACTTATCCCAGCTATACATCAATGGGATAAATCCATGAGACATCATTGCCATATGATCACTTCAATCACGTATTTCCAGCCAATCTGTTCTTATATTCAAGTGACGTCATAGTCATTTGGTAAATACAATCAAGTGTTTCCATCCAATCAGTTCATACGCTCCGTTGTTGCCAACTTTTGGATTTAAAAAACTTTCTTTTTAAAAGTTCGTATTTGTCAAGAGTAATAACCTACATAGGTAAACAAAATGCAATTGATAGTATATGTAGAATTAAGATTTTTTTTAATATGAAAATTGTTTGAAGAACCTTTATATTTAAGCATAGTAACTAATACCCGAATTTGAACTTATTTTAAATTTAAAAGTAGAACAAGTACAAGTATAGTATGAGTTTTGAATTCAATGGAGAACACGTGACTTTATTGGTCATTTGACAGGAATGAATTTAGACCTTTGCTTTAAATGCTTTGTTTTAAAAAACTGCCGTCTAAGATGAGAAGTAATGCTTTTTAAGATAGTGAAATATTTGAATCATTATTTTGAAACTTTTTTTTAACTTACATAATTCTTTGTAGGGTTTTTGTATATAACTTGATGCTCTTGTCTTTATTTAAATTTAAAATTTAAATTAGTTATTAAATTTACTTTGGAAATCCAGACTAACTATAACTATCTCAAAAAATCATTTGGTAGATAACTAAATTTTTCATCAAAAATTACATAATGAGATCTATTGGTAATTTAATTAGATTTGTGCTTTGTGAAATTGTTTGCTATATTAAAATAACTTCAATGCTCAAAAAAATTTGAGGATTGAAGCACATGGATTTAACAAAATTACTCAAATGTTTTTTCTCATAAATAATGTAAAACAAAGCATGCATAGCCTAAAGTGGAGCAAAGAACAGAAGACGAAAACTTCGTATGCGAATCAAAGTATATGTGGTTAAAAAACAAACAAAAAAAAAAGTGTAGGAATCGTGATTTTGTAGAAGCTGTTTTTCACTGTCTTAAAGGTGAAATTCAACTTTTCAGTTGTTCTTTTGAGAAAAGGGAACTGGAAAATGACACAACGGGATATACCGAAATCCATTACTTGGAACATTATAGGAAAATCAGAATCCAAGAAATACAAAGAACTGTGGTGGATGCTGTTGGAGTGGCAATAAGTGTCATTGCATGACTCTGGAATCAATTCTAAGAAAGGGGACGTGTTAAACTTCGGCAATGACAAGGTCGTCCGCGAGCTACCACAGCAAAAAATGACCGATGTGTCCTGTTAACTGCTCATCGACACAAAACAGTGCAAAGCAGATTCAAAGTCAGTTTCTTTTGGCAAGAAGACGAAGGATCTCAAGCCAAACACAAAATATGCTTCATATGTCTTTTTACATGTAGACCGATGGTGTGTACTATTTGACAGCAACACACCATAGGACTATCATGGGGCACACCAAGAAATCGGGTTACTGAACATCGAGATTGAATGCAAAGTCATTGAAGTTGAATACTGTTTACAAATGAAACCGGATTCAGTTTAGAGTGTGATGCCAGACGTGTTTTGAATAACCTAATGTTCATTCTGGAAAATTCCCATTACAATTGAGGTGGTTTAATGGTATAAATAGGAATCCACGTAGGTGAACGTACTAACTTACTTGCCTTTCGAAACAGCAATTTAACGATTCAAAGGTATGCAAGACGAAATCCCGAGACCCCATATCGTAACTTACGCGTCATCCATTGGTAATTCCTTTCTTTTAATGCAAAGTAATGCCAGATCTCTTATATACAGTTTGTCTTTTGGGGAACTTAAATCTGAAATAGTGCACAGTGTATATTCTCCTCACCTTAATCTTACCCAGCATGCTTGAGACTCATTCAAACAGCGCTTACAACAGAATCACTGCCTTCGCTTACTGTTCAGGTCGAGGGGATTGCAATTCTTGAAAGTAGAACAGTATTCCCCAAAGCTTCACCGATAACATCTCATACATGCTAAACAGGTGTACAGCAGTCTTAGAAGTTCGGGGGACCACACACTATATTAAACTTCCCGTATCCTTTATAAACAATCAATTTGTAACTTACATGTAACTAAATTGTTAGCCTGAAACATAATTCCCTGTTCTTTATACCATTTCAATTAAAGTTCTCATATAATTGGGGTTTTATCACTTTTTTTCTGTATTGTGTTTTGTTACACCTGTATCTCTATTTTATGACCATGCAGGGCTATCGTGCAAAAGAGTCTTTACTTTTTTACTTGCTCCCTTAATGTTTTTGAGTAGTGTACATGTTTCTGTAACTGAAAGTTGTGAAAAAATAGGCTTAGTGTAAAATTGCTATATGGTATTTTGATTTCAGATTAATATCTTGTTTTGTTATTGTTTGATTCAACACTTGGTTGACATATATAGGTGTGTAGTCGTCCATAAAATCTCTTAATGGTACTTGCATATATGTTATGCATTTGGATAAATTGCTTTTCATTACAAAAGAACGTTTCTCGTTAATCTTATATAAAAAGTAAATTAGTTTAAATTTCTCTTTTTGAACCTGTCAATAATTTTTAATAATCATTGCACAGTTTGCTTCCCAGTGGGAAGCAAGCTGTGCCTTTAAACCTCAACACGACGGAACTTAAAAACTTAACATGACAGAACTAGAAAGATAAAATTATAGAAACTAAAGGATGCGACCAGAGACATCAGATTGGCAACTTTATCGCTTTTGGCAACACATTCAGTAAAAATATAATTTTGCCAAGGAATCATTGAGAAGCCTCAGGATCTATTCTTCTAGAAATTTCTATAAAGCTATATAAGGAACGGTACTTACGTATTATCGCAACCTTGTTGGCGACATTACACGAGACGATGAACATAATTAAAAATTCAGCGTGTATGATACATGGGAGTTCCGGATTGCCAACTAGGGGAGATAGCTTGAGCATTGGCATTGTTGCAATAGTACTTAAGTACCGAAAGGACCTTTGAAACGAAAGTCGAGTCAGTTCAAAAGAAAGTTCCTTTGTGTGCTCTACCGAGGTAAGAAACTTTGTCTGAGCTCCTACTCGTTGATAGATATAAGTTTCTGGAAAAATTTGTTTATAACAATTGTGTTCCATTATTGTAAATATTCTGTTATAATATTTCTTAGTGTAATGCGTCGATTTGTCTTCATGCAGGCATCTTTCTGACCTTGTACATTAACAAATTTGTTATTCAAATAATTGTGGAGTCATCGGCTGTTTTTCTTCATTTATAACAGTATTCACAATTCGTTCTAAAATATATCATTTTATTTTTATACGAAGGATATCACAAGTGAAATGAAAGGATTAGATTCCATTTTGAATTCAATAAAATATCTTCCATTTTACAGTTTCTTCTGCGAATCATTTTCATCAGCTTCAACAGTACAGTTCAAACATCTATCTACTATTTTTAATGCTCTTATCTGTGGTGGATGTGGTGCGAAAAGAACACTAGCATTCAGAAAGATTTCGTGGAAAATCCATGCATGCTTTATTGAATTTTTTGGGAAGTATTAATCAGAGAATTTTTATTTTTGATTACTTTTACAATGTTTCAAATGTGGAGTATTTTGAACAAAGTAGTTAACGGAAGTATTACTAATGATAGAAGAATGTTACTTTGGTAGCCATATGCCTGGTTTTTTTTTTCTTTTGCAAATCTTTCGGCAATTTATAGCAAAAAGTTAACTCCCGAAATATCTTAAAAGAATTAGTTTTAAATACCTATGGTAAACAAAATTCAAAGTCTTACTAAAAAATTTTAAAAATCTTTCACAAATTTGTATTTACAATCATTCAAAAATGTGTGGAACGAATTACCAGATTCAGAAAATACATTATTCATTACATTAGTAAAAAATATCATTCTTCGCTTATTGAAAAAATTAGAAGATACTTAAAATATGAATGTAACTTACATGTTCTTGTCTCTTTATAGTTTAACTAAAATATAGAAGTCAGTGATGGGCCATTTAGTAACGGGTGTCTCTTCATCAAACTTTGCCCACTGAATATTTCTGCTCACGTAGCAAGCAAGGCTAACTCTGATGCCAATTTGCGTCACAATTTTTAAATAAGGTCAAGTGACGAAACTGACATTTGAACTGGCATCCCACTCACCACATGAAGACTTAAATTTAACGTATATAAACCTGTCTATTCGAAAGATCTTTTGCAGCACTGACAGGCCAAATAAACTATTCCACCGAGATCTCTACAATAGCAAGTTCATGTCGTGATCCCTTGGCTATTTCAAAGAAGTGGCGTAATTGAATTTGCTAAGAATTTAAAATAAAGTAAAGTTGAGTTGCGTTTAAAAATGCTTGTTGAGAGTTTGTAATAATGCTTGTCTGAGCTCGATATAGAATATTACAGATATTTTTAATTTTGTTCGACGATTAAGTGGTGAGGAGTGAGTGAGGGAATATATATTAGCGTAGCAGTTTAATACAATGCAAAGGATATTAGCAAAAAGACTCGTAATTTTGAACCGTAGTCAAGTGTCGAAAATGACACCTGAACTGGCACCCATTGTCCATGCCAATGTGAAGACTTTCAGCCATGACAGATTTAACATGCATCGTTTACATAAACCCTTGTTCTTTCACACAAAGAGTTTTTCAAAAATCAAATCATTTATTAAAATATTTCCTCATAAGGATTAGTTGAAAGGTGCGAAGATGGATCGTTACAAAGTGACAAGGACAGCGCCTGAAACGCGCGTGGCCCCCTTCTCTCTGAACTCTCACATCACACTAAGGTGATGTCCCAACATATTTAACGCCTACATCATACCCTCTGAATTATAGGTTTTTAATCACATAAAGGCTCTAACTCGTCACTCGACAACGCCGGCCCCGAGTTCATGGTAATGACCACTAGGCTACCAATTCTACCAAGTGGTCAGGAGGACATGTAAATTGATATATCCCGTTCTTGACTCTCACGTAATATTCCTCAAGGACATATATGCTTAGTTGCTACATTGATTCTGGACTATACAGTTTGATATAATCAGATTTTCAAATTCTATCACTCGAATCTCGTAATTTTAATTAAAAGATACGACCACGAGTGGTTATGGTGGCGAGATCATGGCCACTATTGTTTCTTTTCCTTCATGCCTGATTCCTAATTTTACTAAAGACCTTTCATGAAGATGGCTCACACAAAGTGCTGTTGCGTAGAAGCTTGGAAAAGTAAGGTACCAGTTGAGATACCGAACTCATCACTTTATCGTGGCTTAGAATGTCCAGGTTCGTCTCCAATAACCAAAGCGCTGCTTCAAATTACGAGGTTTATAAAATTTAAACCAATCAATTTTAATTACCTGAACACTAAAAAAATTTTTGATTGGAATTTTGAACTACATGCAAGTGACAAGGACGGAACTTGAGTAGGTACTCCACTCTCCTAACTTCTCCATCATGTTAATGGAAGAAATTCAAACTACGACAAATTTGACGTAATGGACTTCTCTACAAAATTAATAGTAACTTCGCACTATTCAGCTAATTGAGGCTTTTGGTGAAGGACCTCATAATTTTGAATCCTGGTCAAATAACGACAACGACATCTGAGCTGGAACCCCCTCTCCAAACTTTTACACCATACCAACGGGAGGAAGATTCAGGCTCGACATATTTAACGTGCATCACCCCCCTCCCTACATGCCGGATCTTCAGCGGTACAATATTCTGATTAATGACACACCTGCTACTAGTCCGTTACCTTGACCATTAAGCTACCTCGGATAACTAAACCACGTAAATTGACAATACTGGTCACGAGCTCATGACCATGGTTAATAGATTACCTTCACCATATCATTTTCAAGAATGGGCATTTTTCTGTGAGACATCTACAAGAAACGTAGATAGGAAATAAATAATATGCAAAACCTTTTATATGCTTCGCATACCGATTTCGTTTGTTTTGCTTTCTCGGGTTTCTAAGGTCATATTAAATCACAATTTAATTTTAACAGTTTTTTAATAGAACTATATTCGAAGCAAAAATGAAAATGTCTTCAAGAATGGGTTATTGAAGGGCATTTACTATACTGTTTTAATAATTTCCCACTGAATTGTCCTCATAATTTTTTTCCATGGTTAAACAACGAGAATGACATTCGAGTTGGCACCCCACTCTCTATATATCCTGCCACAAGAACGGGTAAATTTCGAGCTTCAATATGTTATTCATTTTATACTGGGTACTTTTATTGGTACGAAGGAGATTTGAAGAAAAGTGTGACTATATGACACGAAACCTGAATGTAAGTAGCATCATATTTTGAAGCTATAAGATGGCTATTCGTGATGGACTTCGTAAATTTAACTACACTTGTACTGTGTCTTCCCACTTTCCGAGTTTCTTCACTAAGTATCCTTGATTATTCTGAGTCTCGCAAGATTTTGAGGAGCATCAATTTATCTACATGTTGGATGCTTAGTGATCTCGGACTGGAATCCACAAATCAACTGAAACAATTCTGGGCACGAGTTTGCAACCATGACCACAAGTAGTACGACAACAAATTAAATCTGGAAGAGTTTCAGCCAATAATTGATAAATAAAGAATTTTCAGGGCCGTTGACTAGAGCATTGCACTCCAGACCAGAGAGTCTGGGTTCGAGAGGCCCAATGCTACCAAATACCCTCCGAATACACACGGAGTACGTGGTCGTTTAATCAGTAAATATAAAAGTCTTGTGGGTGGTCGCAGTAGAAACCACGGGTGCAGGGGGCTGGAGAATATTTCCCTCCCCTCCAGATTATGTCTAAATTGTGATGGTGGGAATAGATGGTATCACCATCTATTGTGTAGAAGTCCAACCTGTCTCAGGCCCTGGAAACTTGCCTTCCTTCCAATCGGGAAGGACATGCCGGTAACAACAATAACATAGAATTCCGGTTCAGTTCGATGGTTGCCTAGTGAGGATTAATTGAACGTTTATTTACGTCGCACAATAAAGCAACACGAGGTCTAGTGCAATGGACGTCATAATTCTGAACACGGACAAGTGATGACGAGGACGACACCGGAATTTGCATCTCCTTCTTCAAACTATCTCCAACCAGGACTCAAACACACGACACGCCAGCTATGGTTTCGTCACCATAAACTCTTGGGAACAGTAGCCACTGAATAAAATTCAAAATGTTAGTACATTTATGTTTCATTTCACTTTGCGAATCAAGAACAAAATATTTCTCTCAGTCTCTTTGACGATAAAAATTTGTCTATAATTCAACTCTTCATTTTCACTTTTCAACATTTTAAAGCTGAGAACAAGAGAAAATGATTTATGAATCGCTGGGTGAGTGAACAGAGTTCCTAGCTCTACCGAGCTTTTACCTCCAATCGCTAGGATTTTGAGTGACTTTAACGATATTACTCTTGCCCTTTGTTGATTTAAAATACTTAAAAAGTGAAATACACTTAGGTAGAATAATAAAAATAATTCTTTAAAATAATTAGAATGCAATAAGGGCTTGAAAAATAGCTTCAAAAACAGCGCAAAACACTGAAGATGAAGTCAAATTCAGATCAGTGGGTGGAGAAAATGATTAGTAAAAATTGCTAAAATATCTATCACTTACACTATAAATAAAAAAGATTTTACAAGCAATAAAACTAGAAGCAATCTTACACTTCATATCATTTTTCCTTGTAAAATATCAAGTGAGTCCTAAAGGATCTTTGATTCATCAATACAAATCATGAATATTACATGAACAATTCAAAGACTATACCTTCTCCCCAGGCGGTACGAACCCCATCTTCCCAGCAGGCTCGGGCATTTATCTGGACTTTCGAAGAGATTGGAGTTGTTTTATTGCTTAAGAAAATGGTGGGAAATTCATTTTTGTCATAAAAGAACAACTTTAGCTTTATTTTATGCATTTCTACTCCATGAATTCCATTTCTTCCTTTACAGAGATCTTTTAAACCATTTATTTCGGGAAATGACTGCTGTTTGAAAATATTAGATTTTCAAAGATTTCATTGTATTTTTACAGAATCAAACTTCATTTTTTCTTTATATACAATCAGAATGCATCACGTGAATTACAATACCACCAATTCAGTATTAACGAGAAAGTTATAGGTAAGATTGTAAAGAAAATCATAAAATCTTTTTCGGGTTCAATTTCCGGAAGGTATAAAGGTTTTTTTTAACACCCAGTTGTTAAAATGTAGTATTTTACCGGAATTTAGCGTTTTATTATGTGTGATTTTTTTAGAACATAGGAATGATAACAAGAGAATACTTATGAAATTTGTTCTAAAATCCCTTCTTTTTTCCTTAAAAATATTTTAAGGAATGACAAATATATCTTGGATGCAATACAGCATAAATACATAGAAGAAGCATGTTCATATTTGAGGAAAAATTGGGGTAGGAAAATACGAACAATTTGCTATAAAGATACTAAGTATTTGATATCTGAAAGTGTGCTTATAAATTTTAAAATATTTGTCTCCATCAAACAGTCTTCTGCTTTATATAAATTATAACACGTGAGATAAAATTGTGTATTTACCCTCACTCTCAGAAATGCTTAATGATTGCTAATACAAATAAAGCAACAAAAGCAAAAATAAGTGTAAGCAACTCCACGAGATCTCCCGAATTATTAAAATTACTCTTGTGAAATTTAGTAGGATTATTCCTTCTAATGAGTAAAGATTTGCTAAGAAAGGATTTTTCGAAAATTGACTGCCAAGGGTGGTTAAGGGTTTGTTGTAGACAAAATGTCAGTTTTTAAACTATTAAACCTACTGATTTCAAAATTGGTAGGAATGTTTCTTTTGTTGAGTAGAGATCCGCTAAGAACGGTTTTATGGGAATTGACTTCCAAGAGGGATTGCGGGGCGTTATAAGCAAAATTTCCAGTTTTTGAACTGTTAGACTTATAGATTTTAAATTTGGCAAAACATTTTTCCAGTTGAGAAGAAATCTGCAAAAGAATGGGTTTTATGGAAATCAATTCTCAGAGGGTGTTGATGAAAGTTAGAAGGGGCGTTACTGATAGAAGAAATTATTGTTTTTGAACAATTAGGCTTACAGACCTGGAATTTAGAAAGCATTTTATCTTTTAGCAAGTACAGACCTGTTAAAAATTGTGTATGAGGGAATGCTTTACGAGGGTTTCTAAAGGGTAATAAATGATAAATATACTTCAGTTTTAGAAATTCAAGACGTGTCCTTCTTAAATCAAGAGTCCAGTTCACACATAATAAGAATATTTCTCAATTTCATCGAAAGCTTATTTCTTGGACTTAGCAACAATCTAAGACGATCGTACTATCTTACAATGTCATTAAATACCCGGCGAAGCGGGCAAGTAACAGTTAATGTATGCACATAAAATCATTGTTTTAAAAAAGAATACGGAACAAAAAATAAGGCCCATTCTTGCTGGAAATTAAAGACTATCTTCAGAGATAAAAAAAAGTCTGTATATCTCATTTTTATATGAAAGTAAGAGAGCTATAATTTTCGGATGTCTTGCAATATGCTTAGGATAATATCTGGGCGTATACTGACCACCAGCTTGAGAAAATTCATTTCACTATCAACTAGGTCGTTCTGAAGTTTTGAGGTAGACATAGGAGGGGAATTACGGGCTACATTTTAAAAGTAAAGTATGTCCTATTCATTCTCAATGGGGTTGCAGTCAAGGAAGGACACCAAGCACATCAAGCATAAGTAATATCCCCCTCTTCAAGACATTCATTCAGGATGTTTTTACAGTCAAGGTAAGCGTTGCATCCATATAGAGAAAATACGAATTTATTACAGTACTGAACTGAGTCGAGTATTATTTCAGAATAATATGTGTCATTTTTACGGTTTGACAATTTGTTCGGGAAGATAGTACAATTCCTCTTAAGCAAACACAGACGCAACACTGGTGTTTAATGATATTTTTTGCCGAACCAAATAACAGGTGTTTACTATTTGAAACTTCGATGTGAAACCGATTGCATTCAAATTCCCCATCAGTCATTACCCCAGCATCAGTGGCTGCCCAATGTAAACCATAATAAATAACTAGACAGAAGTGTGATAATTAATGCTTTGTAGACATTTTCGTTAAGACACATGAAAATTCCTTCACAAGACCTCAAGAAAAAAGCAATATTTTCCATGTCACAAGGTGTTGGGACACCATGTCGTAACTAACAAATCTGAATGCGAGTAATAAGCTTTGTTTTAATTCGTGGTTGCACAGAAAAAAACTTCCCACTCTATGGCTTGTCCATATTTTCTTTTCACCCTGGAATAAAGTGAGGAGTTAGTTGCTAGCATTATAGATTGTCCACAGATTACTAGTTAACAACAAAGGATTCTTTTTTTCAGTATTTTTATTGTTTTTGCATAAATCCTCAAACACCCTAAATAAATTCGCGATTCTGGTGACATAAAAATACTGATATCTTGAAAAAGACTTAATTCCGATGGATACTCGTAGTTTCATTAAATTTTAGCTTTACCTGCCAATACTTTTCCAAAGGTACCAAAATTATCAAAATGCATAAGGAACATTTCTGGCATTTTCCTACTTAGTTTCAAAATGCCTAACATGTTTATGGTCTGACAAAAAGCTTCATATCGTGAAGTTTAAATAAATTAGAAAAAAAATGTTTGATAAATTCATTTATAAATTCATGATATTTAATATCAATGTTGTTTATAAGTGATTTCACAGAGTAAGTTAAGTGTCACATAATCAACGCGAAGACCTTAGGCGGAGAGATAATTGTGAAAAGTAACTGTCTATTTTCTTATAAAATAGCTAAAGCACTAGAGATACCTTACAGCAAAAGCACTGTCTGCAGCTCCATAACCGCCACAGACAAATCCTGTTTACCAACAAGAAACTTTTTGTCACATTATAATCTTTTAACCACCAGAATAACCTTATGAAGAAGTGATGTAAGAAGTGTCCAAGAGGCTAAAGAGGAGAAAAAATGCGATAGACGTCTCATCACATCCGAGCTCCGTAGTAGTTTTGTGGGGTGTCATTCACACAAGTATTGTTCTTCCAGAAGTCGGGATTTAACTCCACTCGATTACAATTGTGAGTCAGTATTGGAGAAAAATGTGGACAAAAAACGACATCCCAATTTGAATAATCTTAAGCGTTCTTTAAAGATTGAAATTTCCATAGAAGTAGTGTGTGGCTTGAAAGGGGAGTGGCCAAAGAGATTAAAACTCATGTAAGATCAAAAGATGATAAATTTGAATAAATTTTGGGAAATGTTAAATGGTTACGCTTCCCAAAAAGTTGATGAATTTAAATACCTTTACATACTAATTCATGTTAAAAATAAGAGAAAAAGTTGATAATAGATTCCTTGTTGCTAATAAAAACATCTACAGGCTGAGAAAACAATTAAGATTTATATTAATCAGCCACAAAGCTTAATTAAGACCTTACAAAACACTAATATTACTTATCGTGCTTTATACAAGATCTTAAACAAAGATATAGCGCACTCACTCGGCATGTTTGAGAGAAAAATTCTCAGATCTATATTTAGCCTTGTGCATGAAGGACTGTGTTTAACCAGATATAATTTGAACTACACAGGCTCTTTTGGCAACCACAAATAACACAAGTCATTCGTAGTAATGGATTAAGATTGCTTGCCCTTATTTGGAGAAGCTGGGAAGATAGCCTCATAAAGATATATCTTAACATTTCAGAAACCAGAGGGAACCTGAGTTAAAAGAAGACCACCAACTAGATGGTTGGATGTCATTAAAGAAGACTCAAATACTTTGAAAATTAAAAATTGGAAAGAAGTCACTATAACTAGCGGACGCTGGAAGAAGCATATGATTGAGGCAGCCAAGACCTGTAAGGAGCTGTTATGCTGTTGAAGAAGAAGAATCCAATTCAAACTTAAAAAAGATATAGCTCTCTTTGAGTTTTAAATTGCAACGTTTTTTATTTTAATTTCTTTCTATTTGGACACCTCCTCCTTTTAACTTTTTTGGTTTTAGCAAGACGTTAAAACCAATATTTACGTCCTTTAAAAAAACATTAATTGTCCCTGACTCCAATTCGTCATGTTGAAATAATAAAAAATATTATACAATTTGCTACAGTAGTAATTGAATTCAACTATCAAAATAATAATAATAATAATTTTTCGTGCTTTATGAAAATGTATCTTATGTTACTCGAACGCATCTCACACACAAAAATTAACGATCTTCTCAAAATAAAGCATTAAAAGCTACAATGAATTTCCGCTTTTTCGATAAACTTAAGGCTTTATTACTCCCTCATTTGGACTGGTATAATTTATCTGAAACAACAAATTCGTTACGCTAGTTCTCTTAAGAATAAATGGAATTTCGATGAGAGGATTATTTTCAAAAATATCTTTTTCTTCCCATTCTTCTTTTTATATAAAAAAAAAGAAAAATCGATCTTCTCTTAAGCATCAAATAAACTCACTTAATCTTCATTACGCATAATCGGTAGTATTTCATCTTTTAATGGCCTCAACATGTGGAAGGTTTTCCCTTTTCGTGACCATTTGCTTTACTTTTTATGGATTATTTCTTCGTACTTCATGAGGTTTACCCCACGGGAGCTGCAAAATAAGAAGAAATAGCTTCAATTTTGTACCTAATGTTTCTGATAAATTTCTGGGTGCATTTTTGTAATCAAAAGAAATAAAATAAGAAAATGGCTCCTTTTTTGCATATATAATTGTTTGGTTTGAATCACATCACTACACAAATAATTTTTAATCCTCTTAAAATGATGAAAACATCACCAGCTTGCGTATATGTACGTGCCTCTTTTAACAACACCATTGGTACCATTTTTTTTACTCAAATGAGCTGCATTTGAGAAGATTACCCTTTGCAAACTCAGCAAGTCTCCAAGCTTGAGAGACATTTCAATGGTGGCACCATCTAGTGGCCGCTCCAGCTACCAAATATTGGATACTTTGAATTTATTCAATTCTTCTTCTCGGATGCTAAATATAGCAACAATTTAATTTTGCAGAGAGTATCACAGTCAAATTGATACTCTAGGGATCATTTACATGCCAAATAATCATATGAAAGGCGTGTGTATGATTTTCAGTTGCAGGAAATCTATCGACTCCAGCAGGGATCGAATCCTAAACACTGGGCTTACGAAGTGGGCACGCTCCCTGTAATCCATCGAATAGACATATTCCAGAACTATCTGATGACACTTCATCAAAAAGTACTCTTCTGGCGCTGTTACTACAGATTTTTTACATGCATTTAACTTTGTTACCATCGCCAGAGAGAGAGAGAGAGAGTAATGTCTTTTCCCATTTTTTTCTATAACAAATCTCGAACATTTTTATGGCTGTAAAGAATCTAGATTTAAAAAAATAAAAAATATATTAGTATTCGAACTATACATATAGAATGTCCGAAAAAAGTGACTACTTTTTCAATAATTAATTGGAAATTAAGAAAAATACCCTAAAACTGTGAATTTTGCCAAAAATTGACAAATTTTTTTTATGATTTTATTTTATAGGCCATCTTATTAGCTATATAAAAATACCAAGTTTGTTATTTTCCGTTCACTAGAAGAAAAACTACACATGTTTTAGTAAAAGCAGATGCCGTTACACTTTAAGCAAGATATATGTATATGCCATACTTTAAAACGCGTTTTACTCGAAATGTGTTTTTTTTTAAATACTCAAAGCCAGTGTGATTGCTAAAAAAATTTTGAAAATAATTTACTGAATTTTTTGTGTACGTTTTGTATAATATTAGAAGTGTTTTAACCTTCACAGATGTATCAATCACCGTTTTATTACAAAATTTACAGTCCCTTATATGAATATAACCACTGTTTTTTTTAAGCTATTTCATGTAATAACAAAGATGAAGTGCTCTAGTTTTTGTAAAAATTAAAATATCTCTTATCTTGACCGTCATTTCAAAAATGAATGACATAGCAAAACATCAGATTTGAAAAATCTGTCTATAAACTTTTGGCACAGAATGGGTCGCGTTCATGTGATTTTGTTATTTTTACCCACTATTTCCCATTTTAGAAATAATAATTTCTTTTTTCTATTCTTAATTTTAGCATATTTTTCTTAAAATGTACTAAACAAATCTAAAAACAAAACAAAAAAATCCCCATCTCCATTTTTTTTTTTAAAGTTGTCGCAAGTAGACGAATATCTTAAGGTTTTTTTATGTGTCATATAGAAAAGATGAACGTTTCTGTTTTTTGAAATGAAAACCAGGTGGCACAACGTCACCTTTTTACGACATCCTCGTTTAAAAATGGCTTCACCGCAAGAGCAAACACAAGTAGTAGCATGTGGTTTATCGAATTTAAATCTGCTTCACATGTACAACGTAAATGGGGCCTCAACATTCTGGAGTTTGGAAGGGATAAAAAGTTTCCGGTAAATGGATGAAAGAAGGAAATCGAATAGCATGGCCATCCAGATCTCTAGACCTAACACTTTTTTGTACGTATAAGTGAAAACCATTGCTTACCTTTCTTCTATTTGTCACAATGAAAATGAAAAGTCGAGTTACGCAGTGGCCATTCAGGTTATTCCTCTTGCAATGTTTCATTGAATGCGGCTAGAAATCTCATAAAGACTCGATGTGTTACACGCAACAAATGGAGTGCACATTAAAATGGTGGCGTGGCTACAGCGGACGTGGTTAGAGCGGACATATAACATTTCGTGATCTGAGCGGACACTTTGAAACTCATCGTGGTTACAGCGGACACATTTCCCTCCCATCTTAGAACAGATTCGATTATCGAATAAAAAAGATGAATAAATTTTTGCCAATTAAATTTAATTATTTATATTGAATTGTTAAGATATTATAGTGCGAATACATTTAAACATAGCGAAATGTAATAAAAAATAAAAACTTTCAGAGAAATATTTAAAAATTAGTACTAAGTAACAGTATAATGTAGGGTATGAGCAACTTTCAGCGATTTTGTATTTTAGAGTCAAATAAATATTAGAACAGGTGCAATTACTATAAAATTAATTAGTTTCATTAATGTAATTAAATATAAATGGTAAAAGTAAAATACATAAAAAATGCAAGTAAATAAAAGGAAAATAAATACAAGTAAATAAACACTAACCTTTATTATAAAGGCATAAATATCATTGACCATTGGATTTAGTTACAAAACTTAAAGATTTTAGACATTTTTCTAAATTGTTTGATGTTTCGAATTCTTTTAGGATGTTTTCAATTCTTTCATCCAATTTTACATGTGCTTTTTTCCTTTTTATTCCAGGGTCGTTTAATTCTCTGGATTTTAAATAAAAATACACTTTTTGTATTTCTTCTTTTAGTATTTTAACTAATAAATGGACATTTATTTGACTCTAAAATACAGTTTTCCACAAAATTCCTGAAATTTGTTTATGCCCTACATTATAATGTTACTTACTATTTTAATTTTTAAATATTTCTCTGAAAGTTTTTATTTCAATTACATTTCGCTATGTTTAAAATGTATTCACACTATATAATATCTTAACAATTTAATACAAATAATTAAATTTGATCGGCAAAAATGCATTTATCTTTTTAATTCGATAATCGAATCTGTTCTGAGATGGGCCCCCCCCCATGTGTGTTCGCTCTAACCGCGATGAGTTTCAAAGTATCCGCTCAGACCACGAAATGTTATGTGTCCACTCTAACCACGCAACCATTAAAATCGTGCAAAAAGGCATTGTAAATAAAGCTTTCGTGTTTTCTTTATCGAACAAAAAAACCGTACGTGATTTTTTTTTTGATTTTTTTGTGTGGTTAATATATTTGAAAGTATTGTCATACTTTTCGGACACACGGTGTAAATCAAAAAGTTTAAGTACCAATCAAAATGTCAAACAAAAGAATCCTGAAATATAATTACAACACATAAGTAATATTTTTCTTCAAATTAGAGATCTAAGTTCTAAAAGGCAAGAATTGAAATAAATAGTGGGTGTGGGAAATGTATTTCTGAAATTCTGGACCGACAGCTTTTCTCTATCCGAGACTTTCCTTTTTCCTTCTGAATTATAGGGTGGGAAGTTATCAGTTTTCCATTTGGACAGTTTCAAATGATGTGTCAAAACCGCAGCCAAACGATAAAATCCGAAACCGTCTTGGCGATGCATCCCGCTTTATCTCGTTTTGCCATTGCCACATCCTAGTTCTTATGAAAAGAGAGTTGTTGAATTAAAGAGCCTCACTTTTTCAAGGATTTTCTCTTGACGCTGAATCATTTTGAAATACTCGTACTGAAGCGCTGCCAAAATATTTCTTACAGTTGTGAATTTCAGGAATTAATTTTACAGCCAGGAATATAATGATTATTTCGCATACTGCTAGTAAAATATTTGTATTAAATATGAGAACACATTCAAAGAAATGTTTTTTTTACTTATTACGAAGACAATAGATCATGTGTACTTCACCACTTATCTGTGTTCTTTTATATTTATGATCACAAAATCATATTTATCAAAAAAGATCTTTACAAAAATTTACAGTTTGTATATTTAGCTTTTCTCACAATTGCAAATGAGCAACAACAACAAAAAAAACATGCAGCCAAATCTAACATTAGAAAAACTCATTATAATAGTATTTCAAACATAATTGAAAACAAAGATGTAACAAAAAAACAGTAGCAATCGATTTTATTCAATTGCAACCGCACAGGAAAAAGGTAAACCAAACCAAAATATGACCTTTATTTTCTCTCGGTTTCTGTTTAAAAAAAGCATTTTTATATTTATGAATCTCAACCAAAGTTGATAGATGATATAGCACAATCGAGTTAGCTTTACTACTCTCTCTCTCTCACTTCTCAAATAATCGTATACTTATCTTATCTATGTGTCAAAGACTGGTATAGTTTTCAAAAAAGAGAGTAAGTTAAAAGAAAAATAGTTCTGACTAGTAATACTATGCAGTCTCTCTTTTTTTTCTCTCAGAATCACAAAAATATCTATTCATTAGAATAAATATTTTCTTAGAAAGCATTTTAAACGATTCTTTCTCCTTTTCTAAGTATTATTCTAAACATACTGAATTTAAATCCCGATTTGAAAATTGCAGAAAGAAAATTTAATTCTGTATTCAATAGTTCCAAAACTATTTTCTGACATTTTGTTATTCATTTGCAATTATATTTATAACATAATTATATAAAGATAAAATCATTTTTATAATTCAAATTCTTTGGTGTTTTAGCTGTCGACGATGATGCAAATGCTAGATGATCGTTAAATTTTGCGGAGTTCATTTATCTGGGGGCCCTTTAAAGGCATTTTTGAAGAAGTCAAATAATTTATCAGACATTTTCTGGTATTTTGTGATATATGTATTCCCAAAAACCACTTAATGATTTATTTCTCTAAAAGAAGGTTACAAATGATCAAGGGTTTCCTTGACACAGAATTAGGAATGATAATCCCCTTTCTCAAGATGCCCTTGCCAAAATATTTATCATACATGCTTTCAAAATATGACTTAAACAATTAAAACTGAATCTAATCCATACATGTAACCAAATTTAGAGATATAGAGATAGATATATAATAGATTTAGAATTACAAAAACATAAAAATATTATACAAAAATATATCTTCGAATTTTAAAATGTTATGTTATTTTTGCCTAAAGATATTCATCAGTTCTTTTATGAAATTAGAGTATTTGACTGAAAATGAAAATATTTATCTGCAACGTTTCCTTAACTTAATGCATAAACAAGAAATGCATTGATTGAACGCTTAATTACGTCACACATCACAGCATAATGAGAGATATTGGTGACGAATTTGCTAAGTTAGAGAGCCTTGGTCACGCTCGAGGAAGACACCTGATCTAGCACTACTCTGTGTAAGCTTCCACACTACACTAATATATAGTTTTGATCTTCGAGACATTTAACGTGCATCATCCTATCTATACGGGGAATTTTCAGGGTCATCAAGTTTCGAATCTATGACTCGATAAAAATAACTCCAGGCAAAACTACTGCCACCTCTAAGAAGGAATAAAAATTTTATGTGAAGCGATTAGTGCCTAAAATTGCTTAAGATGGATTGCAGTTTAAAAGCGTAAGAAGGTGAGAAAATTCCAGTTTTATTATTTGTTTTTGCCCAACAAAATTGGAAATTTAAAAAAGTAATCCACAAAATCATGTTTTAGAAATCAATGCTTTTTGCAAGACATGTCTATTTTATAACACACAACAGGTAAATTTTAAATACAATTGTTAAAAGGGGAAATTTTAAAAACATACTTTTAAATTTTATGTAAGGTAATATTCGAGGAGGAAGAAAACCATGTCAATGTGTAAGTATTTACTTTTATTTAATTTTAGCTAGAAAATGTAAATTAATCTATTGCTCAAATAGCATTTTACATCAAGTATTAATTAAACATTAATATCTGAATTTGGAAATATTGAAATATATTACTCAAATTACTTTTAAAATGTTTTAATACTTCTTGATCAATCTAAAAACAGCAAGAAAAAAGAACTACTATAAAAAAAATAATTTGAAAAAAAATAACTAAAAAAGTTAAACGAGAAATTATTTTTAAAAAAGTAATATGTATATTGCATTTTAACGTGAAAAGGTTCTCAGAAATTACAAAAAATAAATTGAAACTTATAAAAAAATTATAATTTATAAAATATAATATAATATAATATTAATATAAACTTATAAAAATATTATTAATTATAAAATTGAAAATAAAAAGGTAAACTGGAAAAAAAGAAATATTATTCGTGAGAAAAATATTGTTTTTGTACATCTTCCTACTTCAAAATTCGTATACCATTAGTTCACTTTCTCCTTATATATATTTATAGGGAGAGAGTGAACTAATAGTATACGAATATATATACCTAGTTCAAATTTTGAATCGTTAATAAAATACTTTCTATTCATCCATTAAAAAGTTCAAATACGTTTTTTTCAACTTGTAGTGAATGACACTTAATATTAATACAGTTTTTTCAAATATTAATCATTAACTAAATTCTATTTTAATTTTAAATTTATTCTGCGTGATTTCTGCCGTAGTTACAATTAGCTGCAACAGATGTACCCAGTATGTTTTTCTAACAAAGTAGAAATTGACGTTAAAAAAAATTAATATTAGGTACTTGTTTTAAAATCAAAACGTAGCATTTTTTCACTTTTTTTTCTTCCTACTTTAAACTACTTGAGGAAAAACAAGTTTTTATACATCTTTGGTTAAAAATCTGAATAACTAATTATTGAAATATGTGTGTGTATGTGCGTGTAATTTTAGGTCTCAATGAGATTTACTTTTGAATTATTTTTAATATCCTCATATCTAATGAACATCTTTCAAATTTCCATTCTTTTCAAAATTCTTAAAAGGTTTTTCAGCTACATTACTGTAACGGGTGAGAACTTCCAGTTCAACTCTGACATTTTAAAGTACTCCAAATTGAATTTAATCAAAATAAGATTTATGAGTTTAAATAGCCGAGCAGACATTGTTGAGGGTTCCAGACGACCCCGCATCTATATTTGTAACGCCTACTCTTGATAGATGTCTGATTAATACCTAACCACTTGTTTACAAAGTAAATGGCAACTCTCGTTATGTTAGATTGATTGTCAATTTACCCGTACTATAGTCTTGGACTTTATTGTAGGAGACATCAATGGGACGTAATTCAGGGGCTTGTTCTAAGCGTTACTTTCAACAAATAAAAGATACAATATATATTACTAGTTCTTTAACAGAAATTAAAAAATGTAATAAATGAAGTACAGCAGTGCTTCTCAAACGTTCTATACTTGCGACCCAATTTTCAATCATAATTTCCATCGCCCCCCCTTTATAAAAAGAAATGTATTAAATTCAATAATAATATACATTGACGCTAAAGCTACAATGCGACTTTAATTATAAACCGTGAAAATTATCGTATTAAATTCTAAGTATAATTTTAAGACATGCCCATAGGGTTACAGGTAATTTATTAAACTTGTTCTTAATATAGTTAAAAACTCATAATAAAATACATTGCGCAGTACTGATACATTTATAAGTGCGTTATATCAGTGTAAATGTGTATTTTTTTTATTATGTCAGAATGTATTTTGTTTCACTTCCATCCAGTAAATTAAGAATTTTTTTAAATAACCTTTTGTTTTCGACTTTTTGATGCACTCGCTCCCCATGTAACGTTATCACACCCCCTAAGGTCCATGCCCCACAGTTTGAGAAACACTGAAGTGTAGTAATTATATCACTTTCTATATGATCAGATAAAGCATTTGGAAGATTAAGTTCAAGGGAGTCCTACTAAATCAGATTTTGAAGCATCATGTGAAATTCAAATATCGCAAATGGTTTGGTAAGAAGTATCGAAATCCTTATATAAAATTCCTTATATTTGTTTTTGAAAACAACATGCGTTGTGTATATTTCAGTTATTTTCACAATACGCTAAATACGTTTGACATTCTAGTCCCATGCTAACTGCAATTACGTGCTTCCTGCCAATAATTTCATCAATTCAAATGACGTCATAGTCACATGATAAATACAATCACGGGGTTCCAGCCAATAAATTCATGCACTTCGCTGTTACCAACTTCTTTTTATAGAAACTTTCTTTTGAAAATTACATATTTGTCAATGATAATAACGTGTATATAAGTACACAGAATACACTTTATTCAAGAAAACACTTATAAACTTTGAAAAACCCTTTGAAGAAGCTTAATACTAGAATATCTTTTCTTCGTTATCAAATCAGAAATGTTACCTGGATTTTACAAGTAAAACAACAAGTGTGAAACTAATGGCAGATTTCAGTTCGACGGAGAACATGTGGTTGCATTTATTAGGTAACCGTCTTGAATTTCGTCCATAGGGTACTGCAGTTAAATTTTCGTGAAATTCTTAAAAATAAAATATTTTACACGTAGCGAAGACACATTTTTAGGAAGACGAATTTCAAACATAGTGTTTAACGTTTATTTTTTTAAACATATTTTAATTAATTATTCATAAAATAATAAAGTTCATAATATTCTTTTATTACTTTTCAAAAACATTTTTTTTAAATAAATTTTTAAAAAAATAATCCTTTTTTTCGTCTGTATCGATTTGAAAGGTAGAGATTTTGTTTCAAAACCCAATTGCCTTTTATAACACAACTACAACAACATTAATTGTTTTAAAGATTCTTACATACAAAAAACGTATAAAATTTTAAAAAATGTGTTTATGGAATATAAAGTAAAAAATATTAGTAAAAATATCAAATTTATTAAAAATAAGGAAAAAACATTCTTTTCTAAAATATATAGCACTTTTTCAACATTTCCCCAATCAAGTTGGTCACTGTTTTTGATTGAGCTGCTTTTTCCCATTACCAGTAATAAAAACGTATTTCCTGGTCATCAATTTCTCAAACGCAGTGAAAGAAATCCACACCCATCTGCTTTTCCCTCTCCTCCCCAAATAAGTTTTTATTTTACAAATTACTCTTCCCGAACCCGCTGAGGAAATAAACAAGCAGAATAATCCAGTCAGATGCATTTTTGATACACCGAACCAGTTTCCACCCGCACTCCCCTGAATTGGGAAGCATCCATAGTGTGTCAGTGATTGAAAAAGAAAATAAAAATCCAAAGCGAAGATGGAATAAAGCTATGATTAGAACGAAACATCCACCACAAAAGAAATAATACCTTCAGCAACGCAAGGAAAGAAAGGTGTAAGTTTGGGAAGAAGGCATGTGTAAAAATAAGATGCTGAGAAATTGTCCGTGTCAATGAGTTTCTGTCCATGGAATCTTCTCTTGCGAAAGATGAGAATTCTTTTATTTGAAATATGGTGCTAATAAGAAGTACATGTTTCTACCCTTTCAGACTTGATGGAAATCTGGAATCAATTTCGATCACAGTCGAGAATTAGTTGCTGCCTCCGAAAAACAAAGAACAATTAACTCACGTTATTGAATAGTCTGATCCTAGTAAAGATATCGATGTGTTGGTCCCAGTATAAAGAAATACAAGTTTTCTTAACGTAACTCACATTTTTCAAAATTTTTAACAATCAAAATAATTTATACTTTGAAAATGACTATTAAACTATCCTATGAATAAATCTCTCTATTTCTCTTGAATGAATCTTTCGTAGTTAAATACAAATTCCTTTAAATGATTATTTTTAAATAAATTTTAACCTGTAATATTACCTGAAAAAATTATCTTCCTTATTCACTGAATTCGTCACGGTAATGCTCGATTTTAATTTTAAGGTAACAACGTATTTGGAAAACACTACGGCAATTCAGTTCATGCGTTGTATTGGGCTATCCGTGAGATCTAATCCTACCAAACTGGAATTTTCTTCCGTCTACCCAAATTGGTACAGCTCCACTGCACAAATAAACGTCACTACTGAAAAACGTATAAACAATGAATTAATTAGACTATTATATATAATAAATGATGATTAAAAATAGTAGTAGATGCGTGTGGGCGATATTGCAACCTTAATTCGTTCTTACACAATATTTGCATAGAACCTTTTACGATCAAATATTACAGCAGAATTTCACGTTGCCGAGTCATAGGGGTTACCTTTCATTCAAATAATTACAGATTGATTCACACCGGCTGCGTAGCTTAGTTGGTTTGGAGCTGGCCTTGTACACTCAAGGTTGCAATATCGACCTCGGCCCAAGTCTGTAATTTTCATGATGCAGGAAATCGACAGCGTCCATTTCGTATCATTATGCGGGATGTTAAAGTTCCCTTGAGTTCCTGTTTGGTGTGGGTGCTCTCGGCCAAATTAAATTCCTAGAACAAATTCGCATTGTCCAAGTTCCCTCTGGAGAGAAAACTGGGCGTCAAAATTACTTGTGGAAATTGGTTTCTCCTATATGGTGCCGCTCTAAGAAGGTATACCAGCTCCCAGGGAATATACTAGGTCTGCAATGGTAAAAATACCAATCCACAGCCGCATTGAAAAAAATTAATTACTACCCTTTAGCTTGTCTTGTCTGCATATCGCTTTAACCTCTCTAGTGTTTAACTTATTTAAAGTAAATTGTTAACTCAAGTTGATTGTCATCTTTTTCAGTCTAACTCAAGTTGATTGTCATCTTTTTCAGTCTAACTCAACGGTCTTTCTCTCCATGCTGATTTCTGATATCCCCCGGATTTTCCATGAGAAGCGTGATCTTCACTTCACGGAGGAGGAGAGATTATGTCATATTTAGTTATTGCAAAGTATATATATGAAGGTATTTGTAACAAAAACTGATGACTCAATGAAATATTTTTAAACACAAATTTATCATTCAGTTCTAGAATTTTTAAAGAATCAAGGTGCGACACAAAAAAGCGAGACTAAGTGTGCAGCTTAAAAAGAGAGTGGAGTTGGTAACAACTGGTTTGATGACTTCATCCCATACCCCTCCTCTATCCATGTGGCCATGATTGTTTTAACAGATCACGCCCGTTGAGAGTAGTGCGTCATTGAGTAAACAAGTTCAACTGTATCCTGCCGGAAAAATATCAAATCAACAACTACCAGGTTGTTTCAAAGTTTCTAGTAAAACTTAAGAAATAAGACACGAAAACATTTCACATACTAACCGAAGCTTATGGAGATGAAGCTTTGTCTTGTGCACATGTGTTTGAAGGGCATAAGCGGTTTTCAGAGGGAAGTGCGGTTGAAGATGGTTTTCAGTTGAAGATGATGATTGTGCTGAGCGTCCAAAGTAAGATATTACATACCAAAACATTTCTAAAATTGGTGATATGTGTAGATTCCCAATCACATCAGTGGTCAGACTGTTAATCAACTCAACTACAATGTTGAACTAAAAAGACTTCGGGAAAAAATTAAGAAAAAAGGTCATAATTGTGGAGTGATGGACCAAGCAATTGCACCAAGGCAATACACCCACTCACACAGTCCTATTTGTTAAGCAGTTTCTGACCATCATAAACATTATTGTAATGGGGTATCCTAATTATTCACCTGATTTGACCTCATGATTTTTTATTTCCAACAATTAAAGGAAACCCATTTTACCTCAGTTAAAAAGGTTCAGGCAAAAATGGATAATCTCCTGAAGGGTCTTTCATAAACCTCGTTCCAGAACTGTTGCCTGCAATGGCAGCACCGAATGCAGAAGTGTGAGAATGCTAAATGGAACTACTTTGAAGGTGATAATATCGAGGAGAACAAATTCTGTAAGCATACAATGATGACCAGTCTCGTTTTTATGTGTCATACCTCGTATATTGTTAGTTCGTGTTGATGGAAATTGTGTGTAACTTATGGGTAAATAATGGGTATACATAATAATATTCCATTGCATAATTAGGGATATTTCTATGATTTTTCACATATTTTTCTGATACCAATTATTACCCCGGCATCACTTGCTCGAAAAAACGACCGAAAGTTTTCGCGCAGGTATCTCATACCCAAGGTTGTTTGCATTATGTTTTTACCATAAAATTGGTATGCAAAAGTTAAAAAGGAAAAAAAGTAGGAAATATATATACAATATGTTTATTACATTTTTCACACGTAAATTTAGTTTTTTCGTTTTTTATAAGGCTTTAGTACATTGTTTATACACTCCTTTAATCTCGTCGTGAGTAAGCGCGATGTTTTCATTGGATTTTAATTTTTTTTAAATTTCTATTATTTTAAAACTAAACATATAGGAGTAAACTCTATTCTAAATAAATAAAATAAATTTGAAATTTCTTTTTAATTTTTTCTTATTGTTCCAGCAGTAGCTTTTTTTTTTCAAAAGTTCATCTAAGAGTGGATAAGATGTGTACTTGTTGTCTCCTTTAAAATTACGTTCTTCCCAAATGTTTTTTTGTCTCTAAATATAAAATATTTATTTTCAACAGTGTCTCTCTCTTCTAAATCTGGATCAATTTCAGTGGAAGAATCATACTTTCTGCTATACTCTTCATCATTTGCTTCCTCCTCATTATAACCACGTAGAGAATATCTTAATCCGAAAATACTGTTATACTACATCTATTAAATACTACATCTATTATATTATTTAAATACCACATTTCTTCATCATAACTACAGTAATGCATCATTGCATAAGGAAGATTTTAAAGCGTGCTCATGCATTCAGAGCTGTAACGCGATTCACGCGAGGGTATGACATACCCAAAGAGGCGGCATCCATAAATATACATTCAGAATTCGCCTACACGCTAAAACCCCTCAAAGGATATGACCTTAAAGACGACAAACTATTCGTTTTCCGAAAAAAGGTTTAGATGGAATCTTGAAAAAAGTTAGGCGGTGGGTATGGCATACCCTGTACGTGGAGTGCCGGGTTAAAAATTAATGAATGTACAAATAAAATATGAATACATTTTACTATCAGCATTTCATGAATATAAATAGCGAGAAGGTAAGAATATTTTCCACACTCCTAGAATCCTACATTTAGGATATGCTCTTGGGGTATATCCTTTGACCTTCGATTCATTAATAGTGGTTACTGGAACAGAAAAATGGTCAAGTTCCGAATAACTATTTCTCTTACCAATTCAGTCAGTATAGTGTCTGATGAATGGTCATACCAGAAGAAAAACGATAGCCATTGGACGAAAAAAGCAGCAGTTCGGGGATTTGAAGAATATATAGAGTTGTCTAGATCTTCAGAAGAGTTTGTGGAAGAAATTTTTTGATTTTATTTGTAAAATACTTCCGAACACACTAATTTTCATTGCAGTTTGACGGAAAAAATTAAACCCAACAAAATTATAAGTATTAAAAATATTACTTGTCTTGAAAAATAACAGTTTTGAACATTCAGAGTTTTATTTAAAAAACAGCATATACTAAAACATTATAAGGGCTTTTTAGGGACCAATACCAATAACTATCAATATTCCCTATATAACAGTATTTAAAATAAATTATTTAAATTGTAAAAAAAAAAAAAAAAAAAAAATCACAGTCCTAAGTTAAATGTTAGTAATTTATTTTAAAAAAATTGTAAATCACTAGGGAAGTGATTAATAAACTTATATCCTTAAAAATATTGATTAAATAAATGGCATCTGAAATGCACTAAAATTTCAAAGTTTCATTAAAATATAAACATTTTAAAGATAATCTAGTTTGCATTTATTTCAATAAATGTGGCATATTTATAAGGCTGTTATCGAAATAACAGAGGATAACTCAAAAAATATCCCTACAGTAAAAATTACTTTACTACATTCCCTAGAAAATAATGTAAATATCAGGTTCACAAAGTTTCATGGAAGTAACGTATAATATTGAGTTATCATAGACACCCCATAAAATATTTTGAACCATTAAACGCACACTTCACGGTTTTTCTAATTTTATATAATTTTGTACAACTCGGACTCTATAAATAATAATAATATTTCTTGTAAAGCTATAAAAGATTCCTCTATCCTAAGAAATAAAAAATGTGTGTTTTGATTGAAATTGGTTACACTTCAGCATGTTTGGATAACTTAATTTTCCTTTTACAAAATCATCAATAAATACAGAGGGAATCAAAGGACTTACAATGATTATAAAAGTTCTTTACAAAATAACCATTTAATATCATAACATAACTTTAGTATCATTGAGTAGGTCAGTTTTTGTATTTTATTGTGCAGTATATGACACGAATGCTCTTGCAAGCATAACTCAGGGGAACATTTGTAAGAAAGATCATTTTTTGCCGAAATGGCGTGGATTTGGCGAAATGGTATGCTTTGGTTTCACGAAACGAAGTCGCCCATTAAAGTTCATTGTAAATTTCGGCGTTATTCTGGAAGCAAACATCTGTTGCAAAATCAATAAAGTGACAGTATGAAATGTTTACAGAAACTGGCAGCATTAAGGAACGACCTCGAATTTTGAGTGTGAGTGAATTAACTGTTGAACTTATCACTTGGCAGCAACTGGAATATCTCTTAGATATTCTTCGAAATAACCCACATTGAAATCTACTGAGCAAATCTACTAGATCAAAACAATGCATGCTACTTACAATATAGAAAAAAATATGTTTAATTCTCATAATTTTTTTTAACATTTATAAACCCATGCACCACGCAATGTATAACACGGGGGCATACAACACAGACAGAAGAAAGGATTACAGCACAAACATCCATGCCTTCTCCGGGATTCGAACCCAGTCCCTACGGCACCGCAGTCAGCTTCACTGACCACTATACCGGATGGGCGGCAATTCTAATATTGTGAGCACAATAATCACATTATAATCAAGACAAGACCTATGGTTCACCCTATATTTTTTTATAACTTGTAAAACTTAATAATTCAAACTTTAAACGAACGCATCATGATATAATTGGTGAAATCAAAAATCTTATAATTCAAACAGAAAGTACTCTTCATCTGAAAAAGCATTCTAAATGTGAAGGCATAAAAAAATACTTTTTACAAAACTACAAATAAAAAATACTTTTTACAAAACTACAAATAAAAAATACTTTTTACAAAACTACAAATAAAAAATACTTTTTACAAAACTACAAAATAATACTTTTTAAACATACTGACGACATTTGAAAGTTACAACAAAAATGTACTTTTAGCATTCAATACCATTTAAACTGTTCTCCCGATTCGTCAGTACAATTAAGAATTCTTAATTGCATTGTTGTCCAAGAACAGGCTTAATTAAATTTATCTATCGCGAACTAGTCGAGAACGTTCGAATGCATTTAAAAAAGGGGTTGGGAAAAAGGCTGTAAGACCTGAGAAAAACAACCTTTCTTCTTCGAACGCAGTTAATTAATTTAAAAGAATGCGGATGATTTTTAGTTAATTATTAAAGTGAATTTCCCTCCACAGTCATTAAGCTACATGCAAAGAAGTTTTAAAGAGATTTGTTTCGCGAGACATTAATGATTCTTTGCATTTGAGAGTTTTTAAATAATAATTGGGAGTGAAAAGGAGGGAGAACTTTTAAACACGCTTTAGTGCATAACGCGTCTTTTATGGTTACATACTTTAAATTCCCATGGTACATGCCCTTACAAATTTAAGAAAAAAGCATTTTTCCAATGGTCGTTTATTTGAATTTTGGACACTGGCTCCTCAAGGGATATATTATGACAAGCATATCGTTAAAAAGGGTTTCAATGAATAAATTAAAATACTAGACTACTCATCATGTACAATGCATAGATAGCTATTGAAACACACCAAGCACGTTGTTTTCTCTGCAATGATGTACTGTTTACGGGTAAAAGAGAGTTTTACATGAAAAGTACTCTTCCCCTCATTATATTTAAATAAGGTTATGACACAACCCTAGAAGATGTGGGCAGGTTTACTAGATTGGTGATTTTATCAACCTTAGCGAAATATTATACCTTTGAGAAGTCACTGCCGCCAATCTTTCTGGACATATTTTTGAATCTATATAAATGTCTTCGGAATGCAGAAATCCGTTAGACGAATTTAGAATCTGCTTGTGCAATCGTTGACGGCGATAAAAACAGAGGTATGACGCCCACTCCGGGATTCTATGGGGCCCAAAGCCTACGTTATGTTATGGTTTTCCACCGAGTTATGCCTATGTAAGATCAGGCTTGAGGCCCGAAATCTGACTGTGCAGGGAACCTTAATATTCTCGGTTACGCTAATGGATAAGACAGAGAAACCTTTCCTTCTCTCTCTGCCTGTATCCTGTTAGTAGAATTTTTCTGGACAATGTTTCTGGAGAGCTGTAAAGCTTGTTTGTGACGATTGCGTTTGCGTGTGACCAAGGGCTCTAACATAGAACATCTATAAAATATGTAAATAAAACATATTTCTGAATTTTTCTTATTTTTTTGCAATATTTTCGTAGTTTTTTTTAACTACAACCTTCCGAAACCTTGGAGAGAATAATGAATAGCCCTGCGCTTTACATTTAATGATTTAGCATAATGCATCTTGAAAAAGAAAAACTAAGAGAAATATAACTTAAAAATAATTTTTGCAGTTATTGTTGAGTTTTTATAAGTAAGTATGTCAGAAATATTAATTGAAATGAATATTATTTTGTGTAATACTTATGCATGCCACCAAATATGAAAATAATATTATTATAGATAGTAAAGTTTCCACAAGTCAAAATATTACAAAGCAGAATTTTACCTTCATTTTTCTTTGATAGCTTAATACTTTTGTTCCCAAAATTTTAAAAACAATAATGTTGTTGTTGTTGTTACAACAACAACAAAAACAATTATTAAGATGCCCAGTGGCTGAGTAGTAGTACATCGCTCTTCCACACTACAGGTCTGAGGTTCAAACCCCGGGATGGGCAAGGTCAACTCAATCTTTCATCCCCCTTCAGTGGGTCGATAAATATGTATCAAGCTTGCTAAGGGAACTTAACACTGGAGGTTTTGCGCCAGACTAACCACCTGATTGGAACATCTGCTCATATACCTTAGGCACAAAGTCACGTATACTGATACAGGCACAGTAGACATTGACCCTTATGGCCTGTTGAGCCATTGAGTTAAGTCAAGTTAATAATTACTAAATTTAAACTCACGAGAAAGAAAGTTACTTTAAACTCAGGTTCAAAGTGTCTAATTCGATTTTAAACGTTTATAAAGTGGATTGTCGATATTCGGCTTTAGAAAACAATGCATTTAATCCTAGCTGTTTGTAATATTAATATTTTCCATCAGTTAGAGTTAAAAACGCTGTCATAAACAAAATTAGGAAACGCTTGTGACAAATGTGCCTAAAGACCTTCAAAAAATGAACATTTACACTTAAAGTAGTAGAAAAGATAGAATGGAATATAAAAGCATCTTAAATAAATATACCAAAATTAGGAGGCACACAACAGGAAGGTTTTGAAATCATTGAATTTGTAATATCGTATTAAAAAAAATTATACAATCATTTCAGAATCTTAATTTCCAATCTACATGTTTCACGTGTGTTTAAAGTGTTTCTAAAAGTTACACTCGACGCGTGGCCTTAAATTGAACTCTCTACAAATCTGTACTTGACATTGGCCTTCTTCTAGCCATTCCACAATTCGCCACCTCGTTTCATCATCTAAACATTGGTGGTTACTTAGTTTTACTGTTACAATTTGAATTGACCCGATTGCTTCAAAATAACACCAAGAAATCCGCCGAGATGTGCTGGCGAACGAAATCCGTCTTAACTTACACGCTCTTATAAAGCCTGTTTTTCTGCTGGCTCCACCAACACACACGCGTTTGCTTACGTATTTGCCGTACAAGATTTGCATTCATATCTAGAAGCAGTGGTATTTCATTCATTTCAGTTGTTTTTTTTCATGCAATTCGATAAAATATGGAAATTTTCTTAATTCATTTCATCAGTGTATATTTTACGGAGTAAAATTTTAAGCTGAAGAATTACTACACTTAAAAAGTATTTGAATTGAAATTTTTTAATTGTTAAAGTCGATTTTTAAACAAATAATGGATTTTACTTTTAAAGCAACACAAAACAGCACTAAAAATGGTGTTTACGTATTATACCATCGATCAATTGCGTCAGATCAAAAGACGTCACCAAATGCCTCGATATGAAGCCAATAGTGGGAAACTGTACCCGCCCTGCCCATGATATATAACTTCACTACTTAATCACCATTAATCATTCATACCATCTCTTATCTGTGACGAAGCTTCTTTGTTATGACTAAAACAAATCTTCCCTTAAAAAAACATAAGAATATTAAAACTATATATCGAAAAGATGTTCATAAAAATATCAACCTGAGAAAGCTTCAATAGAAATTCATAAAACTAATACACAACAAAACTAGATCTATAATTACCATATGCATAAAATTTGACAAGCATAACTCAGAACAAATATGTGTCGTAAAACTAATCGTTCCAAAACAATTTTAACAGATGTTATTAAACTGGGACAGTCAGCAAAAGCTTTTGAATATGCATACATATGCATTTTTAGCCTGCCAATGACTTACACGTTTCAAAACAAGTGTTGAATATCAAAGCTCCTTTATTGTAATTTCTGTTGTATTTTTGTATAATTGTAATTTCCGTTGACAATTATTCATATTAACAGCTCCAATATATCTTCTTTGTTTTATAAATGTAGATTCTTGGGTCAAAAACTTAATTTGCACTACTTTTTGCATATATGCTACTTTTATTTCATAGAATTGCTATATTTACGGTTAATAAAACTGCGTGATTTACTCACAAATTTTAATAAAATAATCGCCAAATTAAAAAAAAATCGGAAAATTTTGTCATTGCTATTACTGTTTTGAAGCATGTACGAACACGTTTTTCCACTGTTTGCTGTATTTTATGTCTTTTGGCAGCATTCTTTGATTTAAAAAATTGGTCAACGGTATGATACCTAGATTTTATGTACAATGAATTTTCATTATTAAATATTTAAGAATTCATGGTAGTTATATATTATCGCAACCTATTGGCGACATTATATGAAACAAAGCACGTGGATGCCAATTCAGCGCGTACGAAACATAGAAAATCCAGGTTGCCTATTTGGAGAGTTATAAATAGAGTGGGCAATTATTGCAATAATACGTAAAATCTGAATTCATTTTTCTATACATATTCTAAAATATTTATAGGCTTAGAGTATTTCTTTTTTATGTAGCCGCGGTACACTAGGGGTCAAAGTAACAGACTCATGGCTGGCTTGTCATGATTGCGCGCCTAGTACCTTTAAAGACCCACCATACAGGGGAGAGATACACTTTAAATCTGTCTAGAACTCAAACATCCTCCTGTTGGTGTGGTGTAGTAGTTAGAAAAGGGGGTGTCAGCTCAGGTGTCGTCCTCGTCACTTGATCACGGTTCAAAATGACGAGGTCCGTCGCCAAAATCCCTCGTGTAGCTAAACGGTGCTACGTAAATATTCACTCATATACTCACTCATTTATTTTTTATTTAGAAAATATGTGATTATATTTATTTATCATTAAACAATGCGTTTATCAAATTTTATTTTAAATGAAACAATCTTAAACATAAAAAGTTTGGTTTCATTGAGTTTTCAGATTGCAAAGTTCTGTTCTAAATTGTTACTATTGGATCACGTCCAAGAAAATAATAGTAGATTTTACAGCCATAAGAAAACAATAACCGTGTTTGAAATATGATGAAAGAATTGTTTTTTAAACGGAAAAAATGTGTTTTTTTCCTCAGTGTTTGTAAGAGCTATTTTATTAGGCAGGATCTCGTCCAATTTTGATTGATATCCACAACAGGATCTTGAGTTGGTATTACCAGAATATATTCTCTCTCTCACTCGCGCTCTTGAGTATATATAACTACATATTCATTTTCCTTAAAAACATTAATTCAAGTTTCGAAAAAAGGCTTGACTCGGGAGCTAAATTCACGTCGGTCACATGATAAGTTCAATCACGTGTTCTTTATTGCATTCAAAACTGACATTAGACATGTACTTGCACTCCTTGTTAAGTTTAGACAAAATTTCGAATTTGATAATTGAGTATAAAAATACCTAAATATTAAAATTGTTAAAAAAAAAATTTAAAAATTTAGAAAAAAATCAAGTGCTCTGTTTATTTTGTACATTACTATTGCGGACAATAATGTACTTTTTAAAATAAAGTTTCAGCACACAAAAAGCAAAAATTGGCAACAGCAAAGCGCATTAACTGATTGCTAGAGAAACATTTATCATGTGACTATGACGTCACATGAACAAAACCCGTTGCTCTTGAAAAAAACCATAATCAGTTTCGAAAATTTTATATTTCTTACAACCAGAAAAATATATAAAGCTAGTTGTTATCCACCCACTTCGTCGGATATTTCATGATGTTTTACGAATGTCTACTTTTTACATGTGTTCGAAAGAAATGGAAAACATTCTTATAAATCTCACCTCTTCATTTAAAAAAAAACAGGACTTGTGAAAAGCAAGAATATTTATCTATAATGCCCCTTAGGGATCAATTTACGTAAAACACCTTTTATAATGGACCTCTACTCCATAAAAAGAACGTGCTTACAAAATTTCAAGTTTTTTTGTGCAACAGTTTAAAAATGGGAGTTTTTATCTATAGGGGGGGGGCACAAAGCCTCTTAGGGTTCAATTTTTTGCAAAACCTCTTTTGCTCCGAATCTCTACTCCATAAAAAAGGTACCTACAAAAATTTTAAGTTTGTAGGTCTAACAGTTCAAAAATGGGAACGTTTATCTATAACACCCGTAAAGTTCTAAAATGCCAATCGGGGGTATATTTTCGCAAAATCCGTTCCTAGCAGATTTCTACTCCATAAGAGGAACACATACCTAATAAATTTCAAGTATTTTGGTCTAATAATTTCGGAAATATCGCGATAAATGAGTGAGTGAGTGAATGAGGGTGTGATTGAGTGAAAAAGTGAGTGAGTGAATGAGTGTGTGACTGAGAGAAGGAGGGAAGGAGTGAGTGAAGAAGTGAAGGAGTGACTGAGTGAATGAACGAGTGAGTGAGCGAGTGACTGAGTGAGTGAATGAGTCGCTTTTTTTCTCCTTTATATATACAGATAAAAAATTACGTTTTAGGTAAAATAAATGATAGTTTGAAAAAAACTAAAAAACACGCTTTTATACTGAATCGAACTAAAAAGTAAAAAAATAATTCTTAATAAAGAATCAAATGATTAACGAGAAAAGGAATCTCATTGTGGTAAATGCGTGGGGTGCTTCGTACTACATTTTTACTCTAACTCAGCTTTTCAGAATAGAAGTTAGAAATTATAACAATTGATACATTTATAGACCGCCCCACGCTTTTACCCCAGTGACATTAATTTTCTCGTTCATCATTTTATTCTTATATTAAGAATTATTTTTTTACTTTTTAGTTCGATTCAGTATAAAAGCGTGTTTTTTTAGTTTTTTTTTCAAACTATCATTTATTTTTCATTTTTTAGTTCGAACTACAATAAAAGCGTGTTTTTTAGTTTTTTAAACTAGCATTTATTCATTGTTGAATTCATCCTTGAGTTTGATATTTTTTTTTTAACATTTATAAACCCCGTGCACCACCGAACGTATAACACGGGGGTAAACAACACAGACAGAAGAAAGGATTACAACACAAACATCCATGCTTTCTCCGGGATTCGAACCCAGTCCCTGCGGCACCGCAGTCAGCTTCACTGACCACTATACCGGATGGGCGGCGAGTTTGATATTTGAAGCTCGAATTACGTGGCTGTGGAATTAGTCTTGCTCTTCAATGGATATTAATTAACGGGTCTGAAGTGTGTTATTTATTCTCTCCATTTACGAGGCCTCGGATGACACCTGTATCGTTATATTAGATTCCGTCTCAAAAGAACAGGTCAAACAAATAAAATATGTGGTAAGAAGAAAAAAAGTTCGAATTAAAAAAAATTTAATGTTCCACGTGTTTTTTATAACGGACTAAAAAGTATAAAATTCCTCCTTTTCGTTTTATTTCTTCCTTCTTTTTTCACATTTTCATGCATTGTCATCCACTTCTGAGCTATGGTCCAAATTCCAAGTCTCTAGCTCCTCGGAAAAGTCACACAGTTTAAAATGAATTACAAAATTCCACCCGGACAGACATTAAAGAAAGAGAGTTAATAAAAACATGGTAATATTAAGTGTCAATTGTTTTTTCACCTTTTAAATCTGTTCCTTTCATGTTAATTCGTATCATCACTTCTAAACGTATTTCTTTGTAAAAATAAAAAATATTTAGCAGTTGGAACGTAAATTATTTTTTTTCACATGCACGAGCCTTTTTTTTTTAAAATCTCATTTTCAGAAAAATGTTTATATTATGGTAAGAAATTGCTATCACCCACCCTCCACTTTCTCAGATACAGAAGACTTTTTTTTGTTTTATTTCTATTAACCTCAAGTGCATTTTATACTTGCATATAATTAGCTTTAAATTCAAAACACTCGCTTTAGGGTTATAATTTATTCTTTTGGTCACTTAATCTGAAATGAGTCGCAAATCTGGAAATGATGTATGAAATTAGTCGCCATATCTGAAAATGGTATATGGAACTAATCGCCAAATTTAAAAATGATATATGCAATAAGTTGCCAAATCTGGAAATGGTATATAGAATTGTCGCCAAATCTGATTATCATTATTCTTGACGATCCTGAAAAGGACAATGGAACAATTATGAAATTATTGTATTGTCATCGGTCCTTGACAAGTGTGCGACATTTCGAATGAATCCGATCTTTTTAAGTGGGTAAAATTCGAGTTCTAAGATTCCGTTACATGCAAGTGAAACTTATAAAAGCGTGTTAAAAAGAAGAATATAACCAAAATTATCATCTTCATCAGAAATAAATAAAATGCCTTTCTAAAAATAACAATTTTGAAAAGAATATAGAGTCAATGTTTTCCGATCCACGTTGGTCACTATTTTTTTGGGTTAGGTTTTTCAACCAATATATTAAAAGCACATTTTCGGTCATCAATTTCCCATATGTAAAAAAAGCCAAAGTAAACCTCATTCCATCTGCTTTTCTCCCCACCAAAAATTGGTTTACTTTCTTTCACAAATTACTGTTTACGAACACGCGGCAGAAGAAAACAACCCGAATAATCCAGTCAGATACATTTTTGATGCACCAGGCCAGTTTCCTCCAGCACTCCCCCGAGGAGAGAAGCATCCATAGAGTGTGTCAGAGATTGAAAAAGAAATAAAAACCCAATGCGAAGTCTCAATCAAGATGGAATAAAACTATGATCAGAACGAAATATTCACCGCGAAAGAAATAACACCCTTCGTATCTTATGAAAAGAAAGGTGCAAGTTAGGGAAGAAAGGAATGTAAAAATAAAATCCTGAGAAGAGAGAAATTGTCCGTGTCAATGAGTTTTCTGTTGAGGGATGGAATCTTCTCTGACGAAAGATGAGAATTCTTTTATTTGAAGGATGATGCTAATAAGAAGCACATGTTCCTACACTTTTGGAATAAATAACAATCTGGAACCAATGCCGATCACAGTCAGGTATTAGTTGCCGAAATCGTATGCCTCTCAATTACCTTCATCTAATGAGGTGTTTGGACGTAGCAAAAGTATCGATGTGTTTTCTTCGTATTACAAAATCCTTGTTCTGTTTACTAGATTTTATTTATTTCCATCATTCTAGAAAAATGTACTACAGCAAAATTTTATTACTTTAGAACATTAAACAAATCTTTTTTATTTAGAATAGCTCTTAAAGGTTTCTTTGAACTTACATATCTGTTTCAATCACGCATTAATATTTAACAGTAGATTTTAAATTATACAGAATGGCCACTGTATCCTAGTGGTCATGGTAACGGATTCGTGACTGGCATGCCAGGAGTTCGAGCCTATTACCAGTGAAGACCCGCCATGTAGGGGGGCGATGCTCGCTAAATCTGTTGAGAAATCAAATGTCCTCCCGTTGGTGTAGTGGGGTAGTCAGGAGAGGGGTGACAGCTCAGGTGTAGTCCCCGTCACTTGACCATGGCTCAAAATTACGAGGTCCGTCGCTAAAACCCTCGTGTAGCTGAACATTCCAACGTTAATATTCACTCACTCAACTATATAGAGTGATTATAATTTATGAAAGAGATAATCAGTACACACAGAATGACTTCATTTTCAAACTGAATATACTTGAAGAAATTGGCAAATTGTATGGAGTTAAAAAAATCAGTTTTTTTGGTCAAATGACAGTTAAAAACTAATTTTATTCATCCAATGTGGTACGAAAATGTGCTGAATAAAAATTTCACTAACATTCTCCCTAACTGCTGAATTACTTGAAAGTCTTTTTTTGGGGGGTCAAAGAATTTAAATAATTATGCATATTGAATAGTACAGACAGTTTAATGCGCAGCCAAATCTGTCGTAATTGGATTCAAAATTCCAGTTGTAACCGAATCTACTGTCGTTCAGCCGCTTACAGCGCTATCTATTGATAAACTTTTGAATTATTATTATTATTTGTTCTATAACCTAATAGTTTTTGTGCAGTATTTTTAAAGTGAACCTTTCCAAATGATCACCGTAAATGTACTGTTTTTATTGATGTTATTTAAATAAAAATTACAAAACCATATCTGCTGAAGAATACTATATCGTACACATACACAATTACTTCTCTTTTTTACAATATCTACTCAATATAAAGAAAAACTTGAAATTTGTGCTACACCAAAGCAATAAGTATAAGTAAGAAAAGGTAAAATATTCACTTAAATTTAATATTGTTAGTACATAAAAATATTTATCAAGAAATTGTGAGGTAAACGAAATATATATCTCTGAAGTGCAAATTTAGAGCTATCTCAGAGTTTTTGGAGAGCATATAATATTATTTTGCGTTCAACAAAATAAAAAGATTGAAGGATATAAATTTTAATATTTGGATACATCATCGACGGTATTTCTGATAGAAATAATAATAATTAATTTCCTTATAATTAGGATATTAATATGTATCCTAGAAGAAAGGTAAGAAAAGTTTCTACGCTTCTGACGACGAATAAAAAACTTAGATATGCTCCTGGGATTTATCCGTAGATTTTCAATTCATTAATAATGATTCCTCAATCAGAAAAATATGTAATCCGAGTAACTATTTCCCATAATGATTCATTCAGTTCTATATATGAATAATGGTTAAGGATTAAATTGAGTAATTTTCCCCGAACAAAAAAAATAGTGTAAGTATTTCAAATATATATATACAAGGCATTATATCGATCATAGACTTCCCAAATGGTTCATATAGGACCCTGACGGTCCTCGTGGTCTCTGAGAGGAAGTGTGGAAAATTAAAATCAACTTAGGGGTGTGTGTACAAAGTTTGGGTTTCCAAGAAACTTTTAATATACAGTAGAACGCCATTTATCCGAATCAATTGGGACCGGACACCGTTCGGATACGCGATTCTTTGGGTAACCGAATGCGATCCATGCAGTATATGAAACCGGACACTATAAGAATATTGAAAATCCTCACATGCGGGAAACGTGCTTGAAGAAAAAACAAAAACATGTGCAAAATGTCTCAATTTTACCTTTATTGTGGAAAATAATCACTTATTTTTCGTTGTACTATTGTACACAATCGTTTTTCTCGCTGCAAGGTCTCTGATTCTCTTGAGAAGCGGTAGTTAAGTAGTTCACTCTCTGATTGTTGTTCGTACCACTCCATAACTGTCTCTAACTCAGAAAACGCGTCAGCATTTGACGGACCCTTGCCACTTTCGTTGTTGTTGTTGTTCTCGTCTTCATCCGTTTCATCGTCGACAGGGTTGGATTCTTCTTGCACGGAAGCCACAATCTTGTCATCATTTAGAATTTGAAATCCACAGTCTTCTGCATTGCATGCCATCCAGGTTTCTACATCAAAAAAACTCATCAAAAGAACACGTATACACCCCTCACTTCAAAACAAACTGACCTAATATTCCGCGCAGATGTTTACCAAATCACAAAAATGAAATTCCCCAAATATCCCTCACCTTGGGGTTTCCCGTCACTTTCGGCCTCACGCGAAACAACTGTTGAGCATTGCACCGTTCGAAAATGCATCCTGATTTTTTTACGGATATTTGACGCTCCGGATAATAAACGTTCGGATAAACGACGCTCTACTGTAAAATAAAATATTTGTGAACTCTTTCTATTATTATGAAAGTAAAAATGTTATAATTTTTGCATGTAAAAAAATTTTTGAGTAAAAATATAAAAAATTTAGAGTAAACTATTGGAGAAAGGGGCATAAAATATAAGGAATGACAAGCGTCGTAAGGCAGATGTTGGACCTATAGAGTGTTCGGCTGTCCATGCAGATTTAACTACAAACGGGACTAATATAAGATAGGGCAGTATAAAAGAGTCATGCATTTAGTCAAAAAAAAATTTTGTGCATAATCCCTAGATGATGAAGTAACTTTCTTTAATTTTAAATATAAAGCACGATTATTATTTGTATAGTTAAGTACATTACGCAAGCATTTTTTAAAGCAGTTGTTATCTTGGGCCTAAATTTATAAATCGAAATTTCACATTTGTTATTTCAATTTATAAAATATTTTATTGTAATAACTAACAACATCATTTTTATTTATCATTTTCAGGGTATGAGTTTAGAGTTGGCCGCCCATCCGTTACAGTGGTTAATGACGCTGACTGCTGTACCATTGGGGCAGGGTTCAAACCCTGGAAAAGGCATGGATGTTTATTAATGCATAGCTCCCCTTTGAGGTTGAGTGAATATAAACGTCGCACTGTTCAGCTATTTGAGGCCTTTCGGCGACGGACCTCGCAATTTTGAACCATGGTCAAGTGATGAGGACTACACCTGAGTTGGCACCCCCTCTCCTAACTACCACACTACACCAACGAGAGAAAGTTTGAGCTATCGATAGGTTTAACGTCCATCTCTTCCCTACACGGCGGGTCTTCAGCGGTACAAGGCTCGTATTCATGACACACCGAGTCCTTTACCTTGACCACTAGTCTACTGCGGCTTATTTCATTTGAGAGTTCTTGGTCAAACTTTTGATGTAAAAAGGGGTAACTGGACACAGTAGGTTAGAGAAGCATTGATTTCTACTTTTAAAATATGATGCTCTACAGAAAAAATTACTTAACTCTTGTTTTAAATTATTAACTATTACGTTTGAAAATTGTTGGAATTGTTGGTTACGTTGGAAAATTGTTGGAAAATAAATTGTCAAAATTTTCTCTACAAATATTTAAAACATTGTTTATTTGACAAAATATAAGGCTTAAATATACTTTTCCAAACCCATCGTCTAATCAATATATGCATATTATAAAAGAGAGTGTACGATGTGCGTGACGCGCTAAAACTCAGAAACGAGTCCCAGTATGATCAAGACCTTCCCTCTATCCTCCATTCATAAAGAAGCTTCCCATTTTTCCCTGAAGGCTTAAGGGATATTACAGATAAATATATCTGTTTTTGATTTATTAGACCTACAGACTGGAAATTTTCGCGCACGTTACCTTAAATAGCGTTGCATGGGCTTAGGGAGTATTATAGATAATTAATAAGTGCATTCATTATAAAAAAATTATTTCACATTATTCAATACATTGTTTTTTGTACCGGGTTTTAAACTCCTTACAATGCAGCGAATATATTAAAAATAATATATTGCATTTTTAAAAAATTAACTCTTGCGAAGAACGAGTTCTTTAGCTGGTATTTTTTATGACTCGAACCAAAATTTGCAACTGTTTTTATTTCAATAAAAAGCACCAAGCTTTCGTGAAGTGCATTCGAAAATCTTATAAAGTATCAAAACAATAAACAAGAGCAGTATACATTTGAAAAGAGAAATCACTTTCCAAATAATGGCAAAAGAAACCCACTTACCTTTCTACCAAAATACACAATATCACTTTTTTTAACATACGAATGATATTTGGAACAAACAAAAAAATGTGCCTTTTAAATTCGACGCCATTTAAATTGTTCTCTCGATTCCTCAGTACAAATAAGAATTCTTAATTGCAATGTTGGCCGAGAGAGAACATTCTTAATTAAATTTATCTATTGCGAACTGGTTGAAACATTCTCCAGCGTTGAAAAAATTGGTCTTTGGAAAGATTACTATCACGAGGAGGGTTGTGTGACCCGAGAAAAACAACTCTCCCTCGTAGCAGTTAATTAATTTCGAAGAATGCGGGTGATTTTAAGTTAATAATTAGAACGAATTTCTCTCCGTAGTCATTTAGTTTCGTGCAAAGAAGTTTCAAAGAGTTTTGTTACGCGAGGCAAAAACGATTCTTTGCATTTGAGTGTTCTTTGTAATAAACATTAAGCTTAAAAAGTGTGTGTGGGAGGGGGGGTAATAGCTTTTGTGTGATGTTCGGACTGGCTACGTACTTAAGATTCTCGGGATGCATGTCTTTAAGAATTTTAAATGTATGTAGTTGGTTGGTTTGTGTGAATTTTTGGCTCCGAATCATCGTGTGGGACACATACCAAACATTTAGTCTTTCAGTTAAAAAATTTCCAGTTAATAAACTAAATATATAAAACACTTCATTATGTATAAAGCATATAGATTTAAAATTAAATTTTAAAAAAAAATATGTTTCGGAAAGTCTAACATCATTTCGCATTGTCATAGTTTAGGTGCCTCCCTCTTGGAAGGAAACTGGGCGTCCAAATTACATAGCTGCGATTGGTTTCCCACTTATATGGCACCGAAATTAGAAGTTATACAAACTCCGGTACTAGGTCTGCAATGGTAAATACCAATCCACAGGCCCAATGAAAAAAAAAGTCTAACATCATGCAAAAAAAGAATTTGTGTTGTGGGACTTTTCCCCAATCAAGTCCGTTAATGTTGACGTGTGTGGCTTGAAAATGTGGTTAAAGTGTAGTATGGGGAGGGACCTTGGCGATGTCAATTTCTTTTGGCGACCAAAATGGATCGCCAAGCAACTTCACTTAGCGATAAATATCCGGAAGCCAGAATAAATTCGTTATCTCACCATAATATGTGTATAAAAATCGCCAAATCCATGGGAAAATAGCCAAATCCAAAGCTCCCTGTACTACACTTGAAACGAAAATGTTTCAAGTGTAGAGAGCTAAAAGAGGAATATACTGTCAAAATCTATGTCTCACAGTCAGTAAATATACTTGACTCCCAGGCAAAGGTCTTTGTGTAGAAGTTATACAGCCAATTCACAAACGTTTTGAAATAACATCTTGTCTTTTAGATTGCAGAGATTTCCAGCGAAAAGAGTTAGGCTTGTTTTACGCAGTTCGTTATTAATCTGAAGATTTCAGTGATTTTACATATGGCACTTAATCAATAGATGCTTTAATACACCTTGTAATATCGCAATACGAAATACAATGGGACGTTATATACGATGCTTCTATAGCAGAAAGTTCTATTTTTATTTGCTCTCCTATAAAACGCCGAAAAGTTGTCGCGACCCTAAGGTCGCAGATGAAGTTTGGGACTCTGGAAGAACAGACATTATTATATTATAAAATTAATCAATTTATTTTGTTCCAATCAATTTATTATCAATCAAGATTATAAACCGAGGATGAATTAAAATTGCCAACTTAAATTCGTAAGACAAATAATTAAAAAGCCGCCCATCCGGTATAGTGGTCAGTGAAGCTGACTGCGGTGCCGCAGGGACTGGGTTCGAATCCCGGAGAAGGCATGGGTGTTTGTGTTGTAATCCTTTCTTCTGTCTGTGTTGTTTACCCCCGTGTTATACGTTCTGTGGTGCACGGGGTTTATAAATGTTAAAAAAAATAATAATTAAAAACTTAACGGAGTGTGATCCGATAGAAAAGTGCTCTTTAAATCTATCCTGAGTCAACTATATTCCAGTCTACAGCTTCTTTTCCCTTCCACAAAGGCTTCCAAAAAGTCAATTTGTTAAACTCACTTAATAACACCGTAATGACTAACTCTAATACTCATTTTGTTAGGGTTTTTAAGTAGCACTCAAATTAGCATAAAATCAAGTGCTCTCTTTCAGAAGACAGTTTAAAACTCAAACAACAGTTAAAGAAGTATTTCCCTAAGAAGATTATTGAAAAAGTGCGAATATAGGACTTGTCACAGAGTATCAGTACAAAATCCATTATATTTCATATATTGTAAAATATTCATTTTCATTCTATGTTATTTTAAGGCAAATTATTTAAAACAGGGTCTAAATAAAGCTTTCTTTATTAATCACAAGCGCAACTCTAATAAATATATAACAATAACCAATACTTATACATAACGAAGTAGGATTCAAAAGTTCTCGGACTGAGCCGGTAACGTAGAAAACTTTGCAGTAGAGCGATTAGAATAACGTTTCTATGTTATTGCATTCTTCTCCTTTTCTAAACAAATATTTTCTCCAAATCAGGTGGTCGGTGGCTCACCACGGCGTCGAATATGTAGACGGACGTATTTAGCCATCGGTGATTGAAAGAAATTCGGTTTGTTGAGTATGGATAATGGATATAATTTTTATGTTCGTTTGTAAAAAGTTCTACGAGGCTTTTCGAAATTTTAAAGCAGGGGTGAGGATGTGCTGTATTGTCGCGAACGCATGCTTTTGAGTGGCATCAACGTTTAAGAAAAGGTAGGAAAAGTGTCTAAGACGACAAACGCTCTGGACGTTTGTAGACCTCCCGCACCGCTGAAACCATCGAAAAGGTTTCTGCCACGCTACGTAAGAACAGGCTTCAAACAATAGCAGAATGAGTTGGGATATCCTCGGCTACAAGTCAATGGATACTGACTAAGGATCTTTACATGCATAGGGTATGTCAATACATTGTTCCCCGCATGTTAAACGAAGATCAATCTGCAAATGAAGTTAAAAGTGCATCACAGGAATGGCTAAGAATGGATTCCAGAAATATTTCGATGATGTTTATAAGCCATGGCAAAAGTGTGTTTTTAATCAAGGGCCTTATTTCGTAGGAGGATGTGTTTCAGAAGTTTGATTGTTAATATTTTTTAAGTTTAGACTCCAGTCCGGGAACTTTTGACTCCTACAATGTATAATGACCCGGCTGGGTGGTGTAGTTGGTCTGGTGCTGACCTTGTACACCCAAATATAAGGGTTCAATCCAGGCCCGATTCGTGGGTTTTTATGATACGGAAAATCAATAGTGTCCAAACCGTATGGTTATGCGGCATGTAAAGAATCCCTAGAGGGCATGTTTGACTCGGGTGCTGTCAGCAAAGTTAAATTCTTAGTACCGTTTCGCATCGTCAGAGCTCAGATGCCTCCCTCTAGCGAGGAAACTGAGCGTCAAAACTACTTGCGTTGATTGGTAGACCACCTACATGGTGTCGCACTAAAAAGAGATAACGGCTTCCAGGTCTGCACTAAATAGAACTAGGTCTGCAATGGTAAAACATCAATCCGCAGCTCCATTAAAAAATAATATATAAATAATTCATTATATTATACTTAAAGTGCTCAAAATCTTTCAACTTCGAAAAGTGATGCCCTAAGCCAGGGGTGGCCAACCCGTGGCACGCGGGGGTCGTAACTGTGGCACGCGAAGGCCTTTTGAAAAATTACAAAAATATTATGAAAATATTACTGAATTAATTGAATTACAATAAAAAAAATTGTCATGAAGAGAATATGTAAGAAACAGAAATTTTCAGCGTGAGATTTTAAGGGCGCTAAGCAAGATTTCTCTTTTCTTCAGAAAAACGCCAAAAATGAGATCCATGCTCCAAAACTTATAATTCTACTGCTTTGTAACATTCCGAGAAAAGTGTTGAGTAACGTGAGACTAAAAACAAATAAATTTCTCTCTCTCTCTCTCGGACGGTCGAAACTGCCCAAAAAGTCACCCTCTCTCGGGGGCGGTTAATTATTAACATCTCAGATTTCCATTCAAATTTCAGCTTCCCTGTGCAGGGCTGAAGTTTATAGCTATTGGCTGTCAGCGTGATGTCAGATAAAAAGGTTTTTCCGGAGATGTTGGTTATTTACGATTTCTGTAATGTCAAGAAGTAATTCTGCAATATATTAGGAGCGCAGTTGTTGATACGGTAGAAGTAATTTTATCTGCACAAAGTAGCCGCTTTGTACAGCAGAGGGAGTGTGAACTTGCATCCATGACTAATCAGAATGCTGGATTCGGAACCTAAAAAATTTGTAGCGTTACATTGGCAAATTGTTTCTAACTGTCAGACTCAGTTGATTTTAAACTCTGTTTAGCAAGACGTTTAGCTTTTCTCCTTTTATAAAAATGTTTTTAGATTTTAGTGTTGAGCGTAGTTGTTTAAATTTTTTTAAATTTTCCAAATGTTTATGAGTAAACCTTCAACATCGAAAAGAAATTATGAAGAGGATATTGCAGCACGTGATTTTAAAATTGTCTGGGAAGAACAATACTTGTTTACACATCAAAATGCTTCCAAGCCTGTTTGTTTGATATGTGGAATTTGTATAGCAGTTCCAAAAAAATTTAACTTGGACCGTCATTTCAAACAACTGCATAGTGATTTCAACAGCAAATATCCTGTTGGATCAAATTTGCGAAAGGAATTAATCAATAAAAAGAAGAAATCTTTAGCCGGCCAACAATCTTTGTTCCAGAAGAGAAAGGACGCAATGGAAACCATGGTGAAGGCTTCTTAAGAACTTTCTTTGTTGTTAGTCCACAAGAAAAAACCATATTCTGACGGACAGGAGATAATAAAAAGCAGCCTTTTAATTTTCGCCCAAAATGTTGGTGATCTTAATGTCAAAAATATGGTTGATAAAATAGCTTTGTCCAGAAATACCGTCGTGCGTCGTATAGATGACTTGGTCCAGGATGTTGGAACGCAAATTGTCTCTGGACTTCAAAATTGCAAATATTTTTCATTAACTTTGGATGAAAGCTGTGATATCACTGACAATGCGCAGTTAAGCATCTTTGTGCGTTACACGAACGAAAATTTTGATACCGTGGAAGAACTTCTTGATTTGCGCCAACTAGTTTTAACTACAGGTGAAGACTTTTTTAAGGAACTTAAAAATGTAATTGAAATTAACAAAGTAGAATGGACAAAATTAGACAGTGTTAGCACAGAATGCTTGCATGTTTGGCAGAATAAAAGGTTTTGTTGCATTGCTTGAAAATTATTTGGGAAGAAAAGTTTTCAAGTACCATTGTATTATTCGTCAAGAAGCTCTTTGTGCCAAGGACTTAAACTTGTCTTTCGTTGTTGACCCCGTGGTGCGCTGTATCAACAAAATACGAGCTCGTGCTCTGAATCGACGAAGATTTCGTACGCTTTTCCCCAAAGAAACGCAAGAAAATGGCGAGTTACTCCTTCATTGTAGTGTGCGCTGGCTTTCCAAAGGAAGTTCACTTGCGAGATTTTGGAGTTTGAGGGAATGTGTTTTAGAATATCTGGAAGAAAACAATGAACTGCATAGTGAATGCTCGCTTCTTAGGAGTGAAAATTAGCTGTGGGATTTAGCTTTTCTTTCTTTTTTACGATATAATGGAACATTTAAACAATTTAAATTTAAGATTATAGGGAAAAAATTGTATTTTTCCTACCCTAGTTGGTCATATATCTTCTTTTGTGAACAAACTTTTGCTTTTTTGTCTGGAGAGTTTGGAGAAAAAATTAATTCATTTCCCATTCATGCAGGAATTATCTGCCAAAGTTAGTAATGTTCCCAACTATGTTAGATTTAAAAATTTATATTTATTTTGCAGGATTCTCTTTCAGTGCCAGGTTTGAGGATTTTAAAGATGATAAAAAAAATACTGAACTTTTCACTAATCCTTTTTCGATTTCTCTTCAAGACATTAATTCTTACCCACCTCAAGTACAAATTGAAATTATTGACCTACAGCACCATATTACACTGAAAAGCAAATATAAGGAAATTATTTTAACCGCAAATGATCTGAATTACATCGAATTTTCGAAATTTGTGCCACCAAGTAATTTTTCAAATTTACATGATTTAGCGGTCAGATATTGTTGTAGGTTTGGATCAACATATGTTTGTGAAGAAAAGTTTTCTGTTATGAAAGTAATTAAATCAAAATATCGCTCAAAATTAACTGATATGCACCTAAAACACCTAATTTTGTTAGCATCTTCACGAACTAATCCAAATATAAATTATTTAGTAAAAAACCTACAGATTCAAAAGCCACATTAAGAGACTGCTTAGTAATCATTTAAAATTAAATGTTTCAAGCTGCTTATTTTTGTTTTGTACCTTAGATAACTGACTGATCCTGTAAAAATTTATCAACAATAAAATATAAGTTTCTACTTTTGTTTTATTTGTTATACCATTTTCTTTTTTTATATTTTCACTGTATAGAACTTGCATTTAAAAGTAATTTTTTGGTGTAAATAACCCATAATATGCCTATAAGTAACATTTTTTCACTTTTGTATATTTTTTAGTTTGGCGGAAAAGTTGAAAGTGGCACGCGTAATTTTTTTTTATCAGATTGTGGCACGCTTCCCAAAAAGGTTGGCCACCCCTGCCCTAAGCAAAGGATGTGAGTAGATTTAACACCTGAAAACGCTTCGTCAACTTTTAACAGTGTAACATTTGTAACTGGAATCAGAAGAATTAATTCTCTATATTTCATACTTTTCTAGCACAACTTTTTGACTGATGTTTCAAGAACATAAAGCGATTCAGTGTCAAGTACAATCACAAAAAGAGAAGAAAAAAACACCCTCTCCTCTCATTACAGCCAAGAGGTTGCAATGGTAGAACGAGATAAAACGAAAGGCTTTTCCAGGTTAGTTTCAGTTCTTATCGTTCGCCGACGCTTTTGACACATCATTTGAAACTGTCCAAATGGAAAACTGATAACCCATAATTCAGAAAATAAAAGTTGAAAAGCTTCGAATGGAGAGGAGATTGACAATCGAGAGGTTTTGAAAGTATTCCAAACTTTTCTATTGGTTTTATTTCGGTGTTTCTACGTATATTTTATAGAAATAAAAATTCCCTACTTTTTGTCCAGAACCTGTGTTATTTGTAATGAAGTTTCAGCTGTTTTGAATACTGGATAAGCTTTGAGTATACAAAATTATAGAATTGCAAAAAATTACTAGTGAGGAAATTTTTTTAGTGTCTAGCTATACAAGAACTGGATTAAATAGGGTAATTAAAAAAGCTCTTGAAAACGTAAAAAATACATTTAGTTGTTGTTTTTTCGTAATTTAGAAAGAAATTTATTTTAAAAAATATTAATAACTAAAGAAAGTTTGTAACAAAAAACTCATTATTAATTCAGAATAAAATGTAAATGATAAAATTAAACTATAAATTTAATATATATAAAAGTTATTTTATATTCAGTTGAACTATAAAAATTATGTTCGCGCGTCTTATAATTAGAACACATTCCAATAAATATATTCTTTTAGAGCTCTTTTTGTCAACTTTTCGTTTAGATGTAATACGTATAGAGTCTAGAAAATTTTTATTTTATTCTAAATTGATCATTTCAAGCAAGTAGTTTATTTAAAACTACTACTAACACAAGTACAGTTGTAAATATATATCGTTAAATGAAAGAATTTGTTCTCTGTAAAATGGAATGTTTTAAAACTTATATTTTAATTAATACACTAAGAAACATCAGAAGATATGTCTAAGTATTCCCTTAAAATATTTCTTATGTTATAACATAAACACTGTATTTAAGTGTTTCTTCACGATATTTGTTTTATGAAAAACATTAAGAGAATAATTAATGCAGGGTTACATTTCCCAACCTGGTTTCGAAACACACACACACGCTGCACTAAATAAACTATAATTTTTTTTTAAAAAACTAAAAAACACCCTTTTATAAATAATAGAACTAATATATAACGATATCTTTTAGTCATCAAATCTGGAATTATTTGCCAAATCTAGAAATGGGATCTAAAATTAGTTACCACATGTGGGATGGGATCTGAAAATGGGAAATTGTTAATACTGATGATCCTGATCAGGACAAGGGAACAAAATTTTTAAATTACTGTATTTTTATTATTCCTGGACAAGAGATCAAAATTTCGAATTAATCTGACCCTTTAATGTGGGTAAAAATTGAGTTCAAAGATTACTTTACGTACAAGTGAAGCTTATAAAAGGGTGTTAAAAAATTAAGACGAAACAGCAATAAAGAACGTGTGAAAAACGCAGAAAAAATTGAAGCTTTGTTTATGTATTTTATAGGTGTTTTCTAGGCTACTCAAAACAATTGAAGGTTATTGTAAATCTTACATGCAAAAACAATTTTAACTTTTCTTTCAGAAAATGATGAAAAATATTTTTTAAATGCTAATTTTTCTCATTTTCAAACTTTGGAGTATGTAAATTCTGAGTTTGACGTCAGAAATGACTATTAAGGGTCAGCGAATGAAATTTGGCTTCCAACGTATTGAAAGACAAAGCAGAAAAAATTATCAACACTCAGTACATGCGTTGTTCCGATGAGTGCAATGTCTCAATGAAGTCATTTAACCGAATCAAAAGCTTAAAGAGTTGATAGTCGTTTAGAGAGGTTTTAAACATAAGTCGAAGTAACGAAAGCCACTGGAAATTTCAGAAAGTGTTATTTCCAGGATATGGAAACGTTTTTTGGAGACTGGAAATGAAGGTCAAAAACCAGGACAAGGTCATTGACGTGTAACAACGTTGAGTGAAGCTCTATATTTAACGCTAACGTCTCGAAGACACCGAAATATGGAAACCACTCTTCTTCAACAACACCTTCGTCTCGTCTACTCTCTCTCTCTCTCTCTCTCTCTCTTGCACCCCAGTTTCGACACAAACTATCCGAAACAGGCTCCAAGTAGTAGGTCCCTATGCTTACCGATCAATGTCATATATTACGTTATCAGCAAGGTACCGTCGCTCCCGCAGGAATGGGCAACAGTGCATGAAAATAGCAATAGAAACGAATGGTGCCATATTCTTTTCTCTAATGAGTTCCATTTTTCTGATCATCCTGATAATAGGCGTATATTCATTTGGAGGGAAAGTGTCACAAGGAACCATTGAACGTGTTCATTAATGGACGGACCGATCTCCACATTCTTCGATTTGGAGCTGTCGCCGATAAAGGGATGAGATTCTCGGTCCTATTGCAGTCCCTAATGCTGCACCAATTGGAGATGTCATATTAAGGGACGACCACTGCAAACCACAACGAGTGGATTATTTCTTTTTCGAGGAATGAATCACATGAATGAAATGGTCAGCTTGTTCTCCGGACATAAACCCAATGGAGAATGTTTGGGAATTCTCAGCAGATGATTTCCTGCCTGCAAACCCCCCCCCCTCCCACAACGTCTATTAGAACTGGAAAGAGCTCTTCAGGAGGAGTGAGACAGAATACCCAGCTCCTCATTAATAGACTCACTGACTCCATACCTCAGAGGTGCTCAACGTTGCTAACCGTCTAAGGAAACGTTACTCCCTGCTGAAAATGATTTTCTTTCAAGGAAACGCCTTTTTCATTCATTTTTCTCGTTGGCACAAATTGTGGTTTTTTTTACCGAAATGCTCAATATAATGCATTGTTTTTCAACCACACATGTATCGTTTTTTTCCTTATGTAGTTTACCATGCCTGTCGATTATGTATTAATCATCTAAATAGTTTTCCAGCAGTAAATTTCCTCTAAAATCTCAATATTTTTTAATTCTTTTGCGTAGTGTACATGAACCCTTGATCTTACGGCATACCTTAATGTGATATAGTCCAGTTCCTGCCTCACTCTACCTAACATGATTCTGTGAATGTCATAGGCAGAACGTGTTATCCTTTCCTTATTATCCGCGTTTCCAAAAACTTGGTCTTCTGCAAAAAAACCCATGTCTTCCTACCATTGCGTGACGTAGCAAAACTACATGAAAGGATAACTCATTCTGTCGATAACGTTGATAGAACAATGTTTACAACCAGCTCCTGTCACTCTACTTGAGTGTAACAGGAGCTGGACTATTGCATTACTGTGTGCTTACCGTATAACCAAAGTTCCACAAATGAAGCATAATTACGAAAATGAAGCTTGAACTTTTTGTAAAGTATGCAAATAAAACTTTTTAATCTGTATTCGCGTACCTTTTACTAGTCCTTTTGGGGAAATTCTATTAATTTAAATATTATTCAATTGAAAAGTTTCTTCCGAAGAATATGTGGTCTATCTAAATCATGTCATATATTTAAGCATTAAATAAATTTTTGCTCGGAAGGTGAGAGAGGTTAGGAGTTAGATGATAAAAGTTAGTGTATAAGCAAAGTAATTGAAAGCTAGACGAGAGTGACTCGTCAACTAATTAATATATAAATTGATAATTTCTGTTTCAGTTAGTAAGATATTCAAATTAGAATAAAATCAACTAGAAATCGATTATTTAAGATCAGAGTTACGATTATTACCAAACGTAAGTAATTATACTCTTATAATGAAATATTGAGTATCTCATCTTCCTCGCTTTGGCTACAATACTTTATATACATGAATTTTCTTCACTGGGTTTGTGAGACTTATAAAAGACTTAATAAATTACATTTGTTTTGATTTTGGCTGGTGTTCATTCTAAGTCCCAAACATTAACGGATTTCGCAGGAAATCCTTTAAAATTTGAACTGTGTGTGTGTGTGTGTGTGTGTTGTGTGTGTGTGTGTGTGTGTGTGTGTGTGTGTGTGTGTGTGTGTGTGTGTGTGGTGTGTGTGTGTGTGTGGTGTGTGTGTGGTGTGTGTGTGTGTGTGTGTGTGTGTGTGTGTGTGTGTGTGTGTGTGTGTGTGTGTGTGTGTGTGTGTGTGTGTGTGTGTGTGTTTAAGTATATATTAAGTACAATTATGAAAAAATGTTAATTGTATAATATACATATTATAAAACACAACATACAAAATGTGAACTCTATAATACAAAACATTCCCATAATTGGAATTTACATGCCTTAAATTACGTGTTCTACATGTTCTGAATGTTCTCATGTTTCACATGTTCTGAAATACCAGCAAATACCATAATAGCGAATACTCAGCAAATCTTTAAATATGGACTACAAAAAAACATGCTTGCCAAATTTCAAGACTATAGCTCTGGAACAAAAACGAGATTTTTTTTCATATCTATATAATGCCCCAAGTAATACTACGCAACACACCCTGGGAGTCAATTTCCTAAAATCCCGTTCGTAACGATTCTCTACCCAAAAAAAGAAACGTTTTTTTTTTTTTAATTTAAAGCCTACGTCTATTAGTGTAAAAACGGGAATTTTTCCCTGAGCTCCCTCGCAATTCATTTTGGTAGTAGATTTCCACAAAATCCATTTTTAAAAAAATCTCTATTCTAGAAAAATAACGTATCTACCAAATTTCAAGTCTGTAGGTTTAATAATTTCGATGAGTAAATAAATGAGTGAGAGTTTTATTAACACCACACTCGAGAGTTTCTCAAACTGAGGGGTGCATCCCCTCCCTAGGGGGCGTGATAGTCCTACATGAGAGGCACGAGTATATCGAAAATAAAAGACAATTTTAAAAAATATTAATTTACTGAAAACAAGCAAAACAAAATGCAATCTGACATAATAAAAAATAAAATACACATTTACACTGATAAAACATACTTATAAATGTATCAGTACTGCACAAAGTATTTGATATTAAATCTATCAATACTAAATTAAAAACAATTTTAATAATTACTATAACTTCCATGGGATTATCCTATACAAAATTTTAAGCAAAATTTAATACTTAGAGTAATAGTTTTGTACGGTTTATTATTAAGATCGTATTGTAGTTTTAGCTTTAAAGTACTTTATTCGGCCATTCAATACATCCACTTTTTGTGTTTTTTTTCCCTTTATTATGTTTTTTTTTCTTAATTATGTTTTTTTTTGTTGTTATTATTATTGTTTTGTAACGTTGTTACCACTTACGTCTGTAAGCCTCATGTTATGCAATGTGGAGCATGAGGAGTTTTGCAAATAAATTTATTTAAAAAAAAAATTGTTATCACATGAGGGGGAGGGCACGATGAAAATTATGACAGAAAATTGGGTCGCAAATATTGAAAATTTGAAAAGCACTGCTCTAAAGCAACATGAGGGCTATTGCCCGTGGACCTTGTAATTTTGAGCCTTGGTCAAGTAAGGATGACAATACCTGAACAAGCTACCCTCCTCTGTAAAGATTTAAACTGCAATTTCCTATTTTGGTTTTTTTTTTCCGCGCGCGTGAAGATAGTTGGAAAACTTAACTTAAGGATGTGTTTCAATTTGTAATGTTTGGTATTGCTCCTTTAATATTCTCGAAAATATAAATTCTAAGTAAAAAAATGACAGAGAGAGAGAGAAAAATAAATTCGACGTTTCATCTTTAATTATTAACATTTTGGTGACTACAAGAATTTTGACATAGTAATTGCATTCATATGTTCAATACTTACAGTATTCAACTACTTCGTGAAATGTTTTTTTTTAAAAAATAGAGAGATACTAAGGATTTTTTTTGTTGTGATTTTTATTTTTATTTAGTACATTTTAAGGAAAATATACTAAAATTAAAGAAGAGAAAAAGAAATTATTATTGCTAAAATGGAAAAAAACGCAAAAAATTACATAAATAAGGGCCCGTTTTGTACAAAAAATTTATGAAGAAATTTTCATTTTTTTTTTCAATTTTGATGTGTTACATTGTTATTCATTTTTGAAATGATATTTAGGATAAGAGATAGTTTAATTTTTATAAAACCTAGATAACTTTTTCTTAGTTATATTTAATTGCTTAAGAAAACAGTGATTATATTGACATAAGGGACTGTAAATTTCGTAATAAAACAGTAATTGATAACTTTGAAGGTTAAAACACTTCTACTGTTGTAAAGAACATACACAAAATATTTCAGTTAATTATTTTCAAACCTTTTTTAGTAATCCTTGCCCCTGTTTGAGCATTTCCAAAAAACGCATTTCGAGTAAAACGCATTTTAAAGTATGATGTCTTTTTTAAAGTAGTGGCATCTGTTTTCTCTAAAACACTTGTAGTTTTTGTTCTAGTGAATGAAAAATAAAAACAAATTTGGTATTTTCATAAATCTAATAAAATGGCCTATAAAAAAATTATAAAAAAATTGTCAATTTCTGGCAAAATTCACAATTTTAGGATAGTAGGATACCTTAATAAATAAAAACAATCTTAAATATTTAAGGAAGCAATCAAACCTTTCAGTGTAAATAACACTTTATCCTTTTAAGTTATGTTAATTCATTCAATTTTAAGAACCTTCTATTCAAATTATTTAGTACTTCAGATATCAGAAAAGCAAGTAGACAACTCGAAGATCCTTATTTGAATTCTTTTGGCTCACATGCAATAGATCTGATTTAAATCTTCCAAGCAAGCTCTACTTCCCTCATGCATTTCGTATTTTTTCTCACCTACCATTCTAACTTAGTAAATGATTAAATACCCCAAAACAATGACAGGTATTTGTTATGTACCACCCATCAAAGCACGAATTGGAGAGAGGACTGGAAGGTAAATCAACCGCATAAACGCATGAGAATTCCTCTAATTATGCTATCAGTACTTATTGGAGAGTCCTCCAACACAAAGATTCATTAAAATGCAGCTGAACAAAATTTTCTTCTGTCCCTTTCCATGTTGTTTGTCGAAGCGGGTAGAAATCTGTTTTAATTATTAACCATAAAAAATCAGCATTCTTCAAAATTAATTGAGTTTGGAGGTCTGAGTGAACTCATTCGTGAGAAGTTTTTTTTATACACGTATTGATGATTTTTATTCGTTGACAATAAATAAGCTAAGTAAAGAGTATTCTCTTTCGCACTGTAATTAAGAATACTTAAGTAAAGCAAGAATGTAAATGCTGCTCAATATTGACTATTATCTATTGCTTAGGGACATAGATAGTAAACATCTCTCGTTCATGTAATTTAAGATCGGAATTTATTAAAATTACGTGGCAACAATGAATTTTTCACTTTACTTTTAATACACTTTTAATTATTTCAATGTTTAAATCGCTATGTGAATGGTGAGTAATTAAATCTCAAGTGCTTGAAACCACGGAAGAAAGAAAGTAATAAGCTTATTATAAAGGAAAACTTAAAATTACGGAACTTACGCAAAAACTGTTGAGCTTGGTATAAAGATTTATTTGATCCACCGATATACCGGTCAGCAGCCAATCCATGCATGTGATAGACGACTGGAATGAAAAAGAATCCTTCTTCTGTCCAATTGTTAAGCGCTTTAATTCCTGACCTTTGTTGGTTGTGACTCACCGGAGAAGGGACCACTTCATTAGAGAGGAAAACCGGTTTTCTTTCTATTGGCGGACTTTCTGAATGATACATAGAGAAGTTAGCTCAACAGCCATTTCTACAATTGATATACATTCCCGGTTGGTTTGAATGACATTAAAATGTTTTTTGTTGATGTTGAGGTAGCAGGCCAGATTGACACCTATAAGACATATAGTCTTGAAATTCGGCAAACATGTTTCTTTTCTCAGTAAAGATTCACTAAAAATGGATTTTGTGGAAATTAACTCTCAAGAAGGCTTGTGGTAGCTCAAGAAGCTATGATAAATATGATTTTAGGTGGTGCGTAGATAAAAATTTCCGTTTTTGAGTTAGGAGACCGATAGTCTTGAAATTAGGGAAACATGTTTCTTATATGAATATAGATCCGTTAAGAACGAGTATTACAAAAATCTAGGCGTAAAATACATTTATGCTTCCATCTTAGAAATTCAAGTGCTGCCCTTTTTAAACAGGAGAAAAGGGCTGTAAGAATGTTGTTCAATGCAATTTAAAGTTTAATGCTAAGACATATTGGAATAACAAAAACACAGCATAGTATATTGTCATACAGCATATTAAAATACTCAGCGAAGTGTTCGGGTAATGGTTAGGATAAATATAAATGGTAAAATGTGTGTGCTTGGAAACTTCTTTGAAAATTTCACTTAAAACTAGGACTTATTTGAAATAAAATATTTTTTAAGTAATATATCAATAAAATATTAAAACATGTTCTATTTCAAAACAAAAACTTTATATACGGAAATGTATGTGAGGAAATCTTCGTTATATATTTTAAATCCTATCTAATATGAATTTTAATTAGTTTGTTTTAGAACATGTTTATAAGAACATGTTAGAACATGTTTAATAGTTAGAACATGTTTTAATAAAATATTAAAACATGTTCTATTTCAAAACAAAAACTTTATATACGGAAATATATGCGAGTAAATCTTCGTTATATATTTTATATCCTGTCCAATATGAATTTTAATTAGAATTCCATATTCCATTATTTTATAAGTGAATATATTTAGTTGAGAATCTCACGAACTTCGAGAAAAAGTTCCTTTCAACCGAGTCCTTCTTATTCTTTTCTTCCTTTTTTTGTCTGTTATTTCTGTTCGAAGTTGCATTCCACATGGGGAACTAAAGAAATAAGTTCTGAAACTCTTCGACCGTGTTGTCCGATTTTGAAACAGACTGATATTTTTTTTATATATTTTTAGAAGTACATGTTTACCTACTGAACTAGAAGGACCATGAAAACAACCTCAAAATGTGTTGTAGGAGAAGTACTATCCAGTTTCTACTTTCAAGAAACAAGACGCCATGACTTGAAATAAAATATATATTTTGCTTAACATATTATTTACCAAGCCTTTACTAGATTTCAACGCTGTATTTCGAAAGTAAAGCTAACAGAAATGTTTAGTGTTCGATTTTTTTTATTCTCTGTGATTTCATGATATGACCTTCACCCAATTCAAAGCTATTTTATCGTCATTTCTAGTTATTTGTCAAAATAACCTGGGTTTTTTTTATATTGGGCATTTATGTGATTAATTGTACACTGTAAGAGGAAGCTAAACCAAGATACCGTTGCAGATACTTAATCCATCAAAAATGGGTTATATATTCATCATCTTCCAAATAGCTCAAACTGAAACCAAGAAAAAAGGAAAACAAAACTTTAAGAAGACATGGTACGATTTATAAAAATTATTTTATTTGATGGTTTTCACAAATTTTTTTTAGTTGTTCCTTTTATATATGCATCTTGTAAAACACAGTTTTTGTGCCCAAAATACCACAAAAAGCTAACTTTTAATTTTTTAAAGAAAAATTTTAAAAATTCATGAGGCAATTTTAAACTCCTACGATAATTGACGAACACTCATGAAACTTGTGATTCATGATTACTTCAAGCTATGTACAGTAATTGTTGATATGGTTTATGTCATGACATGTTGTCGTTGTCGCTTATGCCACCTGATCGACAGTAACATCAGATCAACGTCCACGAAATTCATCGCGGATAAGGGCTAGAACTTTACGCCGGTCGTTAGCCTAAGCTTTGAGCCCCATGAAGGTGACAGTAGGGTTTTGTAGGGTACAACACGATAGATGGCGACACCATTCAGACCCATTGATTTAACGAGCACGTACTCCGTGTGTTCTCGGCGGATATTTGGTGGCATCGGGCATCGAACCCAGGCCTTCTGGTCTGGAGTGCGATGCTCTAACCACTAGGCTACCCACGCCCTCATGTCATAACATGATTAATGCAGTGAAATACGTTTAACGTAAAAACGCTAAAGACGAGAGATCGGTTAACATGAAATAATACAACAATCCCGACAAATGAATGTTTTTTCATACATTTTTCTCTTAACACGAAATGAAAATCGTCTAACACGAAAAGGTTTCTTTTCCGGGAATTAACAAAATACGGAAAACACCAGCCGAGAAGGAGAGATTTAAGAAGGGTGTGAAATGAAAGAGAGATGGTTTTACATGTTTCGTGGAATGGAAGCTAACTTGGGTTTGAAACATTATCAGAAAAGCCTGTGACACGAGTCAATCTTGTTTGGCTGCTTTCATCCTCCGACTCAACAAACTCAGTATAAAACATTTCATCTCTCTTCTGTTGGTTTCGAAATTCGTTCACAAGTACATCGCAGTGTGAGTACAAATCAATGAGTTTGGTTCGCATTATTTTTTTTTATTTCAGAAGAATTTTTTGCAAGCCCCATGGCAAAACGCTCAGGGGGAAAAAACTGCTATTTCACTTAAAATGAAGATGCAGATTTTTAAGGTTGTTGATCAAACACAGAAGACAAAAACGTAAATCTCTAAAGAATTTGGTATCGCTAAATTTTGTATTAGATTTCATTTTATATTTGTGAATGTTTTTGTTTCATTGATTTTTATTAAAAACATGCATATTTACATTTCCATGAAAAAAATGTATTCGTATAAACTTAATTTTGTTAAATATACGAGGGCTTTTTCTCAATATCATTTAATACGAAATTCCTTAACACGAAAAAACATTTCAATCTCCTTAGTTTCATGTTAAACAATGTTTACTGTATTTGTAAAATACTCTTTTAAATAAGTACTTATTGAAAACTATTTAGGAAGTGCATTTTCTAAATTACACTATTATTTAAGAAATTAGTATTGCTTTGATTCGGAAAGGACTTTCCAAATTTTGTCACATGTAAAATAATATTAAAAAAATATCAAGTTATTCGTCAAAAAGATAAAAAAACATTAGCATTTTCAATGAAAATAAAGGCTAATTATTTTTTTCTTTCTGAGATAAATCAGTTTAAAGTCTTAAGTTGACATCGGGATGTGAATACAAAAGAACAAAAACTACCATACTCTGTTTATTTTTCTTAATAGAGATTTCAAACTTTGTAGATTATAAAAAAATACATAAAAAAGTAGTTTACACTATAAAAATTTTATTTGAATTTTTGACCGATTTTATCAATTGAAAGAGAGAGAGAGAGAATCTTCAAGAATGAAAAAACTGGTATTAATAATTCAAAGCATTTTAATTTTGGTTTTATACAAAATGAAATTTCACTTTCAGCATATTAAAAGTAAAACTGAACTCCACTAAGTTATTTATTATCTTAGAATATAATACAAAAAACAATCAAAAAAATATGTGAAGTATACATAAGGTTCTGACTTAATACTATTAGAAAAAAAAACTGTTGAATGTTTTCTAATGTATTTAACACAATTTAAAACAACTAATTACAGAAGCATTAGAAAATATTTTTGGGTACTAATTTGATATCGGTACTCTACGAATTTTGCCGCTAAGTAGTTTCAAAATTTCGCCAAGCTGGGGCGATAATTTTACGCTACAATAATATTAGCCAATCCACCAAAGATCTTCTTGGCCCGATTTCAAAATCACGCCATAAACGAGTAAAGTACAGGTATCAAATTAGTCCCTCCCCCATTTGAGTAAAAAACATCAACTTAATTATCATATAAATACACTCACTTCCAAAAGTTAAGCATGGAGAGGAAAACGTTAATTTCCGGAAGCCAATCAGAATTGAAGAGGATGCAGAGGTAGATGGAAGTATGCAAATATGTTAGATAACAGCCAATCGTGCTTTCATGTCAAGAAATATGCAAAAGCAGTCTTATAAGAAACCAGCTTTATGAAGGGTTACAGAAGTTGATTGTAAGTGCTAATAGAAGTTGTTTAAAACTTTCGTACAATTTGTTTTGAAGACATACGCGTTGCTATGACTTCTAGAAAACTAATGGAAGATTCTGAGCGCTGGCGAGTTGTGGGGCGCATTGAAGAAAGATAGTCGATCACAGATGTTGCTCTTTTCTTCGGCGTTCATCATTCTGTTATTTCACGTTTACCGAAACAATTCCAAACCACACAGACTGTTGTCCGAAGGCCCGTAGGCGGTGACCCAAGTGGATACAACCCCCGCGGAAGATCGATATATTGCTATTGTAGCCAAGCGGAATCGCAGAGTGACGTCCACATGTGTGACATCTATGATTACAGCGTCCATTGGTAAGGCTATATCTGCAGCTACTGTACGCCGAAGATTACATATGAATGGACTGTATGCCCGGGTACCTCGAGTTTGTGTTCCTCTATCCGTCCAATCAAGAAGGGCACGATTAAAATGGTGACGGGAATATGGCAACTGGACTGTGTCTGACTGGGGTAATGTCATGTTTACTGATGAGTCAAGATTTGCTCTGGAGGCAGGTGACAAGTGTATAAGGATATGGCGTACACAAGGAACACGCAATCAGCCCCAAAACATCACCGAACATCACGCATTCCGAGACGGAAGCATTATGGTGTGGGCAGGGATTTCATTAGGATACCGCACCGACCTGCACATCTTTAAACGGGGTCCTATGATGGCTGTCCATCATCGAGATGAAGTCCTAGAACCCATTGTGAGATTGTACGCTGCAGCAGTTGGTCCTACTTTTGTTTTAATGGATGATAACGCACGTCCCCATAGAGCTGACATCGTCGATGACTACCTGGAGAGGGAAGGGATTGTGCGTATTTCGTGGCCAGCATATTCACCCGACCTTAATCCCATTTAAATCTTTGGGATGCTCTCGGCCGTGCTGTATCTTCACGTTTCCCACCTCCAGCCACTCTTATTTAGCTGGAAATGGCTCTACAAGAAGAATGGCGATTGCTTAATTCTGCGGTGGTTGACCACCTAATTGAAAGCATGGTCAGAAGGTGTAAACCTTGCATACAGATGAGGGGGGGGATCACATACCGTATTAATGTCCTTTTTTTTCATTTTATGCTGTTTATTTTCACTTTATATATAATTCTGTTTAAGTCTCCAGTATGACATTATCTGATAACTTACAAAAATTTAATCTTGTTTTCATTTCTGTATATAATTATTGATTTTATTTTATGCATAAATATATATGCTACTTTGTGACGGATCTGTACGGTTCTTCACTAATCCTCTAAGTATCTCTTTCAAATTTTATTTATTTCAACCAATCTCCGCCGGGAGCCAAAGCGTGATTTATGCAAATGAGATATTTTATATAAGTTCGGGTTTCGCGAGTTAATAAAAGAGATTGAAATGAAATGAGAAAGAGTTGTAAAGTGAAGAAGTAGATTTTTAAAGTAAAGTGAATCGAAGCATTGGAAAATCAACTCGCAGTCGTTGTCAATTTTAGTCTGTAGTAAAGTTACAAGCAAAGCTGAAAAGCTGAAGATTGAATTCGTAAATTCAAGTGTAAATATCAGCGTTCATCCGATCTATCTGGAATTACAGTATATCACAAGACGGACCTGCTGAAAGAAAAGAATCAGGTTAGTGACTTAGAAACTATAAATACATGTACGTGTGTTAGTTGTAATTGTACGCGCTGATCTTTCGTGGATTCAGTTAAGATTCCGTAGTTCCGCTAATAGTTACCCCTTCTCATTCTCCACTGTGTTTTATTGTTCTTAAATTTGAATAGTGTGTATGTAACCTTCCTTGGTTAAGAGGTATCAATAAATATTGTGATTTGTAAAGATATCTTTTGAATTCGTTAACCCGCCTACACATCTAGATATGAGTAACATTAGACAGGGAGATGATAATCTAAGGGGAGGTTATGTTCCACGTCAACTTTACTGCCAAATTTTATGTCAATCAAAGCAGAATTTGTTGATTTTTTTGTATTTTACATCTTCGTGCTTAACTTTCGGAAGTGAGTTAATATTTCAACATGTCGTGAATATTATAATTATACAATTGAGCATTTTCAATCGTTATGAAATAATTATTGTGAATGTTCAATAAATACACAGTACAAATCCACAGAATAACAATCTACTGTAAAGCTGTTATTTGTTCTAACAATCTTGTGATGGATCTATCCGCGTCCTTGCCTTCATTCTATTGGGAAACCTTTGCTCTATCAATTCGAGTTTATTCACAACCAACTCTCTGAAGAAGAAACCTTGATTATTTAGATTAAGTCGACTATATATAGTCTAGGTTTTCTAGCTAGAGAGAGAGAAAGTGAGGAGATAGAATAGGTTGCTACTGATCAGGTATTATACCATTTTATAGAGCATTTCAAATATTTGATAAGTGAAAGAATTAAAGTGACGATTGCTCACTAAATTTTGATTAGTCTTCAGATAATTGGGATATTAGATTTGATCCTGAAATAAAAATGTCGATATTTAAAGTATTCTCATAATTCGTGCATCTCGTTATTAATCCACATATTGCTTAGATTGAGAACATCTCTTCTCGTACAAATTATTTAAATTGTGTTGCTAAATTGTGTGATCCCTAATTTTTTATATGGCTAGTCCTCCTTTCCTTCCTCCCACATCTATAGGCGGGAATGAGCGAAAATCTCATTCCTTACAGTCTGAAGATGTAAAAAATTAACAGAAAGGAAGTTAACAGGTTTATTCGTATTTTATTACCTAAACTATTCGACGAATGCTCTTCTTACTAATTAAACAATTTTCATCTGTTTATAAGTAAAAAAAAATATATCAGCAAGATGATGGTTTGTGATCTCAATAATCACTTAATAATTTTTTAATTCCGGTCGGTTCCTGCTTCCATCTGAAACCCCTTGTCTACCCGCAGACCCGACTAGGTGTGTGGGAGAAACTGAATAATTAGCAGACATGATTTCACACTATCTATTTTATTGTTACCAAAATATCAGTCAGACACAATAACAATCTAATTAAGATAAACGATCAAATAGTAGAGAGTGGAGGTGAGGTTCAATAACACGGGGACAATACTACGGACCTTCAACTGATTCTACGATAGCTTAAACACGCTCAATGTAAACTACGTCGCACACTAAGAAGCTAACTTCTAATTAAACAAGGCTCACGATACCTGTACTTTTATGAAGCGTATCCTGCACTTGAATCTTGCAGAAGATCTTTATCTGGATTCAATCACTGCCGTCGGATCCACTCTCAGTAATCCTTTTCATGGACAAACTCCAAAATCTCTTAATAATTCCCCGTTCCTTCAATCTTCAACTGAAAAACTAACTCGCCAACTCACTGGCCAACTTTTTGCTAGCCCAACTTGCTACCCTCCAACTCGCGAATACAGAATTTTTATAATATATTTCATTTGCATAATCACGCTTTCTTACTCGGCGAAAGTTGGTAGAAATAAATAATTTTCTAAAAGTGTCATGAAGGGATTAGTAGAACCGCGTATAGATCCGTCACAATTTGATTCCTTTTTTTTAAACTTAAACATTTTTATGGGGAAAAAACTTATTTTTCTTACATATTTTTTTTACGTAAAAAAATTTATATAAAACAAAATTAAAATAACTTGAAGCCACTAATTTTGATTGTCTTTCGAAGTAACAAATGATTTATTTTTATTGAGTATTGTTTATCCAGTAATAAAAGCACAATAATTAGGTTTAAAAAGAACAATTTAGTTATTTAGAAATATGAAAGAGTTCAAAAAGTATCTTTACACTATAAAAAGATAATTAAAAATAAACTCAAGAAATAACATGCACATTTACTTATACTCTTATGCTCTCAAAAGAATATATCAAAAGTTTTATAATCGTAAAACCTTTGTTGCTGTTGCATTATTTGCTTTGCTGTTGTGCACAACTATTAATCGTGTGCGACACAAAGAAAACAAACAATTTCTTTTCCAACTACATTTTATGTAAAATTGCAGAATCAGCAGATTTGTCGATCGTTGTATTTTTTATTCTTAGTTCATTAGTATCACGAATTCAAGAGTGGTGAACAATTCTTTTCACGTATTTCCATAAAAGCAAACTAGAGATCGCTACCCGCCATCAAAAATCTTTTATTTTATTCATTCATAAATTGTGGGTCGTGACGATAAAATTGGCTTATAAATAATTCAAAATTTACTCGGTTCTTGAGTTTTAAGGTACCCTAAAAGGTTACGGTACCCTAAAAATCATTATACTGTCGAAAAAATTTTATTGGATTATTTGATACCTCAAATCGTTATATAGATGTCTGCAAAATTTCAAAGCTTTACCTGCATTTTTTATGAAGTTATGGAGCAATATTTGACGCTGGACAGCAACTACCACTCCCACATTTCAGATTATCTGCTAGAAAACAGCCTGATAAAAAATTAATTAATTATTTTTCTACCGCGCGTATATGAGACTGACATTATATATGCAGCAACAAATCATTTCAAGGAAGAATTGTGCAATTCATGCAAAAATTCTAGTTTTGATTTGTTTATTGGGGGAGGGGGGGGGGAGAACAAATGGATTTGGTCAAGATTTAAAAGATGTGCGTGCTTTTTATGATGTTATTATGAATGAAATTAAAACTTCAAAACGGATTCTCCCAAAGCACAAATATTAAATTTCATTTTGATAACTCAGACAATTAAAAATCTAATTCGCAAAAATAGGAAAACTCTCCCATCTTTATACATTTGTTTTTGGTGATATATATATATATATATCCCATGTTTGTGAAATTCAACACTTTTATTATTAAAATATTTTAAGATATTTATCTAAACAAATGCACATATGCAGTTCTTAGATTTTGATATATTTTACCTATAAATTGCTATTTGATTTTGCTTTCATTCGCGTACAATATTTAACATGCGAAGGCTTTTAAAATCATGAAAATAAAAAATAAAGGCATAAACATCTTTTGTACATGTTGTGCATTAGCTCTGAGCATGGAATTAGCTCTTAGCTCTAAAGTGTGTGTATTCATTTTTTTATTATAATTATTAAGATAAAGTTTTATGAAATATTGATCTTTCATTCGTTTTTTCTATATATTCATTATGGCAGTATATACTGTTTAATTATTCTACATTTGTGCAATTTTTTAGGGTAAGCAGTTTTAAATAAGCTAATTAACATTTCATAAAAGTTTCAGATTATTTTATGAATATTATATCATGCTATTCACGGAATGAAAACTTCAAACTCATATTTCTCCATGTTGAATTTTTGTACATATACTGTTATTCAAAACCCTAAGGCGTTTTTGATAATTAAAGTATGGGTTTTTGAAATTTTTAGACATGTTTTGAAATATATGTTCTGTAAAACTGTGCATGGAATTAGCTGTAACATGTTTAGTACGTTTTCTAAAAAATTTCAAAATCAAAATTAATGGGGTTTTTTTGAGAATTTTTGGAAGTTTAACTAGAAAAAAATTAATAAAAAATTAAAGAGCAGCAGCAGAAAAAACCCATGCACAGTTTTATGAAGTATATTATAAGGTACTTGGGAAAAAAATTTTGAAAGAAAAGAGAAATATTTAAAAAAGCCTTAGGGATTTAGATAATGCTTAAAAGTTCAAAATATTTAAATTTTACAAATATTTTGCAACAAATTAAAAAAAAATTTGCATCGAATTATTATTAAATATTAACCTTTATAAAATACAATTAAAACCAAATATCAAATATTAAAGATTAAAAAAAAAATGTGAAGATGGTACCATATTGCCTTAAATTTATATTCTATTACTTATGCTATAACTTGAACTTGTTTTTGAGAAGAAGACATTTTGCAAGGAGAATGTGACAAAATATTGACGTGCTGCAATCAAACCTTTACTTTGTATGGGTCCTATTCGCGCTTCTATTATCCTCTTAGGAAAAATACTTTTTTTAATAGTGATTTTAGTTGAAAACCGCTTTCCCTAGAGATGACTATATTTTATGAAAATGAGAGCTTCTATTCAAGTGCTTCTCATGGAGTAGGAGAGATGATGGTTGAAAATTGAGAAAAAGAGGAAAGCATAGTGTTAGAGACTAATGTAGTAATATTAGCACTTAGTATTATTAATTGCAGAAAGAAGGAGTAAACGAAAAGGTAGCTGACTACCCTACGATTTATAATAAAGCAAGTGTTGAATCTAGAACGTTTATAAGAGTATATAAGTACTCTTAGTTATATTACCGTTGGATTAATAAGTTCAATTGTTCCTCGGGGGATTGTTATTGGAGTGCTTTCTTAGGTTTCTTATTGAGTCTAATAAGTGAAAAAGGAAATGAAATTGTTTAATTAAGAAATATCAGATTCTAACTCGAACGTTTCCGCACCCGTAGTCGAAGAACCACGACAACGTAATATTTTTAGAAAAATCTTTGATATTTTCTTCAAAGGACGTTAGAAACCTTAAACATAAATTATTGTTTGTTTATATGTATTTATTTTGTAAAGTATAAATTCAAATTTTGCTTTGGGTACAACAGTGTTTTTAAATAAACAAATTCTTATGGAAGGAAAAGTTATGGACTGAATTTTCAAACAGTGCGTAAAGGAGAATGTTAACATTACATAGATATATACAAAGTGCTCTAATAATCTTCCGAAGTAAAGAATTTGAAAAAAAGTAATGTGAAGAGATTCAAGGGAGAAAATGCCAAGTATAATCCCCCCCCCCCAAAAAGCTCTACATTTTTTGGCTGAGTCTACCTCCTTTCATAGAAACTACAATGTGACTTTGGCAGACCTATAATAAAAACGAAAAACATTGAAAGAGTTAGTTCAAGTCTTTATCGTCCACCGACACTTCTGACACATCATTTAAAATGGTCCAAATGAAAAACTGATAACTTCCTCGTCCTATAATGCGTAAAATAAGAGGAAATAAAAAAAAATGCTAGTACTCTTCCACAGCCCTCTACAGACATACACCACTTTCAAAACATTCGAAATATTCCTATTCATTTCGTTATTTGCTTTTCTTTGCTTTTTTCGATGTTTTTCGTAGTCTAACATTTGTTGCACTTGATATTTCTTTTAATTTTTGTGCGGAATTTATTAAGTTAATAAAAATGAATAAAACTTATTCATGAAAAATCTTCTAAAAAATTGCTTGCAGATTATAATTTTTAAATATTGTGTTTTTTAGGAATGAGAATTTTAAACAAAATATTTCCATAGTTTTGAAGTGCTTCATAATAAGATGTCCAAATACGTCCAGAACCATTATTTTCCAGGAACATATATATGAATTATTTTTTACATATTTAGTATTCCTTAAATTAGAATATACATATGAAAAAATACTCCTAAATATTATAAAATTAGTTTTTTAAAACAATATTTCGGCAAAAAATTCATTTTCAAAATATTCTGCTGTTAAAGAAAATGATGTTTCTACTACAACAATATTTTGCCTATAGATAGCAAAAAACTCTCTACATTACCAGAATCAGGAATTTTGAGGAATTCAAATTATTTTCACACTTACTATCAATCGGAATAATAACTGGTGATTTCTGTTAAAATTTCTCTATTTAAATATGTTAAAATACGAATAAATGCACTTGTAAATTTTATATTTCTAAAACCCTTCTGCAGGCTATCAAGAATAATATGAAAAATGTTTCTCTCATTTTTCACATAAATGTAAGAAAACACTTTTGAGTTATCACATAAATATTGAGATCTTTCTAAAATTCAAATTTTTAGAAAATTGCATTTTATAGAAAATGGACAGGAAAAGGTAAAATTACATAGAAAATAATAAATAAATCCATAAAGTAAGCCAGATTCTTCAATAAAGTATCGTAATGTGTATTTACAGATACTTTTTATACACTGGCAATAAATGTTTTTAAAATAGATGAAAAAAGTTATGTTTATGAGAAGACTTTAACTTACGGTTATTTAATATTCATTGGCTTATTTGTTCATTTATTTTCGATTTGCTACACACTTAAGGGCCATATGCCAATGCTACCCCTAAAATAGAACAGTCTCTGATTTTAAATCTCTTTCAGACTTAATGACCAGTAATATACATTTTACGATGCATTAGATAAAGATACTGCTTCACATATGAAAATCACTCTAACTGATTCGTGACTTATACCTGAAGAGTTTGGAAAAGCTTCCGACATAATTATTGTTAATGTTTACTGCAGAAATGGAAGTGATCCTCGTACCTTGACAGACATTACCTCTTGCACCTTACAACTAGTTCTTGTGAAATTTCAAATTCTAATGAAATATTCAAATCAAATCGTAACGGGTTCTATTCATGCTTCTACTAATCCTCTAGGGTAAATTACTCTTTCTAACTGTGATTTTAGTTCTTTCCGTAGAAAGAACTTGATTTTGTGCAAATGCAAACTTCTATTTAATTGCGAATCGTGGAGTAGGCGAAAAAATGGCTGAACGTTGATCCTAAGCCAGTGTTTCTCAAACTGTGGGGCACACCCCCTTCGAGGGCGTGTCAACTCTACGAGGGGGGATGCGAGCATATTGAAAAGTCGAAAACATTATTAATTTATGGAAAGTAAGCAAACAAAATATATTCTGACAACAAAAAATAAAATGCACATTTACACTGACATATTACTCTTAAAAATGCATCAGTGCTACACAATGTATTTTATAATTAATTTAACAATACCAAGTTAAGAACAAGTTTAATAATTACCAGTGTTCCCCCCATGGGATTGTCATATATAAAATTATATACAAAAATTAACACTTATATTGTTAATTGGTACGATTTATAATTAATCCCTTAACTACCGATTAAAAGTTACGCGATTCGCTTCCAAATGCCAACCGTTTTCGACGTAGTTCCGCGTATGGGACGTATTGAAAGGGGGGGGGGACAAAAAAGTAAATAAGTAAATACTTCGCAAGCATTTCCAAGGTCCATTTATTGTATTCCAAAGCCTTTGGAATAATTTTATGGATAGCAGTGCACAGAAAATATCATACTTCGGAAATGTGTACATATACGTCCGGAAAAATTAACGCTTTGGCTGAGAAAGACGTTTATATACGCCGGTGGCACTGAAGAGTTTAAAGTTGTAGTGTAGTTTTAGTGTCAAATTATAGCATTATTGAATTCAATACATTGTTTTTGTATGAGGGGAGCACGATAAAAATTAGGATTGAATATTGGGTCGCGTAGAAACTTAGAGAAGCAGTGTCCTAAGCGAAAAGTATAGTGTAAGCGATCGGTGATCATACTTTGTAATATTAATTCCAAAGGGGAGGATTCATAGATAGGTGGAAGAATTCCACCTTACGGCTGACGGATTAGCAAGTTGGAAACAAGAGCACTCAAGAGAATAATTAAAATCAGCGCTTCTATATATCTAATAGGATTAATAAATTTCATTGCACCTCGGGTTTAGTTATCAAAATGCATTCTCATAAGTACTAAGGGCTGAATAACAAGTAGTTAACTTTAGATCATGTCTGTTTCTTACTCGAACCCTTTCGGACTCCCGACGGATGGGTCGCGGCAAAATCTATTACAAATAAAATTTTACTAACTTTTTTTTGTTCATATGTATGACATTTATCATAAGTTTTGGTACAATATTTTTTTAGCTATATAATTTAAAATTAATTTTAAGAGATTCGCCTTGACACACCACGACAAACAAAAGTTTTTCTATTTAAGAACAAATGATACTTTGAATAAGAAATCAGCCGTCAGGGGAAAAAATAATGCGAGCAACACGCCAACTGTCTGGCCAAAATGCAAACTAATGCTTGATGTTAGTTTTCCAGCAGAAAGTTAGAAAGTTTGAAAGACAAAATTTAGATCTGTTGAATAATTCAATAATCTGTGTCCAAACCAACACACTATATCACTTCTTTTTTCCCTAGTTGACAAAAAAGAAAGTGAAATTTAAAATCACTTTTTAGTCAAGTCCATGGGCCTATTTTCACACAGAATAATACATACTAATGTCAACAAGAAGTCTGACTCTGATATTTTTATTTATTAAATTTTTAAGTTTTGATAGTAAATTTCAGTATAACTCAATCACGTTTTTCATTTGATATTAATTTTTATATATCGATGCCTAAAAAATACTAACGTTGTCCATATTAGAGCTTATTTTCTGATTCTGAAGAAGTTTGAAAAAATATGGATGGCGTTTCCTGAACTTTGATCTGTGGATTTTTTTCTCTTTTAAAATATTTCCTTGAATCTTTCTACTCTTCGTTATCACATTTGTATATAATATTTATATAAGCACTTGGACAATCAGCATGTTTTGAATTACATTTACCCCAAAATTTCATTCATTTTTATAGGAGTTTGAAATTCAGTACTTCTTCCACGTATGTAAAATGAAGGACATCAAATTATTAATGCATAAGCCAAACTTGTATCAATGAACTACTTATATTTATGTAATAATTCACCACTTATATTTGACTCGAGGGATTGTATTTTACTCAAAATGGTATTTAGTCCTCCAAGGCTTCGCAAGATAATTAATGCTTTAGTTTACCCGCATAAAATGAAATAACCACAACTTTATCTCCTAAGAAATTGCAATGTTTACGTTTTTTAAAACAAATTGATGCATTATTGCATCAGTCGAGTATTGTGACCAATGGACTAAATTCATGACGGTAACATGATAATATAAACATATGTTCTACATTGAATTCAAAACGGACAATAAACTAGCTCGTACTTTTTTATTCTATTTGTAAAACTTTGGTAAAATTTCAAATTGCATAGTTGGGTAAAGATGCTCAAGAGTTATAAAAAGAAATTTCTGCAAAAAGATTTTAAAATTAAAGAAAAAAAGTCTTGTATGCATGTACTTTTAAATAAAGTGACAAATATTAAGAGATCTCAGGACCCTTAACATATATCTGTGCACTCGAAAAAAATATCCTTCTTGAAACCAATGTAACTTAGCAATATAGCAAAACAATCATTTGAAATTTTTATCACATGATAATCACATATATTTACATTCGTTCTCAAATTTCCGGAGAATTTGAGAAAAAATTTTAAAATTTATAAGGAAATAAAAATTGGACAATTTTTCAAAAATTTGAAAATTAGTATTTTACAGCGCGCAAAATTCGGAAGTACAAATTGATCAAAATTTACAAAATTAACTTTACTTGGTATAAAAATGTTCACTTTCAAAGTTATACAAACTTTTAAAAAATTTAGAGAAAAAAATATATTTTTTAAATACAATTACAACAAAAATTTTAAAATTTTAAGAAAAAATTTATTAAAATTCAAATAAAAAAAAAATTATTAATTTTTTTTTTTGAAAATTGAAGTATAAGTTATGAAGAGCCATATTTTGAACACGTGTATGAAATTTCAAATCGATCTCATAAATAGTTTCTGAGAATTTCTGCGCGCAAGCTAAAATTTGTAGTTTTGAGAAAAATGAAGTTAAAGAGATACGAAAGAGATAGGGATTTTGTTTAAATTTCTCTAGTTATTTCTCAATAACTTCGGAACTTTTTACAGTATCAACAACATTTTGGTATCAAAATGCTCAGAAATGTTGATGCTTTAACATATATTTTTTTCAAAAAATTGAAAAATTTACAATTTAAGAGTCCTTAGACCCCTTAATTTGTTTAAAAAAAAGTTTCTGTAAAAAGCGTAATTTGGCAACAACGAAGTGCATGAACTGATTTGCTGAAAATAGATAATTGAATTTATCATGACTATGACGCCACATGTGTTTTTGAACTTGATTGGCTAAAAACACGTGGTTTAAAATTATCATGTGATTATGACGTCACATGAATTTAGTCCATTGTAGGTGTTGTTTACGGAAATTATATGATTCCAAAAGATTCTTATTGAGGACGTTATAAACCTGAGAACTCTGGAGTGAACGAAGAACGTTTCTGTGCAACGTTTTAGATGTAGCGAGGGGTTATCTGTTAGTATTAGTTTTGCTGTGTTTCGTGGCCTCGATTTATTTGCGTAAAATAAAATGTGCAATACCAAGAAGCTTCATTCCTTCAAAGACTGCAACTAATTGAAAGATTATCCCAGTAAAATGTCTCACGAGTCACAAATAAAATCTTTACATATAATTTTTTTCAAAAATTAATACAATTTGATTTTTGGAACTAAAGCAAAATCTATAATTAAGGAACAAATCAATAAAAATAAACATACTTTAACGTGATACGTAGAAAGTAAGTAATGGAATACTTGGTAGATGAAAAATCCATTTTTTATTGCTCTAAAATTTTCTGCAAAGATGTTTGTTTCCTTTTAATCAGCGACTGAGACGAAAAGCGGGAAAAGGAAGGTGATTGGGATTAACTGAAGTGGCATTTCATTATAGAGATTAGAAGATTTATTATGTTGGGATCCAATAAAACAATTCATGAGTAATTGATCTTTTTCCTTTGGAGGCAGAGGAATTCCATCAGTTCATCAAGACAACAGCGTTTCCGGATAAACATCGCTTCTAGATGAAAAGGGCAGGAAGACAACTTTGGTTTCCTGTAAGCCTTATTCATCCAATCAAACAATATCAATCTTTCAGTGTTTTGAAAAAAGTACTTTCTTTGACAAAAATAAACACATTCGTGTAATTTTCCGCCAACTTTTTCTTATAATTATTTTATCTAATTTCCACTGAATCCCACTTTTGTTTTCTTGAATGGCGAATGATGTTATTATAAGAATTATTTCTATCAGTTCTTAGTCTTTATTGTGTTGTGAATGAGTTTTCTTGAAACCTAATCATTTTTTTTCTGTTCCAATCACTGATTAAATCTAGATTTACCTGTACTTGAAGGATTCTTTGGGAAATAATACCCGCCAATCAGAAACGTTGGACTATACTGGTTATATGTTTATAAGGAATAATTATTTCAGAAATAAGGTTAATTTTTTGATGAAAAAGCAGATTGTGTTGTTTGATTTTATGTTGCTGAAATTTCCTGAAGAAGGTCTTCTAAGCAGTCAGAGACAGAGTGGAAAAGTAAGAAAAGTATCCATTGGTTGCTTATTAACGTTATACTTCGTAACTGCATCAGGCAGAAAGCCCGAGTTGACCGGGGTCACCGGAAACGTTTTATGGCTATAAACCCTCCCCCAACAACCCCGTGAAACACAACTACACTCGCCCTCAACCTTTATAGAGAGAATACTCATATGTTATTCAAAAAATTTAAGGACTAGTTTAAAGAGAACTTGTTTAAGTAGGAATTTCAGTTTTTTCGCATTAATTCTATAACTTAGAAAGTACAAGGCACGTAAAAGATACAAAGTAACTAAATAATTCTGAACTTTGGTCGGGTGACAAGTACGAAATTTGAGCTAGCCCCCCACCACTATCTTCAAACTTCTCCACTATGCCAATTTGAGGGCTTGTAGATTTAGCTGAATTCCAATTGCAATTTTCATTTAAAAATTGAATGTCGACAAATGGGATTTTTCAAGTAATGCAAGAATGACAACTATCTGTTAAATTCTAGGTTCTCGGAATGATTGAATTATGTGAGAGAGAGTTTATTCTACAGATTTCAAAAAATTTAGTGCATTATCATCAGCATCATTGAATAGCTAATATTTTATGCACTTTTCTTCACCCACAAATTTCGTTAATTTCTATTAAAGGGATTAATTAGGGAAAAATCAAAACCGCATTGAAGAAATTGATTAATACAAATTAGAAATTATCCCTTTCTATACAGAAATTAGATTTCTTCCCCGAGTTTCACTTTTAAAAAAACGTGTTTAAGATGAGATAATCACAATATTGAATAAATTTCTTCATAGAATTATTTTAAAGGTTCAAAACCAATATTTACATGTATTTTGAGAACAAAACTAGGGAATAAAAATTACGCTAAAATATATTGTGCTTTCATCTTATCTCGGGAGAATAAGAAAACATTAAATATAAAAACATTTAAAAAAATACATGCAGGTGCTATTAAACTCAAACATTTCATCCAAATAGATGGGATTTTAAAGGCATTTTACTCTTATTATTGCAGGTATATTCACAATCCAACTTGTTCATCCATTTCCTGTTTACATTGTGCTGAAGTCAGTCCCTCTCATTAATTAGAAATCCATCAAGAGTAGAATGTCATAAATATAGGTATATAGTCATCCGAAGTTGTTCCAAGTTTCCTCCGCGTGAAGACGAAGATATTTCCTTTTAGCTAAATTCATATCAATTTCTTGGTAAAGAATGTCACAGCTGGATCGAAAACTTATCATGACGAATGTCAATGTAGAAATTAGTCTATGATAACTTTCAGCAGAAGTTTAGAAGTTATTTTGGATGAAAATCAACTGAATGCTTTAAAATGAAAAACGATTTTGCTTACAAATGTATTAGAAAAAACGCTGAGTGTTTTTTGCAATGGAGTTGTTTAACGAAAACAATTTTTTTTCCCTTTAAATCTCGTCATTTATAATTTGCCCTTTAATCTCAGAAAAACAAGACCAAACCTTAATTTATTTATTTAATCTTTACCAAACTTAGATGTCATGATACAAAAGTCGCTGAGAACCTCATCACTGAGGTTCACATTTACAAGGTATGTCTCTAATAGTTTTCATGTTGCTTTCTAGTGCAATGAAAATAAAGCACTCAATCACTACTCGCCGGGTTTTTAAGGTATCCGACTACCCTAAAACTGTAAATTTTGCCCAAAATTGACAATTTTTTTATGATTTTATTTTTTTAAAATAATCCAACGGGGCCAGCGATTGCTAAAATGGTTTTGAACATAATTAACTGAAATTTTTCTATAAGTTCTGTATAATAGTAGAATTGTTTTAACTTTCAGATGTATCAATCATTCTTTTATTACAAAACTTACAGTGCCTCATGTGAATATAATCACTGTCTTTTTAAGCATTTTCATATAGTAAACGAGATAAAGTACTCTAGTTTTTGTAAAAAAGAAAATATCTCTTACCTGAAGGTTATTTCAAAATTGAATAATATAGCAACACATTAGATTAAAAAAATTGAAAATTTGTTCAAAAACCTTTGGTGCAGAATGGGCCGCGTTTATGCTATTTTTTTGTCAATTTTTACCTATTTTTTTCCCATTTTGTAATAATAATTTCTTTTTCTCTTCTTAGTTTTAGCACATTTTTCTTAAAATGCACTAACAAATCTAAAAATAACAAAAAAATCTCCATATCTCCTTTTTTTTAAGAAAAAAAAGTTTTCGCAACCAATCGGATACTTTAATGGCACCAGGACTTGAACTTAAGATTTGACAGACATAACGTTGCTACGAGTTCGAGACCTTGACTACTCAATTACCGCAACCACATAATATCATAAAAAATTCGTAAGTGAGTAAGTGAATATTAACGACGCCTTATTCAGCTTCAAGAGGGTTTGGGTGACGGAACTCGTAATTTTGAAACACGGTCAAAAAACGAGAATGACACCTGAGCTGGTATCACCCTGTCCTAACTTCCACACCAACGAGAGGACATTTGAACCTCGACAGATTTAGCGTTGATTATCCATCAAATCCTCTACACGGTAGATCTTTAGTGGCTCTTGGTTCCAACTCATGACACGACGGCCACGAGTCCGTTAACATGACCAACTAGGCTACTACAACCCTATAATAAATTGGTAATACAATATAAATTAGAAATATTTCCAACTAATAAATATTAGATCAGGTAAATATTTTCAAAAAAAAAATGTTTTAGATTGGCTAAAATACCCTCGTGAAATATAATTGAAAAAATTAACTAGCCAGTGTCCCTTCTTTTATAAAACCAAGATGGATCCAACGACAGAACGAAATAAATAACGGAATGTCATCGCTAAGTCAGTTCCTTCTTCTATCGTTCTACTTCGTATTTGGCACATCATTTGAAATTGTCCAAATGGAAAACTGATAACGCCTTTAACCCATAACTCAAAAAAAAGAAAAGATTCGGAGGAAAGGAAAGTGACACTCTACAATTTTTGTAAATATATTTTACACTTTTTTATATTTATTTCCCTGTATGCGTTTGCAAACCTTTGCTCTACAGATCTCAAGAGTATGCTATTTGCACTGAAAGTTTTTGTGGTCCATCTTTCATATTTTTTTCATATTTTGCGTCCTGTAGAAGCTTCTTTATTTAATCTTTTGCTTTCAGTTTCACGATGAGCTTTGCTTGAATCATAACAATGGACAAAGCTTTTTGCAAGAGTGAAGGGGGGGGACTAATGGAGCATTAGTTTAATGGTGAAAAGGCAAAGGCAATAATAATGTGAAAATTTTATTGTATTGGAAAGCAAAAAAATATTCGGTGAAATATTTCCACGTTTTGTCTAAAAAGAAATTTATCACCAACAGTTCTCCCTTATTGTGGTTATTATTAAACAAGGAAAGAAAACACGTAAGCGGTTTTCTGTTTTGATAGAAATCCCTATTGTGGAAAAAAAAATGTGAGATGCATTGTTATAATGCATTCAGTGGGCGATGGTACCGTCTTTTCTTCTTGTTCTTGAATTATTTGCATGCTCAAAGCTAAACTGTTCGATTCAGTTCAAAATATGGATTAATAAAATGGTGTCAATACTTAAAAACTATATCACAACTTCTGATTTCTATGTAGTTAGCTTTTATAAGGTTCTAAAAGAGTTTTTTTTTTTTGAAAGTTAGTTGATGATAGTTCATATAAGACTTTATATAAATTAGTTTAAGCAATTGAGTTTTTATTAAGTAATTTACTACAACATTCAACAAGTTTTTTTCTTCATGTAGATTAACAACAGTAAATATAGATGCAAGTACAACAAGATGGTATAAACTTGGAAGAAGCTGTGATGAAATTTAAACAAGTACTCTCACTCCTAAATTTTAAAACAAATTGTAGAAAAGCATGGAAGGGTAGATTTGTCTAATTAAATTAATTTTAAAATTAAATGTGCATGCAGCTGTAATTAATATACAAATAACACGTAACATAATAATAAAATGAATAAAACTGTCCCTGTTTTATTTAATTTATATTTATTATTTTTATATTGAATATAATCATTGTATAAAGGTACGGCCGTCCGGTATTTTCGTCTTCTACACGTGGCCCGCGAACCAAAACAAACTGACCATTCCTGGCTTAACTGAAAGAAATATAATTTTTCAAAGAATGCCTTTGCTTAATATTAAAGGAACATCATCAAATCAACTGCGAAAGTTTTTCACAATATTTTAGGGGAGAAAAAGCCATATCATTAATATTACAAGCTTAAATTGACTTTGAAAAATAAAGATCGGTTTCTCTCTGAACATTGTAAACAGTAGAAACTCTCACCAGAGGATATCTTAGATGTCATGGATAATCTAATTCACTGAAGAAAATACAGCAAACGTCACGGATGGAATAGGTATTCTAGTTGAAAACTTTAGAGAGGGTGAAAGGCTACCAATTAAGTTTAATGAAGATTGAGCGAATTTATTTAATAGAAGAAAAAGATTTTTTTCTTTTTAGAACACGTAAAGATTTTTTTCCGAACAAATCTTGAACTGAAATTCCATTTATTCTTCACAAGAATTTGTGTAGAATTGCTTTTTTTTTCAACTGAATTATTTTCACTCAAAAGGAGAAACAGTAAAGGCTAAGAGTTAGTATCTGGATATCAATTCTCATTTGAATTTTTCCAATTCCTACTATTAGCTCACTCTCCATATATATTTATATATTTATCCTTTTCAAATTTTCAATCGTTAATAAAATACTTCCTCTTCATCCAATCAAGTTCAAATAAATTTTTTTATACTTGTACAGAATGATACTTAATATTAATAATTTTTTCAAATATTAATTAGTTAATTAATTACCAGTTTTCGACCTCAACTTAAATTTGTCTGCATTGTTACAACAATGTTTAAAACAATGACAAAAGTTGGGTTTTGAAAAACCGATTTTTCAGCCAAACTAGTCAAACAGGGTGGGCATTGTTACAACAATGCAGACACACTCACAAATCATACTCGTTTTTCGATTCCTACTATATATTTTAGTTAACTCTTATATATATATATATATATATATATGTAGCTGCCTCTTGCGTCATTACTTGGGGTAACCAAAAGTAATTAATAGAATCTCGGGGTAAATTAATATATTTAATGATACAAGATAGCACAGTTACAAAGAACAGACACTTAGACAATTACAAGACAAACATTTAGAGAAAATAAGTGAAAATAAGTAAAGTTTACATAGTTCAGGATTGGACATCGAAAATGGGGACACACGCTTGTCCAGATCCAAACTCTCTCTGACGATACTAGTGTTTCGTACAGTCACACTTCCGTTCCAAGACAATACTGTAATGGCGGCACCTACATTTCGGTCTTGGAACTATACCGTGCGTTACAGACTCCCCCTCTGGTTCCGTTGACGTCACGGCTCGGAAACAGGAGGTACTCTTTTTTTTGGGCGTCCTCTTTTCCTCAGAGGAGCTTCTTCTAAGACCAGGGTGGTCCATACACTTTTCCTATGATAGGAAACTTTGATTGCCAGGGTGGCACTTCTTCTGAGACCAGGGTGGTCCATAAACTTTTCCTATAACAGGATTCTTTGATTGCCGGGTGGCACTTCATACGAGACCAGGGTGGTCTATATACTTTTCCTATGATAGGAAATTTTTGATTGCCAGGGTGGCACTTCTTCTGAGACCAGGGTGGTCTATACACTTTTCTATAACATGAGTCTTTGATTGCCGGGGCGGCACTTCTTTCATGACCAGGGTGGACTACACTTTTTCTATGGAAGTCGTTGCTATTGGATGGGGGCCCTCCCCCTGGTTGGAAACATGATTCAAATTTTTCCACATTGAATTAATTACAAATTTAAACCTTGGTTTTTAAATTTTATATATAAACAGACCAAAATTAAATTTGACAAAATATTACGAACAGAATAATATTACAGTATTATGCCACAAAAAAATAATATCTTACTTTCTTACAATATACAATTCAAAAAATTTCATGAATCACAAAAAGGAAAAATAAAAATATTTTCGTTTTTATCATTTTTACTACATAATCAAAGTAAAAAACTTTTTCAAAGTTTTAGCCAAAAAAATACATATATCATAAAAATGATCAGAAAACACTTCGGAAATATTATAGTTAAACAATACTGATGTATCTGAAAATTTCTTTACATATAAAAAAATACTCTATACTATAATGCACACTTGATGAATGACAATAAAATTCTCTAATTTCAAATGTGATAATTAATTTACAAATCAATATTAATGAGATTAAAATAAAACAAATTCTTCAATATTAACTATCTTCTACTTTAGTACATCAAAACCAAAATAACAATATTTATATAATATTCATTATTAATCAAAAGGAGTTTCAGCAGTTAACATGAAATGGATTTATAAAACAATTCAAATACGTTTAAATAGAAATACAATTCATAATTTATTTCATTCTCTGAAGTTATCAATAGTACAAACTTGTTTACACTTAGTAGAAGTACTTGAAAATATTTTCCAAAAATTTTAAATAAAAACAGAAATGTAAATACTTTATCAATAACATACAAGGTTTCAAATGTTACACAGTAATACTTCGTAATCAATCATATACTTTCAAAAGAATTATTTTTATGTTAGGCATAAAAAGAACAGGAAAAAAAATTATTATAAGAATTGCAATAATTTCTTGATAACAAATCCATATACGTGTTATTAGCATAAAATTCTTAATTAAGAAGAAAATATGCACTCATAAATAAACAACCTTCAAATAGCTTTAATCAGATCAACCGATAGAATGAAAATTTCGTTTTCAAAAGATTAGGAAAACTGACAAATGACTATCAACTTTAAATTCAATTATGTTATTTTCCTGTAACACACAATATATACTACGAATAATAATAATAATCTTATACACACACACAATAACAGAGCCTGGTAATTTCGAATAAACAACACTTATCTGTTAACAGGTTTTCTAGATGAAAATATTCATTCGCAGGGTGCGAATCCTTTTATTGTCGGGATGACAAACACTTCCACCCCTAAGGCTGTGGGGGGAAAACGCGAGAGAGAGCCGGGGTCGGGCCGACGTTTAGGCGCCAATTGTAACTGCCTCTTATTGTCCGGATGACAAACCCTTCCACCCCTAAGGCTGTAGGGGGGAAAAGCGAGAGAGAGCCGGGGTCGGGCCGTCGTTTGGGCGCCAATTGTAGCTGCCGCTTACGTCATTAATTGGGGTAACCAAAAGTAATTAATAGAATCTCGGGGTAAATTAATATATTTAATGATACAAGATAGCACAGTTACAAAGAACAGACACTTAGACAATTACAAGACAAACATTTAGAGAAAATAAGTGAAAATAAGTAAAGTTTACATAGTCCAGGATTGGACATCGAAAATGGGGACACACGCTTGTCCAGATCCAAACTCTCTCTGACGATACTAGTGTTTCGTACAGTCACACTTCCGTTCCAAGACAATACTGTAATGGCGGCACCTACATTTCGGTCTTGGAACTATACCGTGCGTTACATATATATATATATATATATATATAATGTATAATATTGGCTTTTGAAAAAAAATTTATATTACTTGTTAATGTATTATTTTATATTTATTTGGTTATTTGTATACCGAAAAAAGGAATTTTATATTAGAAGGAAAAGAGCGAACCAAGGATTTCGTTGGAATGTGAAAGAGTTCTCTACTAGATAAATATTTATTCAACAGTAATTGAATGCAATAATGCTAATATCTTCATGAAATCTATGAAAAAATAATGATAGTTATAAATTTCCATTCTTTTCATGTAGTATGCAAATATTTTCCCCAAATGTTAGATCTAAAATGCTTACTTCATCCTTTTGTGTGTGTGTGTGTGTGTGTGTGTGTGTGTGTGTGGTGTGTGTGTGTTGTGTGTGTGTGTGTGTGTGGTGTGTGTGTGTGTGTGTGTGTGTGTGTGTGTGTGTGTGTGTGTGTGTGTGTGTGTGTGTTCAGAGAGAAACACTTGTAGTTTTCTTTTCAGTAAAGCTACTAAAGAACAGTTATTCAAAACAATAGTTATTTTAATACAAAAAAAGAAGATTTTTTATGCCATCTCTCTAAACTTTATTTTTGTCAAAAACAAAACCCATCGATTTTTTCTGATTTTTCAGACAAAGGCTCCTTAAGAAAAACATATATCTCACCGAATGAGTGTTTGTGAACATCGAGATATAAAGAAACACGAGGGCTGTTGATGACAACCCTCGCAATTTTGAACAACGGTCAAATTCCGTTAACAACACCTAAGTTTTCCCCTCCTCCTCTCCAAACTGCCACACACCTCTATAATGGGTCTATACAAGTTTTTCCTAATAAACCTCTTGGAGAAGTACTTTTTTAAATATTATTTAATTGATAACTTCCTCTCAAAGAAGAAGACGTGATCTATGTAAATTATGTCGTGTATTTATGTATTAGCTTTCGGATTCGAGAAGGAGAGAGAGAAGTTAGAAGCTAAAGGATAGCAGTGAGACCTAACCTAAGATAACGTAAAGCTAGGTGAGAGAACTTCGCAGATTATTTGATTAATATTAATATTGACGATTTGGTCACTTAGTTGTTAGATTGGATTAGGTTACTTTAGAAATTATCTTTAAATATAAAAAGGTGTATTGCCTGGACGGCTAAGTGTAAGTGATCTGATTTATTATGATATCTCCAATTATCTCGTCTACTTCGCTATTGCTCCCATATTTATCAATTCGTTCATTTCTTAACTTGGTTTCTTGAATTTGTGCCGTTGTTGAAACTTGTAAATAAATTGTGTTGTTTTGATTATGTGGCTAGTTTTCCTTCTAACTCTCGTACATTGAGGGTTGTGGAAACCCAACTATCATCACAACACCAACGTGAAGAAGTTTGAGCCTCTCTACACGACAGGTCTTCAGTGGCACTAAGGCTTGAACTCATTATCCATCAGCTACCAGTTCTTGATCATCACCACTTAGGTACTGTGACCTACATTATCACGTAAAAAGACACTATTTTGCTGGAAAATTTGAAATGTAATTGCAGCTGTATGCAGACATAAAGTAAAGAAGATTTGATAAATTTTCCGATTATTATATTGTCCCGAAGATTGAAATGACCACACAGTTAGATTTAGCATGTATTTATTAGAACAGAGTGAATTCCCTTCAACTGAAGGAATTCCGCTTTTATAACGCTAGAAGAACATTCGAGAAAGAACTGAGCATGCACGCTCACGCGCTGTCGCCCACTGCATCTAATTAACATACACTAAAGAAAGTTCTAAAACCTGCCAGATTCCAGAGAAATAATAAACAATACTTTAAAATTAAAACTCCAGTCTTTGGATGAAAACGCACTGGCTCGGATTCGAACCAGCGATCGACGGATCTTCAGTCCAGTGCTCTAACGACCGAATGATTGCACTTCTCCTTTATACGGCAAAATTTTATCACTGATCTAAAGCATAAAAACAATTAGGGAAGAAATTATATCCAGAAATCTATAGTTAAGTAAGCAAACAAATAATAATAACATGAATCAAAGAAGAAAAAAATGTTTATATTTTTTTATATCTTGGAATTTTTTTTCAAAATTAACTAATATATTACTGGTATATATTACTGAACACATAACATCCCAAATTCACACAAAAAGTTGTAATGTCCTATAGTAATTCTAATGCGTCTAATATAGTAAAGCTCTTAGAAACTAATCCTATTATTCATCGAGATGCAGAATGTCTTATCCCAGATGTAAGCTTTCAAGTCCTCTGAATAGATCTTCGAAGAACAAATAGTTAATTTTGTGGCTCATATTTGCTTTAAAATGAATGTATGCCTTTGAACACTGACAGTTTCCTTAACATGTCTTCAACAGTATTGATTAGTGTCCAAAACACACAGAGTCGTCTTGTAAGCTCCATTCATAATCAAATGTTTCTATAAAATAAACACGAGTCTTGGTAGTACTTCACACACCAGTGAAATTGCCAATCTTGAAATAAATTGGATTATACTTCGAGATTTCATGTACATATTTATGTCAAATCTTACCAATCATATTTTCAAAATAGGGTACAAAAAATTATCAAATGTATTATTTAAAAAGTAAAAAATATGTTTGTGAATAGGGATTTGTGGGGATTAATTTTTGTATTAAGAAAGAACAAAAAGGAGAAATCCTAGAAATCTAGAAAATACTAGAAATCTAGAAAATCCTAGAATCCTAGAAATCCTAGGAGAATCTGATTGAAGTACTTTAAACATTACAGTACTTCATTCAGATTCTTTCAATATCCCTTGTAATAGTTAATTACTGACGATTTTTCTTCTAATGGGCTGCACATTGGCAACTAAAGCTTTGCAGACACGGCAAGTTCCCAAATATGAAGGTCATTTCAAGGTGTTACCATCTAGTGGCGGATCTCGCTACGAAGTTTTGAGGCTTGAATTAGTTTTAATTCAAGTTCTGGTCATGAAACAAAATTAATTCTCGGAAATTTTTGTAATTTAATTTTGCCTAGAGTACGAGAGCCAAATAGATACTCAAGAGATTTTTTACATGCCACATAATCGTATGTTTCTACGATATTTGAATTCAGAAAAATTGTCTCAATTGAAAACAACCAATAACTATTGTAGACAGAACTCATTATTATAAATCTTAGTCAAATAACGAGGGCAACTGCTGAGTGAGTAAGAAATATATAAAAGCAACACGACGACTAGTGGCGCCGGACCTCGTAATTTTTAAATCTCGTAAAGTAAGAAGGATGCCACTTAAGCTTGCATCCCTCTCTTAAAACTACCAAACCACGACAACGGTAGGACGTTTATTTCAATAGATTTAATGGGCATCAGCCCCTCTACTCGGCGGGTCTTCACTGACTCCATGACTTGAATCTGTGACACGCAGGCTACGAGTTCGTGACCATAAGCACTAGGCTGCCACTATCCTGAGGACGACACCTGAGTTGGACTCCACTTTTCTAAATTCCTACATCAAAGCAAGAAATTCACTCACCATAACATTTAACGTTTCGTATATCAGCTATACAACACATTGGATTTTAAGTGTATTTTAGAAAAAAAATCTTTTTAAATTTATCGTTTATTTTAGTGATAGCAATAACTCAACAATCAAATTACAAAAAAAAGTCATGAGTATCGTGATCATCATAAAATTGTGAAACTTTTAAAAAATAGAGTAAATGCAATTAAAACTCTCTAAACCTTTTCATTATTATTATTACTATTATTATGTCTCTGAAAGTTTATAAACAGAAACCAGTAAATGAATTTCAAAACTTCAAATCTGAACAGATTAGAGCTGTTCATAACTCATAAGAAAATTAAATATTTACAAAAAATTCAAAACAGAGGTCCACATGGAAAATTTTATTATTCATTTGAGAATGTTTCAGTATCGTTCTATTTCTTAAATACCAACTCTTTTTATAATAGAAAACTATAAAGGTACACACAATATTCCAAAAACGATATGAAGTCTTTTTTATTGTAATTATATAAAAAAAAAAGTTTTTAAAGCGCAATGCGATAGTATTTATTTTTATTTTGACTGAATATGATCTTCGTCATAAAATAAAAATAACATAAATCCTTAATTATATTAACCTATTCTGAACAACAACAAAAAATAGTGCCAGAAACTACAAGCTAAAACGCATTCTCTTCAGTACAAAAGTGTTGATTTCCCGATTCTAAAAAAGGAAGGGAAAAAGTGGAAAAGACGAATAAAAAAATTGGAAAAACAAGGAAAGGTGTAAACGACAAGAAATAAAAAAAAAGAAGAAAATCTAAAATAAAACAAACAAGAAAATTTGAAGTATTTTCAAAATTGTGGCCTGCCAGTTCCTCTCCTTTATTTTCTGAATTATGAGCTGGGAAGTTATCAGTTTTCCATATTTTGACACTTTCAAATGATGTGTCAAAAACGATAAAAGCCGAAAATGTTTCGCAGTGCTTTTCATTTTATCTCCCTTTCTGCTTCCACCTTAGCACTCACGAGACAGATGTATGTCTTGCATTAAAGCAGATCGTTTTTTAAACAACTTCATGCTAAATTATTTTAAATATTTCAAGTGCTAATAAAAACACGAGTATCAATGGAATATTATGGATGTGTAGTATTAAGTATCTTCAATAATATTGGATTTTCTTATAAAACTAAGTACTGGAAAAAAGTGATAGTTTTACCCTTAATTACTTGTCTGTAAAATGAAGTATATAAAAATTAATTCTTTAATTAAAAACTCTTATATGTTTGAAGTAATTTTTTACTCCTTGTGGGCTGCGGATTGGTGTCTTACCATTGCAGACCTAGTACATTTCTAGGAAGCTGGTACCTCTTTTCAGGGCGGCACCATATGGGCGGATTCCAATCGCCGGAGGTAATATTGACAGCCAGTTTCTTCCCTAGAGGGAGGCCCCTGAGCTCTGCTGATGCAAACCTGTACTAAGATTTAATTTTGCCGAGAGCACCTAACCCAAACAGACACTCTAAGTATCATTTACATGACGTATAACCATACGACATGGCCGCTGTCTATTTTCTGCATTAATAAAATCCACCGACTTAGGCCGGGGTCAAGTGAGTGAGGGAATAATAACGTCGCACTGTTCAGCTACACGAGGGCTTTTGGCGACGGTCCCCTTAATTTTGAACCATGGTCAAGTGACGCGGACGACACCTGAGCTGGCACTCCCCTTTCCTAACTACCACACCACATCAACGGGGAGGCCGGGGTTGAAACCGCAACCTTGGAGGCAGAAGGCCAGCAACAAACCAACCACGTCACCCAGCCAGCGTGTTTAAAATATATCGTTGGGATTTAATGTATTGCATAAATAGGTTCCCATTTAGATACCGGGTATCCGAAAACTATATGATTACACTTTCAAATATTAATTACAAATATTCTCATGTGTTCAAAATTAAAGTCACAAACACAAAATCTAGGAAAACTGAAGAACTATTCGCTGTATTGCCATGCAATTTGGCACAGAAACTTTTACTTTGTGAGAAAGAATATAGCAACGTAACCATATAAAAAAAGACTTTAATTTTGAATTAAGATACAGAATATTTTAAAAAGTGTGAAATCATTAGTCAAAGATATTGCATTTAACTCGTTAAAAATCTGTCTAATTTGAAATGTGACCACCGTGCACCGGTTTACAAGCTTCATAAAGAACTGTCATATTGTTTATGAAAGGTGTCAATAAAATTTGTGGCAACAAAGCCCATTCTCCTAAAAGAACGATTTTTGACTCTTAGAAGGTCCTGGGAGGGGGTTACGCTTAGAAATGGCTTTTCCTAGACCATTCCAAATATGTTCTATAGGATTTAGATTCGAGGGCCAATTCATATGATGAATATCCCCCTAATAAAATTAATCAATAATGAGTTCTGCATGGCCTCTCATTTTCGTCCATAAGAAATGCAATCCGGGCCCAGAGCATTCAGAAAAATATCATGCCAAATGATTCCAGTACGTCACTGAGATTGATGGAAGACTCTTTAAGCCCCAACAAAGAAACGATTCTAACCACCCTGCATGAAGATTTCGGCAAACGAAAATGTGTACTAAATTGTTCCACACATTTTAAACCCTAAACAAAAGGTAATGAGAAGTTCACATTGTGGAGATACCATTTCAGCCACAGAAAACGATCCAAATTTCTTGAAGTTCATTGTAACAGGCTATGCATCCTGGTGTTTTTAATATGATTCTGAAACAAAGCGAAAAAGCACGGAATGAAAGTCACAAAATTCACCGCAAGCCAAAAAGTCAAACCAAAACTGGAATTGATTTTTTATTTTAATTCCTTTTTACAGACCGAGTCTTAAAACTTATTTGGCTCACTGTGTACCTTACGAATTTATTGAGTTGTAGTCTTAAAAGTATGCTATTTTTCCAAAATCCTCGGATAAATATCTAAAAAAAATTACTTTAAAATATAATAGCATTGCACGCGTACATTTTAGGTTATTCCGTGGAAAAAGAGGGTGCACGTTATACGCCGCATATAACTGAAAATTACAAAATGCAGCTTGAAAATATACGTGAGTGTTATACATCGATATGCATTATACACCGAACTTTACTGTAATATGAATAATAATTTTATTATATATCAATGTAATCAATTTCGGTAATATATACTCTATTAGTATTTCTTATTAAAATAAACATTTTCTAAATTGTTATAATATAATTGTTATATGAATACTGTAAATCCGTGGTAGTCAAATTATGTTCCACAGAACCTTGGGGTTCCACGATAATCAAAATAAAAAATCAAAAAGAAAGTATAAACATGAACTATCAACAGATTCTATGTTAAAAAGCAGACATGAATGAGAAGATATTTTTGGGGGGTTAAAGATTTGCCGAGGATATCCTCAAATTTGAAACCCAGTGGCTGAGTGTTTCCGTATCGCTCTTCCACATCATATGTCCGGAGTTCGAATCCAGAATTGGGCAAGGAAGACTCAGCCTTTCATTGCTTCAATAAATCGATAAATAAGCACCAAGCGTGATTGAGAAATAAACACTAGGAATTTCACTGACCTGGCCGGAACATCTACTCAAGCACCTCATTGCTCAAGGTCATGAAAACTGAAATAGGCACATTATGCCTTGGCCCTCTATCGGCTGTTGCAACATTGTTTAGTTTTTCCTCACATTTCCTTAGTATCTGTAAAAGTCTTAATGCCCTTGATTACAACATATTTGTGCGAAAAATCTTTTGTAACATACTTCGAGGATAAAAAGAAATACAGAAATAAATTGGATGTTTAACATAAAATACGTTTAAAAATACCGGCAGTAAAAACCAACTTAAACGTTTATCTAAATCAAAGCAAGCTGGTCCTAATAATAAAAACAAATTTATAATTAAATGTATTAAATTTATTGTGAAATATCTTTTTGACTTTTATATTGTAGTATAATAAAAGAATATTAAACTGCTTTTGTATGTTCTACTTACTAGATTGTGGACAATATTCTATTGTTTATGATCCCTGGCTCTAAGAATTAATTTTGTACTCGTTAACACAATGTTTTGCAAAACTGAATAGTTTTCTAACAGACGACTTTTTTTCATTTTTAGGAGAAAAAAATCTAACTTTTAGCAAGAACAGATCCTAAATTTTAGGTTGCAAATCCATTCAGAACTAACAGGATTCTTCATTCAACTATAAAAAATTAGTACCAATCAGAACAAATTATTTAAATGAAAAATATTTCTCAACGTGTATGAAACATAAACAAAATATAAAAACAAGTTAGACACAAAATATGAAAGGCAATTGCAAATATCTTCAAAAGGCTAAGACTTCGAAATTTGTGTAAAAAAATGCAAGAATGTATCCCACAGTTATTAATCATATCATACGTGTAAGTGACGTCTGGAACACAAGTAATATTACTAAGCAGCAAGTTATATTAAAATTGTTTTTCATTTTTCATTAGTAAATACAGTCTCATCTTTAATTGTCTTTACATGAAGTATCTACAGCATGTATATATATATATATAAATAAATGTACTATTAATATTATATTTTAAGATACACGTGCATCAAAGTGTGAAATAGGGTTCACCAAAAAAATTTTTATAATTCTAAAGGTTTCGTGAATCAAAAATGTTTAAAGACAATTAATTGCTGTAAATAAAGAAAAGTAAATAAATGGAATAAATATAAATTTCTTTTTTCTAGAAAAGTATTAGGCTTAATTTTAGATACAAAAATATTCTTTCAAATCAATTTAAAAAATAGCACAACTATTTTTTTCTTAACGTCAATCAATTTAATACATTAGATAAAAAACATTTTTTTCTTGTAAATTTAATGAATATATGTAAGAAAATAATGATCTTTAAAAAAATTGATGATTAACTGAGTAAACATTTACATTTTCAGTCACTAACAAAATTTTTAATAATTTTAATTACGTTTATCGGAAGTGTTGTCCCTCGTGTCTAAAACAAATTTTTTCAGAAAGAAATTAATTTTAAATTTAATTATCCATTATCACAACGTTCTTTCCTTTTATGTGTTCAACGTCTATTCTTTTCAAATTGTCTTGTTTTTACGAAAAAAAGTATTAAATTAATGGCAGCTAAAATATTTTAATGGAAGCAAATGTTCTCATTTATTGTTTTTTTTTTAAAGCATATCTATTCAATTCAACTGAAAATTTCCCCTTTTTATTCTTTGAAAATATATGGATCATGGATTATATGGATATTTACTTATATGGATCATTTACCTTATAAATTCATTTACCATATAATTATTTTTCTATAAGGAATTCTGTTATAAATAGTTTCTAATTTACATATACATATTGTTAAATGGTGCGTCATTTCTCAAATGCAAGGTAAAGATCATAAAATTCAAAGGTACATTTTTTTGGTATAAATCAGGGATAAACATTAAGTTGATCGCAATCGGCACGTTGACCACCAAGGCATTTTGGAGTGACCGCCTTTATACTAAGACCTAATGCGCGCTGACGAAAAGAAACATATTTATGTAACACCGACGCCAGTTAGACTGGGGAATCGGCTGATCATAATCAAGGCGACTGTGCTTACTTAAACAAATGATTCGAGAAATATGTAGGAGAAACATGTAACTTCATTGGAAGTGAAGTATGACGCTTGACACCATCAATCTGCCGCTGTAGGGGGTAGGGGAAAGCATTCACTGTGATGCCAGCCGAAAAAGTTAGTTTTCCCCCACACGCTGACTGAAGAGAAGAGTAGATGTGGATGATCAGCTATTCTCGCTACAGCGCGGGATTGGGTATTGAGACATAATTTCATACCCCACGCGCTTCCATGACATAGGATTCCCGCTTTGATGTCATGTACCGTGATGCTGCAGGAATCGGTAGTGAATAATTGAAAGTAGGTACATCGGTCTTAGATTAAGCAGTTCATGTATGCTCTCTGCTCGCAGCCATTTTTAAAAAGTCCCCTAAAAGTGTTCGAATATCTTAAATGTTCGATGTATATTAGTCTACCTTTCTCCGAAATGCGCTAAAAGTTATCAGAAATCATCCAATTCCACAAAGTAAAAACCTTCATTACACTTAACTCTTAACCCTTTAACGCGCGGTGGTATCTCTCTGAAACCACCATTTTCTAAAAAATACCTCTAAACACGCAGTGGTATTTTAATGGAACCAATAATTCTTAAGATATCTTTTAACTCTCTTAAAAGACACTAGACTTCAGCACGTGAGAAAAACTCTTTTTTTTCTGTGAGAAAAATGCATCATTTTAAAGGCCTTTTTTAAACACTCCAAAAAAGATTTTTTTTAGCAAATAAAAATAGACAACAATTCAAAGTAAGGTATATACATTTTTGCTGCATATACTCTTCATTGCATAAGTAATTTTTAGTATAATAAATTATGAAAAGAAGTGCCTTATATAAAGATTTTTTTCGCGTGGTTTCAGACTGATACCACCGCGCACCTAGAACATGAAAATTGTCCATTTCTTCTCCGGCTTATAGCACGCACACGTGAGAGATTTAGCCTTTTTTTTCTTTTCTTTGACTCAGGCAGTGAAATAACTAATAATTTATGGGGGGTTTGCCATTGATTTGGGGGAGGGGTTTATTATTTCTTTATTACTGTATGTTTTAATTATTTAATAATAAAGAAACAATGGGAAAAAAACTTTACTGGCTATTGAAGTTGATTTCAATCACTTATAGTTATATTTTGTATTATTTAATATTTAAAAAGTAATTCTAATACTTAATATTGCATATTTTAGTAAATTTATTACAAAATATATAAAGAATATTCTTACAAATCTGACGCAAATCATATATTGTTCATCCGAGAATTATGTCGTAGGTGCGCGGTGGTACTTCTATGAAACCACCTCCCACCTAGGGGGGGGAATGTACTGTAATTTTTTTAAAGGTATTTTCTCTGTTCTTAGGTTCTATACATTGCATTTATAATTTTATTTTGAAAAATTCAGTGAATTTATTTTTCTGCGCTTCAAAGGGCGCTTCAAAGGCGCTTCAATACATTTTTAAAGTGAAAATCTGGCACTGTGCAACGTTCCGTCGAATAAGACGAAAATCAGAAAACGGAGAGTCTTTAGATCAATCAAAATTGCTTATTTTAACACAATACAAAGAGAGAAAATACTAGGGAATCAAATGATTGTCAATTCCCTGCTAGTTATAGAATAAAAAGCGACACTTTGTAGATCAGAGTAAATGATCAGGAGAACATAATATTTTGCTATTCCGTTATACACATTTAGAACCAATCCGAAATCTTTGGCAGCGTAAGCGTTGTTCCTTTTATGTCCATGGCGGTTTTTAATGGAATCCATAAGAGCTTAATAGGTGGATATTAGTCCAGATTTTTTCAGAAACGTCCAGAATGATCTGTAAATACTGCTACAGCTCGATGGAAGTGAACAGTTGGGTGTCAAACGTTTGCCCATTGAACTGGTGTTCTTTTAACCAACTGGAGGAACCCATTCTTTTCTTCCAGTCTCTGTTTTCGCGCACGATGTACGGTGATCTTCTGTAAATTCTTTTTAAGACAACTGGTGGATAATTTGTCTTGAAATAAGGATGATAGCATGACCTTGCTGCATATTCTCCTTATACTACAAGTGTGGTCAAATCTTGATGAAAACAAGAAAGACCACTATAGACGAAAGAAAATAATGGTGCTCTGATATACAGCCTTGTCTTCTACTGTAAAAAGTATATTTGTGTTGATGTAGAAAACTGACAATAGACGTTGTCTTTGAGAAATGGCTGGTTTAAATTTTTCAACGTATTTTGTCTCTCATCTATTAAAGTCAAATTAATTTCAATTTCGATAGAATACACTGAGAATCCCCAACAGCTTTTGATAGAAAATGTTTTTAATTATATTATACTTCATAATTAAAGTAACTATATCCTAGTCTTGGAGAGAAATATAGGAATTACTATTGTCTTGAATTAATAAGTTGATTAGAATATATTGTTTTATCATCTATTTCTGCCAGTATTGAACAGGATTGTTAAGATTTCTTGATTCGAAACAAGCAGTTGAAACTCCTTTCACATAGTACATAAAATTTTATTATACAGATTTTTTTTAAAAATTTTTTGGAAAAGTTCATAATTCAAGCTTATTTATTAACCTGATACAAGAAAGGATGTTGCTTTTTGAGTTACATCCTTTTAAAAACAAATCTTAACAGAGAAATTAAAGATACACAGTGCTTTGTTCTGTTCTCATCTATTGCAACTAGTATTTAAAAAATGTTCTAAGAGTTAATGTTTTTGAAAAAGTGTTTTCAAGATGGACTTGAATTTCCGTTTTATATATGGGAAAGGTTTTCGGTTTTTTCTCTGTAATACTATTATAACTAAATATTTTTAAAATTTGTGTTATGTGGAAACCAATTATCGTAATGTAAATTAATTTAAAGCCAAATAATTCCATACAAATATTATTCCATAAATCAAAAAGTTTGCGAAAAACAGTGTGAAATTTAGAAAGTATACATTAAAAAAGAAAACTCTTTGCACTATATGCAAAGGGTTATTAGGGAATTTATATCTTTAAAAAAATTAGAAATTCAGAAAGTGAATTTGTACTCGCAGATATTTCAATGTTCTTTATCCCTTAACTAGTTTCTCTGTACACCGTATGGACTACCGAAAGCAGGCCACAATAGACTTGCCCGTACCCTGTATGGGCACTGATATTTTCTTCTTTTTATCTTTCATTTGCATATAATTTTAATTGTTATAGTGAGATCATCAGTGCTCTTTTTTTAAGAGATGCAGTTTGTCCATAGTACTGTTATACATCTCATCCGGGATATTTTTAATGACAGGCATTAAGATTCTTGAAAACATTCGAGGAAGAACAGAGATTGGCAATGCGTTGTTCAATTTGCTGCTTGAGAAGAAATGAAAAGGGAAAGATAATCCAAAACAAAAAGCCAATATTATCTCTGTTCCCATTACAATGAGACTTAAAATTACACCATGCTTCCAATTGCGTGTGCATATACATATGCACATACACGTAAAATCGTCAATATTTAGGAAAAAAAATACGAACATGAAATTCGTTTGTAAGCACGAGAGTAATTGTTTTAAGATACATACATAAACATTCTATATATAGAGTACATACAAAAAGCAAACATTTAGGGAGGGGGGGGGAGTTCCCCACAATTGTAAAATAAGAAATAGTATGAGAACTTTTCAAAATATGAAAATTAAATAAAATTCTTCCACTTTGCATTAAGTTAAGTTTTATTCTTAATATTATATGCAATAAAAATGTACTTTTTTTGGAAAATTTTGAGCAAAATAATTTATAGCTAAGTACACTGGTGTAAGAAATGAAGAGAATTTGCAGACTTAATCGATTACCTCTAGAACTACTGAAACGATTATAATGAAATTGATATGCATATACACATTAATACAATACAAAACAAATAACCATTCCAAAATTGCAATACACACGCATGATCGAGATTAACCCACGTTGGAAATGCAAAGTATAAAACACTGGTTGCAGAATATATAAAAAAAGGGATTAATGGGGGTATGGGCCCCTGTTACAGCTATAAAGGCCTCGCACCGGGATGTAATACTTAAAATAAGGCAGTTTATCAGTTCTTGTGGTAATTGGTCCCCCTCGTTCAGCAACGCTGTTTTCATTTCCTGGATAGTTCTCGGAGGGGTTGCGAGTTGCAATTGCCCTCCCCAGAGAGTTCCAGACATACTCTATAGGGTTTAGGTCTAGAAACCTGGCTAACCATTAAAATGAAATCGGTGTCACATGCATCCCTGAAAAGGCGAACATAGAGCTCCAAGACCTCATCCCTATACCTCACACCAGTCACAGAGCCTCTTTCAAAGACATGTGGTGTATGGCCCTCGAACAGGATGCCTACCAAGACCATTAAACTTCCTCCACCATAATTGTCAATTTATCAGAAATGGGAGGGTAGGTAGAGGGTTCCTGGTTCTCTCCAGATGAAAGTACAGCGAGAATCGGTGTTTAGGCTGAAAAGGTGAATCATCAGTGCACAGAACGGTCACTCATTGATCCATACTCCAATCTCTATGCTGTACGCACCATGCTAAGCGGACTCTCCTGTTCGTAGACGGGAGTGGGACTCAAACAGTAGGTCTTCTTGCAATTAACCCTCTTTCGTGATGTCATTTTGAAACAGTCACCTTTGATACACGGGTTCCTGTGGCTGCGTACAAGTAACGAGAGAGCTGAGAAGCTGTAGCTTACGCCTCGCTATAATCGACAAATGGCGATCTTCTCTGACCGTCGTGACTCTGGGACGACCTTTCCCAGGCTTTCTCTCGGTGGATCCAGTATCCTGGAACTGTTTTTATTAGTTACACACGACGCTGGGTGTTAAAATGAACTATATACAAATCTGGACTTGACATTGGCCTGCTTCCAACCTCCAAGCGGTTATCTACCTCATTCCATCACCTAAACGTTGGTGGTTTTTAGCATTACAATTTGAATTGAACCGATTTCTTCAAAATAACACCAAGAAATTCGCCGAGGTGTGCTGGCAAACTAAATACGTCTTACCTTATAAGCGCTTATAAATCCTGTTTTTCTGCTGGTTCCGCCTACACACACGTATATGGTTAAGTATTGGCCGTACAAGATTTGCATTTTTAGCAAGAAGCAGTGTTTTTACATTCAGATCAGTTCTTTTCATGCAATTAAATAAAATATGCAAATTCTCTTAATTTCTTACACCAATATAGTTAAGATATTCGAACATGTTGAAGTGGCTAAAGCATCACATTAGTTATGGTAACGAACTCGTAGTCAGAGTGTCACTTATTCGAGTGCTGGTGCCACTTAAGACATTCCGTGTAGAATGAGCCATTCTACGTCAAATCTGTGAAGGCTATATGCACTCTTGTTGTTGTGGTAATTAAGAGGAAGTGGTGACATCTCAGGTGCCATCCTCGGCTGAGATTTAGAACTACCAGGTACACCGCCACCAGCCCTTGTGTTGCTTTAGAAAGAAGTTTTAATTAAGCTTTTACCTGAACTCCTTGAAAAAGCCAATATCAATTTTTGTTGAATATTTCTTTTCATTTTTTCTTTACAAAAAACAGTATTTTGTTTCTACGTTATATTGAACTTTAGCGACAGCAAATTATACGAAATTAGAAAAAAAAATCAGAATAAGGTTCTTTTGGCTCCTAGAAGTGGACATTTAAAGCTTTCAAAACTTATCGTGGCAGTTCAGAGAACTTCAAATATTATACATATATTTCAATGAATTTTTTTACCTGGTAATTTGACTATTTCCCAATGCACTAAAATAATTCTTACTACATAAATAACTTTGAATTATGACCTATTACATTAAAAATAGATCTAGAAGGTCGATCTAAGTTTAATTTCTTAAAGAATCTTTGAATGCTTGGTTTCTTTCGTTATTTTGAGTCTGCTGGTTCCCTTTTTAGACATCTTCTTTTAGTTTATCCACCACACAAACATTAACTTTTCTTTACTTGGGGTGTACGTTATTGTAAAATAGGGATAGGCATTAAGTCGATCGCGATCAACTGGTGGATCGCAAGACATATTGGGGAGACAGCTTTTAGTAAAACATAAGATATATACTTTCTAAAATAAACATATTTATAGAACGCGGATTCCAGCTAAACTGGAGAATTGGTTTTTCAGAATCGAAGCAACTGCGATTACCTAAGCAAATAATTCAATAAGTGCATATATAACATGTATATCTTCATTGGAAGCACACGGTGACTCCTAACACGTTCATTACTGCTGTATAGGGAAAAATTGATCACTGCGATAATAAGCGAATAAATAAATTTCTCCCCACACCCTGACTGAAAGGGAAAATAAATGTTGTAAATGTTGATGATAAGCTCTTTCCATGATAGAACGGGATTGGCTATTGAGACATCATCCCAGATTCAGCGCCTTCAAGGGATTGGGTCCTCGTACTGATGTCATATCCTGGCATGGACTCAGCAGCGAATAAATTAAGTATGTACATAGTTTCAGATTCATCGGTTCAGGTATGATCACTCCTCGCTACATTGAATACGGCTGCGTTCTAGCAGTTGCTCATTATTGTTCAAACATTGAGCTTAAGTTTTTATGTTACTTGTTTTTTTTTGCAGTAAAAGTAGTGATCTGTCATATTTTAAAGAGGAGTGAAATGTCGAAAACAAGTGTGAAGAAAATAAAGCATATAATTTTAATACAGGATGGCCACACTAATGCCACTGGGTGGACTGTAACACTTTAAAAATATTAGAAGAAGCCCGTGCCCTAGAACAGTTCACCCACCCTTGGTATAAATAGTAATTAATTCTGGGGAACTCTCTAATTAAAGAATAATTTCTTCCAGCGAGAAACAAATAATATCGGTTTATATCAACGATCGCTTAGATTCAAAATTCAATCAAATATTGAACGCAGCATTTCAAATCCTCAAAAAAAAAAATGAAATACACAAGCACTGTCCAGTGTTAGAAATCAAATATTTTTTATCTTGCATAGTAATTGTGAAATTTAGGAAAAACCTTATGGCAGCATCTAAAATTATCTCGTCAAATAATCATTCTAAACTCTTCCAGAGTTTTTTGGTGTATTTATTTTTCTCGCCAAATTTGATGATATTTATGAACTAAAAGGTATATATTCAAAACAATCTCCTTTTATAAAAAATTCTTCTGTAATATATTTTGCCTAAATATAGCTAATATTTCCTTACAGATTTTGAACTAGGTTTTTTGAGATACACTCATGTCCATAAATTAAGGTTAATGAAGTTCAGGCAAAGAAAGAGACAGAAGCAAAACAAATTTGACTTATTTGTCAAGTCTATTTATTAAACAAAAGATAAAGAGCAAAAAAGATGCTATATATTTGATATAATTAATAAAAATTGCGACTTTAATCCCTGGAGCAAATTTCAAAAAAGAACCTATTTACAAAAAACAGTATAACATGGTTAGTATGATGGTTAATACGGAGTATATCTCCCGGAGAATGCAATACAGGCCTTACAACGCCTACGCATGCTGAGTACCAAATTATCATGCAGGTCAGTTCTGGAACCAAGAATAATTCCTCCCCAAACGAGCCATCCTGCACCACAGTAACAGTGTCTTTCAATGGTGTTCTCTTGGTGGTAATGGGTACCTGGCGCTCTCCATATGAAAGTCCGCAGAGAATCAGACTGCAAACTAAACCTGGACTCGTCGGAAAACATCACACAAGACCACTGTTGCGGTGTCCACAAGTCATGCTCTCTACTCCAGGTTAATCGCAAGCGACAGTGAGTTGCGGTAAGGGGAACACAGGCCTACGAGCATATAGACCAATGTGCCCTAAGCGTCTGTACAGTCTGCCTTAAAACTGTAGTACCGGTAGCTGATGAGAGCTGACGAGTTAGGACTGATGCTGTGCTCGTCTGTTTCTTTTGCAGTAACTGCCATACCGTCCTCATTCAGCGTTGTAACTACGACCTTGCTTACATTTACTCAATTACATCATCTTGGAATCGTTCCAAAGCTGAGATGACACTCGGGCATTCCAAGTTTCTATACTTCCAGCTTGGTACGTCCACATTCCAGTCGTCCGATAATTCTACCACGTAAAAAATCATCCAAATGCTTCCTTTGTGCCATAACAATGCGGTTATTGCACTGAAAGGCTTTTAAAGCGTTTGTGAACAATTTTACTTCTTTGCCACCATTCCTTATATACCCCTCTCTTACACTCTCGTCATTGTGACGTACTATCCGCACCATCTGGTGGTTTCCTGTAATTTGCATATTCTTCTTCAAGATGTGTGTGATAATTCTACAGGTGAAATTTTTATTTTAGAATTTAATTTCTGTGTGATTCTGATCATCCTTAATTTATGGACATGAATGTATATTGGATATATGAATATAATGTTTGATAAGGGACAGGATATATGTTATTAAGTTATAACAATTATTCCCAAACTTACTATGCCAATGGACCCTTTTTATAAAAACTTAATTATCCTTAATTTATGGACATGAGTGTACTTAATTTAGGATTGAATTTATTCTTATTTTAATATATCATAGTAGAAAAATTTTAACAAAACAAGCTGGTTAATATTTCAATCGATCATAACTCTGAAAGTAATGGGACATTTTCAAAACTTTTCGCTCAATCTCTGTAGAGAAGCCTTAGCGATATATTGGCAGAATATTATTTTCGAAACTTTTCTCATAAAAGGAGAATGTTTTGAAAATAAATAATTCTTTCTTCATTTTTTGCCCAAAAAATTGCATTTGAATAATTATTTCTTGTAATAATATTCTTAAAATAGTTGTATATGTGTATTTTAATTCAACTGGCACTAAATATAAAAAATGTATTCATTTACAGGAGGTCGTTCACCCTTTATGGGAACGATTTTGATAGTTAATTTTATCTATTAATGAGGTATTTTTTGAAATTATTTGCTTCTGTCTGATGACCCTGATTTTTGACAATAGCTTTAGCTCGAATTTTCAATGAAAGTAAATATTTTCTTAGAACCGTCATGTCAATTTTACTGCATTCGTTTTGAACCGTATTTTAAATTTCGTTCTTAAATGCTGTTTTCCTAAGCCTCGTTTTAATAAATCGAAGACACAAAAGTTCATTGGAGTAGTGTCAGATGAATTTACCGGTATTTCGTAAAATTTGTGATACACTTTATTCCTGTTTCTTTCTTTGCTAAATAAGAGGCGATTGACTTAGACGTGTGACTAGAGGCTTTGTCCATATGAAGCTCAACTTTATCAATATCCTTTCTGGAATTTATATTCTTCAAAAATTGGTTCAAAATTATTCTTCTGATAGTAGAGTGAATGAAGTCTAGCTTCATTTAAGTCTTTTTTTTTTATTTTTAATTTGCCGTTGTAACAAAATCTAGCAATTATCATGAATCCCTTTGGGAACTCTTCTGTAAAATGAGGTTCATTCCCATCAGTTGAGAAAGAGAAAATTGATTTTTTATTGTAGTCACAAATATACCCATGTCTCATCGAGTATTACCTCAAATTTCTATTTTTCAGCTGCTTATTCAGCAGCTTCTATTTTCCAGGACTGATTTTTTACAATTCGTTTTTCTTTCAGCAATATTACTCGGCAAGAGCAGATGAACACTTTAAGTTTAAACGGCTTTTGAATTTTAAAACTTTATGAATGATTTTACTTACAGTGTCAGGAGACATTCTTAGTTTTGATGCAATGAATCTTTCAGTCGGCGGATTTTTTTTTAGGATCATAATATTTTTTCTTGATATTTGCCTGCGTTCCAACAATCTTAGGATGAAGTTTCATGGTCATTTTTTCATTTTTATTTTCAGATAGATGTTTCTCTTCAAATTCAATGTATTATAAATACATTTTTTGAAATGCAATAACCAAGATTTTTACAACGCTTTTTAATTTGTTGAAACGTATATTTCTCCTCGAAAAGCACAGTTACATATCTTTTGAGTCATCTATCAATTTTAGAATCCATTTGGAAAATAATCTTTTACTTAAATTTTAATTAAAAGAAAACATTAGCAGTCTGTTATTCTGAAGTTGCAAAAGTTTTATCCCAGAATGCAAATGAGAAAATAAATTACAAAATAATTTTTATAAAATGCGAATGACCTTCTGTGTATACTTTTCTTTCAAAACCATGATTCCGAACGTCATCATTCATCGTAAAAGAACTTTCTTTTTTTATGAAAGTATATATTATACTTTAACATGAAATCAACTTTAATTCAAATATTTAACCAAAAATTCCACTTGACTTAGTTTCAGAATTTATCTGCAGACACGTAAATCATAAATTCATTTTTTAGATAGAGTGAATTTTTATTGTGACCAAAACCAAAAGAATAATCAGGTATTTTCCTTATTGTTAACACGTCCTATAACATTTTAACATGATTTTAAGTGCAGACAGACTTCTGCGCAATCCCATCTGAACAGAGATTAATCTGTATCCCAGACGACTAGAAAACTTTGTTTATAACGTCTACTCCTCATAGATTTAGCTCTAATAAGCGGTTATCTATAAAAATAAATAGAAACCTCGATCATTAAGCTAGATTATCAATGTAACGTCACCACTGTCTGCGAAGTTTCTTTCTCGTGCAACTCAACCAAATTTTTGGTTACAATTCTCAACTATTTACAAAAAAGTCATTTATCAAATGATAGGCTTAATAAAATATAAATTGTTAAACCATTCAAAAATTCCTCATATAGTTTTCTTTATATTAATAAAAAGCAAAATAGCACAACCACTGTATTTATTTTAATAATATTCACAAATTATCCCGATCAAGGAAGTTTGGGATACTTTGTGAATACTCTTAAAATCGTTAATTTGTTTTCTAGTAAAAAAATTTTCTTTTATTTTTCATTGAATTATAAAACAGAAAATAATTTTATAAATCGCGTATTTAATTAGTTACAATGAAAAAATTCTTATAACAAATTCCTACTTTTTCAATAAAATGAAAATAATTTTGCTTTTTTTTTAAATTTTCATCCTTTAAAAGACTCTTTGAAAACATATATAAATATTGATTCGGTAAGTATAATGGTACAATACAGGGTGGTCCCAAACTCATGGTACAAACTTTAAGGTTAGATTAGAACATTGTAATAATCATTTATTGTATAGGAATGTATAGGCGCAAGAGATATGGTGAGGTTCAAACAGGGAAAAGAAAAGAGAAATGGAGTTATCGGATGCTTTCGTTACCGGTAGCGAGCAGTAGATATCTAGCCGTCGTTCAACACGATGCATCTCAGTTGGAAAAAGCGTCATTCGCAATTGTGCTGACTTCTACTCTGGGAGACTTTACGTATGCCGAAAATGTAAACATGCATTACATGTACGTCCATGTAAATGGTAACAGCAGAGCTGTGCTACGAATGTATCTCGCGCAGTTTTTGATCGACGAATGCTGGATCATATAGTTTTTCAGCTGTTACATCGTCAACTTCGTGAAACACGTTCGTTCTACGTCACCAGACATGATGCTGGTCGACAAACTGCTGTACGCAGTCCAAGCCAAGAAAAAAGTATCTTAAACGCTGTGGCTGTTAGACCACAGTCAATTACAATAGCTATGACTCATCATGTGAGTTACTAGACCGTTTGTAGAGTGTTAAACAAAAATCGCTTACACCTCTTCCATTTTTAGCTTTGAGTCCGGCATGCTATCTTCTCCGACTGCCAGTGAATGGTACAGCAATGTACGTTGCAGCTAGGCTTCATAGTTCATGTGCTGAACAGTTATGAAGAGTTGTTGTAAACGTTATGCTTGTCAAAGACACTTTCAATACAAACTTTGTCTTTTCTTTCGTCTCTTATTTTTTTGTGTTTGAGCCTCACCGCGTCATTTGCACCCATACATTCCTTTACAATAAATGATTGTTGCAATGTCCTGTACCTACACTTACAATTTGTACCATAAATTTGGGACCACCCTGTATATTCAGGATTTTTTTTTTTTTTTTTTTTTGCTTTTATATAAACCTGTACAAGAAATACATTTTAAATGTAAAAGAAATTTAACACTCAAGAAGTTACTATTAGATTTCAATTCACAGTACTTTTATATCATTCAATATAAGTCTGATTCAAATGCATTTTAGTTTTTTATCAAATCTGCTAAATTCGTGTCTGTTATGTGAAAAATGCAATCCCGTGTTCTCCACTGAGTTCGAAACTGATGGTTTGACTTGTACTTTGTGTTCTACTTTTGAAAGTGAGCTAAAATTTCAAGTTGGGTAAAAACGTACAAGTATTAAAATTCTTTAAAAGAGTATTAAAAATTTTTAGAAGTCTTATATTATGTATGTAATTTTAAATCAGGTAAATGTTGTCTACCTATGGGATTCATTTTGCTTACAAATATGTACTTTCTAAAAGAAAGTTTCGGTAAAAAGCAAAAGTTGGCAACGGCGAAGCGCGTGAACTGATTTATTTTAAACAAATGATTACATTTATTCTATGACGAAGACGTCAAATTAAAATTTATTAATTCATTACAAAACACATGATTGTAGCTATTATGTGACTAAGCAGGAATTTAATGTAGCTTATTAAAGATGACACGTTATAAAGAACTATACCTAAAGCATTCGATAATGATTGATACACAAAGGAATACATCGAATCAAATTATTTTACCTATTTTTTTTAAAATAAATAAAATATCTCTTTTCTAAGAAATTTATTGAATCATTTTTATATAACCAACAATCATCTCCCGGTTGGACAGCCTTGTTTCATTAAGATATCCGATTACTTACGACAACTTTTTTTTTTTTTGAAAAAATGAAGATATGGGGATTTTTTGTAGGTTTTGTATTTATTTAGTGCATTTTAAGAAAAATAGGATAAAATGAAGAAGAGGAAAAGGAAATTATTATTCCTAAAATGGAAAAAAAGACTAAAATATACAAAAAATAACATAAAAGTGGCCATTCTGCACCAAACGCTTATAAACAAATGTTCAATTTTTCAATTTTGATGTATTGCTATGTAATTCATTTTGGAAATGACCTTCAGATTAAGAGACGTTTTCATTTTTACAAAAACACTAGATCACTTTATTTAAGTTTTATAAAATTGCTTAAAAGAACAGTGATTATATTAACATAAGGGACTGTAAATTTTGTAATATACCATTGATTGATAAATCCGAAAGTTAAAACACTTCTACTATTATACAGATCACACACAAAAAATTTCTCTGTTAATTATTTTCAAAACTTTTTTAGCAATCGCTGGCCCCATTTGAGCATATTAAAAAAAACACACACTTTTCGAGTAAAACGCGTTTTAAAGTACGACATCTTGCTTAAAGTAATAGCATATGCTTTTACTAAAACACTTGTAGTTTTTGTTCTATTGAACAAAAAATAATAAACTTGGTATTTTTATAAAGCTAATAAAATTACCTATAAAATAAAATCATACAAGAATGGCAATTTTTTGCAAAATTTACACAATTTTAGGGTAGTTGGATACCTTAAATATCCTTCATAAAAACTATCTTCTCAACCATTCATTTTTATATTAGAAAAAAAATCACTAATCTAATTTTTTTCTCTTAAAATAAAAATTTTAATCTCTGTTCAAATATAAATCGTGAATATATTCCAAAAACTACTTACTCACAAATAATCTAACACAGTACTTTTTAATACCAACGCGTACGTACACAAATATTTTCTTGCGAAGAAATGTATTCAGATCCAGTCGATAGCTGAGAAAGAAGTGAAGGAAAGTCAATATCAAACTCCTTAAACGTGGAAAAGAGAAAATTTATATATGAAACAATTTCTACAAGTAAATAGAGTATCGCACAAAACACAAAAAAGTAAAAACAGGAATATCGTAAGAAAACATAAATGTATCAAAAGGAACTCCTAAGAAATTGTCTCCGAATTTTTATCTCGCCAAATAAATAATCTTCTTAGAGAATGCAGAAAAATTATTATTGCATGTATCTGAAGAATCCGACTATCATAAGTAGCAAAAGTGGACTTGTTGTTTTTCTAGAATGCTTTGGTAAAAATTCTGGTCATCATCGTGATAAGAATACAGAATTTCTGCCCCCACAGGATAAAGATCAATTACTACTCTCTAATGAACAGTCTGATAGAAACAAAAGGCCAGGCACGACTGGTCAGTGAAAGAAAAATTCTGTCCCTATTAATCCCGGTAAGACTTTCCGTCTTTTCATGAGAACTACGTATTACTTGAGACTGATATCCATGAACAGTAAATCCTAAAAAATAAAAAGAATAATGATCTGTAAAGAATCACTGTAAAGCATTTTATAAACATTTCTTTCCATTTGCCATTTCAAATGAAATTATTTTTTTATTTTGCTGGTTGCTCATTTCATCATATATATACCATTCATAAATATACACAAAATAGTTATAAGCCTAATATAACTATTCAAGATAGTTAAAAGTATTAGCCTCAGTAGTACTACAGCAAACTCCTGGCTTTAAGAACCAGGATTGCATGTTTAAACAAAATTTTGCGGCTAGCCAACCTTCACCTGTGTTTGCCAATACTCTGGGCCACAGGGAAAGTAAGGAATATCAAGAAAAGTTTAACTATTACAAATAAAAGCAGAATCTATTAATATAATATAAAACGATAAAATTATGGCCTATAATAATTACTAGTATATTTTAAAATCAGTGCTAAAAAATTAGATGAAAAACTAAACTACGTGAGTACAACAATAACTATCTTTCCCACGCAATAGAAAGAAGTATATCAATAACGCATAAAATTAGTAAATTATGCTAAAATAGCATTAAGTCTATATATATATATACATTTAAAAACTCTAAATATTGTTTTGAAATTTATAGAAAATAAGAGTGCAACCCAGACATATTAATTTAATTTTAAATAAAATATATTATTATTAATTTATTTAGCATGTGGCGCCATCTATCGATTATATATATAATTAAAATAGATCTAATTAAATACCTAGAACACTTCTAACTTTTATTTTCCCGTTAGATCTTCAAGTATTAAATTTATTATCCAGCTCCAGAATGAAGAACACATGTCTTTAACAGAACTTTGCGGCTCTGACCATTAACTTTTATTACCTAGTATGTCATGCTTAAATTCTCAAGTATATCTCTTCAATAAGAAGCGTACTTGAGGAACATATGACTTTTGAAGGGGCCGCCTATTCAGATATTTAACACGTGTCCGTCTCTCTCTCTTGGCAATCAGATTTAAAAGAGATTTCATGAAATAAAGACAGTTCAAAATAAAATGTCTCGATGTTCACTCGAAAAACCGTGACATATATATATTGCCCTTAATTGCATACAATTTCATTGAAACACGCCCCGTATATTATTTCACCTGCAACAATAAGTACTCTTGTTATAAGAAAATTGAGTTTTACAAGCAAAAAGTTTGCTTTCCAGCAGGAATTTGAAAAATAAGTATGTGGCAACCCTAGATGGGACTAGGGCTGCCAGATTAGGGACTTTTAACACCTCGGCAATATTTTAGCAAAGTATTCGATAGCAAAGGGACCATCGAGAACGTTTAAAGATGGATCCATCTAGTAATTACCATGAGGCTATATAAAGGACCTTTGAAACAAAGGTTGGTTCAGTTCAGAAGAATGCTTAGTCGTGTGCATTCACAGCGATAAGGTAAAGAGACTTTATCTGTATAAATTCTTGAGAGTGGAACTGTTCTAGAGAGTTGTAGGTATGTTACTCACATTTCCAGAGCAGTACCTGATAATCTAACTACAAGATATTTATCAAATTCAATAGAATCTTTGTAGATCGCACTCTTAATGTAATCATAAAAGAAGAAAAACAACAAAGCAAAATCTGGGAAGCATGGAAGCCAAAGAACTTGTCCACCGCATCCTATCCAATTTCTCCTATGAGTATTTTTCCATTTTCAATAGCAGTCTCATTCATAAATTGCATGCCAGTGATCTAGGAATTGGGGAACAATGCATTCTGCTCGAAATCTGTATGAGAATTAAAAGTCAGCAAAGTGCTTTCAGCTACTGATATACTGTGCATCTACCACCTCCTAACCTTACACCCACATTTCAAAACTTAATCTGCTTATTTTGGTTCTGTCTTTACATTTTTAAAAGATATTTTTCAATTTGAAATATCCTACATTATATATATTAGTAGTGTTTCAAATCAACATCAAGCTCTTTAAGAAACAGTTTTATTTTGAGAGAAATTGATACATCCATCGCTGACAGAAAACTAACGCCAAGTGAGGACCCGATTGAATTTCGAAAATACTAATTGGGATGCATATACTTATTTCCAGAACTCTTAAGTAACACTTTTTATATGTATAGTTTAAATTTTCAATTTGATAGTCAAGCCTGGCAGCATACATATGGAGACCATAAAATTTAAGTAGCAAGAATTAAAAGTTATTAAAAGTTATGCTTAGAATATCTTTTCTTAGAGAATTAATTAGGTGTTTAATTATCTATAAGTCTCGAATACGTTATGAAAAATGAAAGTTAAATTATAAATCGGAGATTTTATTTTTTTAGATCTAATTTAATTGTCCTAATATACACATATATACATATCTTTAGATATAAAATATACGTGTCACAGTATTTGTCTGCGATGGACTCCGAAACTACTCAACGGATCATAATATAATTTTGCATACTGTGTGTCATTTCGTCCAACTTAAAACATAGGGTGGTATTTATTTCAATTAATCATGCCATAATTTTTTTATTGACGGAAATGTGAAGAATTCGGAAAAAACGTTGCCAGATTCCCGTAATTTAATAATCGCAAAATGTGGCATTGCTCATGTGTCTTTGGCAGCAGATGTTGCAAACCAAAATGCACGAAAATTAAGTTCCTGGCGTATTTCGGGGTGTGTAATCCGATTTTCGAGTCAGTTTCCAAAAATAGCCGTAACTTTTCCGGATAAAGCCAGCCGACCGTATTTTAGACACACCATAACAGGGGCTAACATTAAAAGCCTTGAATCGCAAAAACTTGGACCCTGGCGTACTTCAAAATGGATAATCCGAATCTGATATCCAGTTTGAGAAATAACTGTAACTTTGCCGGATAATTCAGGACGACCATTTATTAAGCAAACCGTGGCAAGAGCTTATCCTTAATGTCTTGGTGCGGAAAAAGTGCGTTTCTGTTATAATTCGGAATGGTGAACGAGACTTTGAAATCGAATTTTAGAAATTCCTGCAACTTTGCCAGATAATGCCGGACGACACTAATGCACCTTCCAGGGAATGAACTTGCCGGCTCAGGGGCACAAAAGTAATCTCCAGGTGTATCTAGGGGTGGGAAACGATAATTTTTAAATCATATTTCAGAAACTCCACTAAACTTGCCGGATATTGTCTGAATTAGGAGAAAAAGCATATGATTCGAGTCCCGCGTCCAGATTTTCATTCTCTCCAGCGACTGAACTTGCTCGCGCTGGAGTATCAAAAGTCAGCTCCGTGTGCATTTTGGAGAGTGAAATGAGAATCTGAAATTTAATTTTAGGAGTTTCGATAATTTTGCCGGATAATGCCAGTTGACCATATTTTATACACACAGTACCAGGGGCTTGCCTTAAAATCCATTGATCGTGAAAACTTGGTCCCTGGTGTATTTCAAAACGGATAATCCGAATCTGATATTTAATTTGAAAAATAATCGTAACTTTGCCGAATAATTCAGGTTGACCGTCTTTTTGCAAACCAGGGCAAGAGCTCACCCTTAAAGTCTTAACGCGGGAAATGTGTATTCCTGGTGTAATTTGAGATGGTTTAAGCCAGTCTGAAAGCGAAATATAGAAATTCCTGTATTTTTGCCAGATAATGCCGGGGATCGGAATATTCTCGGACAGTAGTACCAGTCTAACTTGCCGACGTAGAGACGCAAAAAGTTGATCTTTATTGTATTTCGGAACTGCCGATCCGAATATTCTCAATCCAATGCAATATAATCTCATATGTACGTAAAATAACGCCAGACTAAAGTATTTTGCACGAACTGTGGAAAAGGCTTACTTTAAAATTCTTCAGGAGAGAAAAATGCTTTCCTGGTGTTTTTCTGGATAGGAAACAATAATAATGTGAAATCGGATTTTAGAAACTCTCGTAACTTTGCCGGATAATGCCGACCGACCGTAATGTCCCCCTTCAGAGATGGAACTTAGAGGAGCAAGGGCGTCGAAAGTGAGCATTGAGTACTTCTCGGGGTGGGAGAATCCTTATACGGATTTCAAAAGCTTCCGTAAATTTTCTGGATATTGCTGGAATGAGGTCAAATGGCTTTCTGTTCGATTCCCACCTCCGGATTTTCATTCCTTGTAGCAACTAAACGTTCAGGTGCAGTCATGCGAAAATATGAATGTAATAGTAAATTGCATCTTCGGGCATTGTTGTCACTGTTTTAGATGGCGGAAAAACTGTACATTCCGCATCAGCTGCCATTGGACATTCATAAAATACAAGATGCAATATGTACCAATGATAAAAAAGTGTGGATTGGCTACAGCATTGCAAATGAATTCAGTCATGATGAGGGATAATGGCGCCATGACCCATAAACGTTTACTCAAAGCATTACATAAAGCTTTGCAAGATTTAAATGGCAACGAGAGAATATTCGGTGTTGCTGTTGTATTACTATCTGGTGATATCCGACAGGTATTAATAGCCATTACACGCTCTACTTTTGCTCACGAGATTAACGCCTGTTTAAAACAATCGTTTTGATGGCGAAATGTGGAAACACTTCGACTGACCATAAACACGCGAGTACATTTGCAAGATGATCAATCTGAGCAAATATTTCCAAACCAACTGCTGAATATCGGAAACGGTGAAGTAGAACTTCATCCTAATACATAATGCATGAAATACCCAGACGATTTCTGTAATGTTCTTTAGGCAAAAAGGAACTAATTGAGAGTGTCTTTCCGGATATACTGTATAATTATCTTGATAACTATTGCCTCTGTAATCCTGTTACTTAATCAGAAAAAATTTTGATATTGTGATGAAATAAACTTTCAGACACATGGTTGTTGCCAGTTAATCCAACGTTTTTTTAACCAATCGACACTATTATTAATGAAAACAAAAACGTAAATTTTTCAACCGAGTTTTTGAATTCTCTAGATATATCAGGAATGTCAATACATAATCATCGGTTGGTTCCCTGCTTATTATCTGCGTAACTTAAATTCACCTAGATAATACAGCGGTTGACGTTTGATCATCAAAAAATTATACCGGGAACGTCTTGAAGCAAACATCTTGACTGTAAAGTTTGAATAAAAATTCGGTTCTGCTACTACGGAATTTGTTGCCACGTATTCCACTGATACCGTCAGAATCTCTAATACCATTCAAAAGGCTTCAATTCCCGATTTGTTTGGCTTTCGCGATGACCATAAATGAATCTGAAACCGAACAATATTCATTTGATACTTGGACATAGAAAACCCATGTTTCTCGAATGGGCAACTAGATGTTATATGCTCACGTGTGCGGAAACTGTTGAATCTATTTGAGTTAGCAAAATACGAGTAACCGAAAAATATTGTGCACCGATTAGCGATTAGTTGTATAAAATTATTATTTGTTATACTTTAAAATGATAAAAATAATTTTAAAAATTGCAAAGAATCAACGTTATTCACCACATTTATAAAATTAAATCTTCATATGTTGTTACTTAACGACTTCGTTAGTAATTCATGCATTATACTACACTCAAATAGGAGATGAATAAAATGCAAAATTAAAATAATGTGTTGTTTTATACTTTATTTCAACCCTCCAAAATTATAAACGAAGATTAATTTCACTGCATTGAATAGCTTAGAATATAATATTGAACTAACTTATTAAAACAAAGCCACAGCAACGCGTGGCCGGGTCTCAGCTAGTAAATATAATATAATATATATACACGAACACACACAGAGGTATCATAAAATATTAATTATTATTAAATCATAGACGAGATAGAAACTTAGTTTTTGACTCCACGTGAGAAATTAAGGTTTTTAAATAAAATTGAGCCATCTTTATATTCATAAATATGCGGGGGAAATGTGTTTCTGAACATGTATAAATGTAAATTTGAGGAGAAAAAGTATTAAAATAAATCTGCAATTCTTAGACGTCGACATTAATCAGATTGAAAATTTAATATTGCGTAATGAATATTAAAAAAACATATATATCCCTATACTAGAGAGAAACAAACACGGTTATATGAGAAGATTAGATATTTTTAAAGCAAGAATCTTTTTTATCCACATTTATAACTACACTTTCAGCTAAAAAATAATATAAAAACATACATAAATATACATTAGGTATTTATTCATGAAAATAAAAACAAGTATTCGAAGAAATGATAATCAGAAAGAAAATTGGAAGTTGGGAAATATTTTCTGTATATCTTGAGAAAATATTTAATTCTTTTCTGCGACTGTGTCCTATTCACTGGCATTTGCATTTTGTTGTGTAAATTTATTTTGTTTGGATAATGAAAAAACATTTTAACCACAAATGTATTAATGCAGTAGTTTTCTGAAAATGTAACTGTCATTAAAGACACTGAAGTAATTAATAGAATCATTATGAAATGAATGCAATTAATAAAACAGCAATATCATGAGCTTAATATTGCAACGAATTTTGTGTAAAATAATGTAAATAATCTGTATTTAGATGTGTAATGCATTTATTAATGTTCAAATTGTAATATTCGCAAGCAAGGCCGTCCCTAATGGGGATTAGATGGAAACTTGGCGAAATCTTGGCGACTTTGGCAACCATTTTGGCGATGTGGTAATCATGTTGGGACCATTTTTGGCGAGTTTGGGGCCCTATGGATTCATCTGGAAATTAGTGAAGAAATCCACTCATTTCACTAGGATTCAAGCCGATCTTTCTGGAAGAATCCGCGAGGCCTATAAATAGGTAAACAATCGCCACAGCAGACTTAATATTGTTTTGATTAGTAATAAGTAGTCTTGCCTTGACAGTGAAGAGTCTACTAGTGATTAGCTCGGCTGTTGAATAGGACGAGGGGTACTTGTGAATAATCTTTCACTACTTGTACTTTAAACACTGATAGTTGTGTCTTAGAGCTGTTGGAGTTGTGAAGACCTTCTAAGATATATTTTGTGAATATTGCTATTGAATCCTGTATTTCAAGGATTCTTTTTCAACAATAAATTCCCATCGCTCTTAAAGAACTGTCTTGTTCTTTGTGACTGAATTAAAAAAATTGAACTCTCATCAACGTAGCAATATTAATCACACGAAGAGATATAGTAAAGTTTTAATTGTTACTAGCAATAACCGAGATAAAAATTTTGATTTGTTAATATCTTAAGGCGTCTCTTAAAGTAACCTTCAAATGTTATACATTTGGACTAGTGTTCTATGACTTTTTTTATGGTCTTCAGTGTAGAATTCAACAAACTGTACCGAAAACCTCATTGTTCCATTTCTTGAATAATGTTAACTGCGCAGTAAAAACTGACTCTGTAATGTTTTTTTTTGTATACTTCGAATAATAAAATTTACTTGGGACGAGATCAGGAGAAAAGAGATGACTCACAAATTTCACAACCAAATCGCTTGAATTGCTAAATCGCATCTAGAAATGAGAGAGTCGGCATTTATCTCGAAAATGTTAAGAGATGTGAGAAAGAAATGTGGACCATCTTTGATTTACGACGAAAAGACGTCTTGTTCACCGTAATACTAAGAATAGAACAGAATGTTCGTTTTCTTGATCGTGATTTCCCAAATCCGTGCCGTATAATACGTGAAGGAAAAAATAAAATATACTTTTTTCCCCTAAAAACTAGCAGGAGTTGTTGTTCAGTGGTGCGGTGCGTGATTCTTTTTCAAAAGGGCCGTGGCTCAAATTCCACGGCAGCGTGCTTTATTGGCTGTGTCTAAAAAAATCGATTCTGAAACTGCATGCCTATCATGCAAATTCGCTTCTCAAGACGCATCAACTCAACCCATGTTTGATATGAGAATTGTATGAAATTCCTGCATTATTCAAATACCTAAGGAACGAAATGGCATGCCTTTTCGGCAAGGACCTTAATAAAAGGGATTGCCTCACGGACTTTAAGTTAAAGCTTGCAGTTATGAAGCTTTCCCAATAAAGAGTATTGCAAAATAATCAACTTCAGGTGAGCACTAATTTTTTTAAAAAAATTATATAATAATATTGTTATAGATAACCTTAAACGCGCGCGGAAATTACAAATTCGAAATTTGTACCTATTAAATTAAGATTAAAAATATGGGATTAAAGTTTGTTTTCTCCCTTCGTTCTATATAATTCTACGTAAAAAAATCAATTTCTTTAATATACAGCACACAAATTGTTTTCCACCCTCTTCGCTGGGTACTTCGTGACAATGAAAGACTATTTTCTTTTTTTAGATAATTGCTATCTAAGTCGGAGAATTAAGCTTCCGGCTGTATTGAAAAATATTCTTACTGACCATGCTTCTTAATTTTAAAAAAAAACAGAACACACAAGTTTCTAAAACAAGTACAGTTGTAATACCTGTCGGTTCCTGCCTGACTCTGAAACCCCTTGTCTACCTGTAAACCCGGCTAGATGTCTGGGAGAAACTGAATGATCAACAGACATGATTTTAATCTAATTAATTTATTGTTACCAAAATATCAAACAGACACAATAACAATCTAATTAAGATAGGTGATGAAATAGTAGAGCATGGAGGTTAGATTCTATAACACGAGGATACTACTACGGACACTCAACTGAATCTAAGATAGCTTAAATACGCTCAAATGTAACTACGTCGCACACTAATAAGCTAACTTCTAATAATTCAAGCTCACGATACCTGTAATTTTTATGCATCGGATCCTACACTGGAATCTTGTAGATGATCTTTATCGGTATTGATCAATGTCATTGGATCCACTGGTGTAATCCGTTTTCCTGAACAACTCCAAGACCTCTTAATAATTCCACTATCTCTCTTTCAATCTTTAACTAACAAACTAACTCGCAGACTCTTTGCTAATCCACAAACTCGCGAAAATAGAATTTATATAATATACTTCATTTACATAAGCACGCTTTCTTGATAGGTGAAAGTTGGTTGAATTGAAATATTTTTCCTTAGAAGAGTCCCCAAGGTATTAGTACAGCCGTGGATAGATCCGTCACACAGTGAAATACGTTCAATCCCAAAATGAAGATGATATATCGTTTAACACAAAATCCTGTGAAACTTCTGTGTATTTTTATCCGTGTTTTTTCTCAACACGAAATGAAAATGGCTTAACAGGAAAAAAAAACTTCTAGGAATAAACAATATACAGAAAACAACAGCCGTGTAGGCGATATTTAAGAGGGGTGTGGAATGAAAGAGAAGTGATTTCACATGCTTCGTAGAAAGGAGGCTAACTTGACTTTGAAATACCCTCAGAATAGCCTGTGACAAGCCAATTTTATTTATCTAAGCTACTTTTACTGTCCAACCCCATAAACGCAAGACAGAAATATCTCACCTCACATCTCGGTTTTGGAATTCGGTGACGAGTACGTCGCTGTGTAAGTAAAAATCAGTGAATTTGGTTCCCGTTTTTTCTTATGCTAGAAAAATTTTCTTATGAGCACAAAAGCAAGAAGTCAGATGGAAATCAAAATTCCATCTCGCTTAAAAGGGAGATGAAGCATCTTAAAGCTGTTGATCAAAAACAGAAGAACGTGAAAATTTTGTATTAAATTTTATTAAGTTCTTGGGAATGCTTTTGTTTCACTGATTTATATTTAATGCATGCATACACGTGTATCTATGTGAATAAAATGTACTCTAATAAATTTAATTTTGTTAAATATATGGGGTTTTTTTGTCAATATCCATGTACAAATTCTTTTAACATGAAAAAATATTTCAGTCCCTCAGGTTCAAGCTAAACGATTTTCACTACATATTGACCTTTTAAGCTTTTGTAAAACACCCCTCCCTCCTCTCCCTCGGGGCTGACTTCTTCAAATTTTTTGTTAGCAAATCCCTACTCAACAAGAGAAACATGCCTGGGGAATTCAAAGTCTGTAGGTTTAGTAGCTCAAAAATACCGGTTTTTTTAAATCTATAACGCCCTCCGCAACCCTCCACAAACCCTTTAGCATTCAATTTACTTCAATTCCGTTCTTCCACGTTCAACAGAAGAAATGTGTTTGTCGTATTTCAGTTCTATGTCTAACAGTTCCAAAGAGGGGGGGGGTATCTATAATGTTTCAGTAGTTCCTTCAATCCTCATTGGGTGTGGATTTTCTCAAAAAAATCATTCTTAGCCAATCTAAACTCAATAAAAGAAACATTCGAAAATTTTCAAGTCTGTAGGTGTAAAAGTTTTAAAATGAGGATTTTGGTCTAGTAGGCCCTCGCAACTGCTCTTGCGAGTCAAATTTTGTAAAATCTTTTCTAGGCGGATCCCTATTCAAAGAATGGGTAAGGAGTGAGTAAATATTAACGTCACACCGTTCATCTACACCAGGACTTTAGGTGACGAATCTTGTAATTTTGAACCATGGTCAAGTGACGAGGACGACACCTGAGTTGGGACATCCCTCTCCTAACTACCACACCACATCAATGGGAAGACGCTGAAGCTCTCGACAGATTTAACGTGCATCGGTCCCCTGCACGGTACTGAGCTTGAACTCATGACATGCCTGCCATGATCGATACCTTGACCACTTGGCTACCGTGGCCACATCTATAGAGAAAGAGTGCACGAATAGTAGGAATTGAAAAACTTCTTTATTCTGAAAAAAAATTGGCAGTTATAGAGACTGCCGATAGAAGTGAAAACTTTTAGTATTAAAATTTGAAATTTCATAATGTTTGAACTAAAATTATCAACATCAATCTGGTTTTCACATCTATTCACACACCGAGCAACAATTATATGCATGTTTATATGGTTTTTTATTATTCAAATATATTATGGGCTGTACTAGATCATGACAAAATATAAATACAATTCAATTGAAATAACAATTAATATACAATCATATTATTAATGGATAGTATTTGTATTTACTTAAATTTCAATGCACATGATTTTTAACATTATATTAATAGTTTGCATCATTGTCATCATTAATTTAATCAATGCTTAGACTTTTTGTACGTTCAATTATTTCATTGTCTTAAAAAAGATACAATAGGCTTATGGTAACTAAAGTAAGAAAGGAAAATGTTTGATTCAAACTTATCTAAGTATTGCATAAAAACCGCATCGATCGTCGTTTTATATTTTGTAGTACTGAATTTTCGATCATTGGACATATTTAAATTAAGTGTTTCATTTAGAAATTCAATTAGTGGCAGATTTTTATCATCTGCAAAGTTAATATTGAAGTTTCCACTTAAAATCATCGGTACATTATCATATTTTTCGTCAAATCTCTTATCGAGTATTTCAGAACCTTCTTTTGTATTAATCATCAAATTTTCAAATAAAAATTGTTGTATCTGTCTCATAGATTAGAAAATAAATAATACAAAATTTTCAAACGCCAGAATGAATAAGAAGATTTAAAATAGTTTTAAAAACCATATTAATTTTCAAACGCCAAAATAAATACAAGTTTTTAAAATATTTCTGTTATTTATTTTTTATCTTAAAAAATATTGGTATATTTATTTGGTACTCACTATCGTACTGCACAATGATTCTTCAATTAAACGATTCAAATAATAATCAAACAAAAAAAACACTATTTCAACAATGCACAGTATATACACATTGAACTTTCACTCAATCCATTCAATTTCACTTATAAGATATACACAGCACTATACGTAAGCTGTATAGCTACAGATATACTACTATAAGCATGTCGGTGAAGAGAACACACCAGATTTCACCCATCCAAAAAGTTTCTAAGGCGAACAGCACACTGCGCGTGCGCCAGTCAGAGCATGTCGGTGACGCGAACCCATAACATTTTCCCCTAACAAAAAGTGCCCAACGCCGCTAAAGAAGTTTTCACTTCAATAAATATTCTTCTTTATTATTCAAAGAATGGAACATTCGTGCTAAATTTTAAGTCTATTGGTCTGATAGTTCAGGAGACCTCGTCATGAGGAAGTGAGTGAATGAGTGATTGAGTCACTTTTCTCCCTATATTATATACCAGGGCTTCTTAAACTTTTTTATATAGCGACCCCCTTCAAGCTTAGGAAATTTTAAACGACCCCCTCCTCCATATAATGAAATATATATTAACCGTAGATGTAGATGTAATATCGTACTATTTTACAATGTAAATAAAATAAGGATTAAAGAATACGTACCCATTCATTTCACATATATATAATTGGAAACGTTGACGGGATATCGGTCGTAATAAAACACAATAAATAGAATGACATAAAACTATATATATATTTATTCAATAGAAAAAATAAACTTTTGTAACAATTTTTTTATAAGAAAACATAAAACTGTATCTATATATTCAATAGAAAAAATAAACTTTTGTAACAATTTTTTTAATAAAAAAATATTATTAACATCAAACAATATTAATGTGACGGATGTGATTGTTTATTTTTACACAAATAATTAAATCTAGGCTCAATTTGAGTTATTGCAGATCGTAATAAATTTTCAACGTTTATTAAAGTTGAACGGTATTTTGATTTTATGTAAGTTAATGTGGAAAAGGCTGATTCACATAAATATGTTGTACAAAATGGCAGTAATTTGTCCATTGCCATTTCCGATAGTAGGGGATATTCTGATTTGATTTCTATCCAAAATTCATGCACAGGCACTTGAGAAAATCTGAGTCGCAAGGTAGTACCACTTGTTAATTCGGCAAATTCTTCTTGTGCTTTGAAGTTTAAAAAATTAATTTCTTCCATTTCAATTGAAAATGGATTGCAAATCCATTGTTGTGTATCGATATCATTGGGAAAATACCTATGCATGTAAACTTCCATATCCTTCAAATGATTAACTATAATTTTTGTTATAGGAGTATCTTTTTTTGAAATATTGTTACTAATTATATACTCGTCAGTAAATGGAAACATTTCGAGCGATCCACTTTCCACTCTGTTATTCCATATAAGAATTTTTTTAACAAAGGCCTCAAGTTTATTTTTTAACATAAACATATGAACGCAGACTCCCTGCATTGATAAATTCATATCATTGATTTTATCAAAAATATCTGCCAAATAGCATAGCTTGAGAAGCCATAAATTATCGTGAAAATAATCGGCCAAATTAGAATTTTGCTCTGTTAGAAATATAAGAACTTCATCTTTTAAAGTTAATAATCGTTTCAAACTTCGACCTCTTGATAGCCACCTAACTTCAGCATGCAGCAATAAACTTGTATAATCCGAATCCATATCAATGCACAAATTTTTAAACAATCGACTATTAAGTGCTCGACTTTTAATAAAGTTAATGATTTTGACTGCATCAAAAAACACAGTGTTTAATTTTGGTGCAATTTTTTTAACAACAAGTGCCTCTCGGTGAATCATACAATGTGTAAATGTAATATGATCATTTCCAGCTTTAATAAATGCTGTAAAACCAAGATCTTGTCCGGTCATTGCTGCAGCACCGTCCGTGCACACACCAACACAATTTTTCCAATTTAATCCTTCTTTTTCAAAAAACTCATTTACTTTTTTATATATATATCTTTTCCACGAGTATGACCTTCCAGAGGACGACAAAACAGTATATCTTCATGAATGCTTCCCTCATAAATATATCTTACAAAAAGTAACAACTGTGCTATTTTTTAAATGTCTGTCGACTCGTCCAGTTGTATTGCAAACTTTGAGCTGTCTTTAAGCCTCATAAGAAGCTGTTGAAATTGATCATTGCTAATGTCTGAAATTCTTTTGGACACAGTGTCATTTGATAATGGAATTTTACTAATTTCAGCAGCATACTGTTTTCCATGAACAATTTCAGACATTCTTATAGCTGCAGGTAGTAAAAGTTGCTCTCCAATAGTAAAAGGCTTTTTCGTTTTTGCTATCAAATACGAAACTTCATACGATGCCAATAGATATTTATCATTCAAAGTAACATACTTCTCCAAAGTGTTCTTTTCTTTATTTGATGTTTGCAAAAGACGCTCAAAATATTCTATTGGCTTTTTTGATAGCGTTGCATGTTTAGTATTCAAATGTTGTTGCAGTTTTGACGGTTTCATGCTTTCTGCAGCCAAAACTTCTTTGCAAATTAAGCACACTGGTTGTTCTTCATTGTTGTGAGAAGAGCATGTGAAGCCATACTGCAAATATGATTCGTCATATTTTCTTTTTTTTTGTTTTGCTAGAAGTCGGATTTGAAGCACTGCAACTTGGTTGTGACGGCGTGGCAGACTTATTAGTTGGAATTTTAATTAGCCATTTATCCATGATGGTTAAATAATAATAAATAATTAAACAAAATGTAGTTGAACTTTAACGTAATAATTAAAAACACCAACTGAAAATTACACAGTAAATACACACATGTCACTACGAAGACAAAGCTGAGTCCAAACTGAAGTACAAACAGAAAAATAACTACACTAGAATCTTTACCAGTGCAATGACAACAAATTACGATCAGATCAACCCCGACGCATGGCGTGTTCAAAGTGTGCAGCGCACAAAGGCACCGTATCACAAAGACGCCGAAAAAGAAGCTTTCATTTAATTTTTTTTATTATTCTTTTATAAAAATAATATGCCGATTCGCCTAGCCTAGCTTGATTATGCTTCCGTATTGTATGTGTAAGCTGTAAGGCGACGCGGCGTCTGGGTACTTATAATCACTAAGTTATCTTGCAAACACTGACGCCGGCGGCTAGACATCAATGTCGAACGTTCAGTTGAAAATCGAGGAGCGCGTTGTATTTATTATTTTAAATGCTACTTCCATATTTTCATTTATAGGCCCTACATAACAGTTTTGCATTGCCACTTTTTTCAAAAAATAGTTATAATAAAACTACAATAGTATTTTGTATGATTTTTATTTGTATTTATATTTGTACGTAGTGTGTATACTAATTTTAAAATTTTATTTATAATGATTGAAAAGTATCAGATCTTTGCGACCCCCTTTCAGTAGTCTCGCGACCCCCAGGGGGGTCGCGACCCACAGTTTAAGAAGCCCTGTTATATACTATATATATATATATATATATATATATGTACAGGTAGAGTGAAAACAGTGCATACGATAAAATATAATATTTTCTTTATAAACTGTATGTACCGTATTTACTCGAATATAAGCTACACTATATTTCCAGTGTTAATGCTACTGAAAATCGGGTGTGACTTAGAATCGAAGGCACAGTATTTGTTGGATGCTGGAAATTGTTTCCACCCCTTTCAAAAGGAAAAATGTAACAATCCATTCTAGCCACTTACATCAACGACCTATCTCCGTCCGCAGTTTATCTCCAGTATTCAGTCTGTGCTAAACATCGTTGTCTGCTCGTATTAGAAAAAATTTTGTATACTCTTTCTTTTAACCATTTAAGCATCAAAGATTTTCGCAATAGTATCAAGACGAATTAATGCACACAAGATGACACAAGATTGAAAAGGGAGGCCATTTTATGTGCAGAAAAAAACGGAAACAGAGCAGACACGGATTTTGACTCGGATGAAACAAATATATATCGATGGCGTAAAAAAATATAATTCTGCTTGTAAATGTTCAACGGTCTTTAACAATTCTTTTACATTCTCTTGTGCATTCTTTTGAAAAAATGTTGCATATTAAATGCATTGGATGGCACGGAAGACAACACCGTGTGCAATAATGGCGACGCCAGCAGCGATTCCGATGTCAGATGTGACAATGGGAGTGATGAATCATTTTCGAAACATAATACTGACGGTTAGAGTAATTATAGTTTCATGCACATATTTAAAAAATTTTAGTGCTGAAAAAATAAATTAATTATTAACTTCTTACTATTTCTCTCATTATTTTTTTTTAATTTCTTAACTATCAGATATTGATGAACCTTTTACTAATTTTTTTATATTTTCTCAAAAACGTGTAGAGAATTAGGTGTATGGCTTAGAATCGATAGCTGCTTAGATTCGAGTAAATATGGTATATATATATATATATATATTACCGGCAAAGGTATGAAATCAGACATTGTACAGAATGCCTAAAACTAGCCGGTAATCTATGAAATGATATTTCACACATTGCCTAGGCATTCCACAGCATGCCTAATGGAAACCCGGCAAAGAAGGAAATATATCTACGATTCGTTTCGAATATTGTGTGGCAAGACACGATACTTTTAACGCGTGCCTCAGGCTCAAAATTTGTCAGTTGTACATTACGATTTGTTCGGAAGTGTCAAAATACTCAATTTTACTTAAACTATTTTAACAAACAGTTTTTTCCTATAATGCATAAAAGTGAAAGAGCATGCTGTAGAGTTGGATGAGGGATGATCTATAGAAGAGATCTACAGCATATGGCACACGTGCAACATGTGGCACGTGGTACAATTCTTAGTGGCCCTTTGCACTACACAACAAATTTGTAAATTTTTGAATTGTGTAAAAAAATGCCCTACTGTGTGGTACGCTGAATTATATTGGTAGATTAGTTTGACATATGCCACAGCTAAAAGGTTTGCTACCCCTGTTTTATAGACCTGAAACAACTATTCGACGACGAGCTGGCCAAAGTTCAAGTTAATGCTACAAAAAAAGTTTTTCTTAACTGAATTTACTTTCTAGAAGTTAATAACTAATATAAAATATGCCAAAATGACCACTAAGAAGGAGCTTAGGGAGTATTGGTTTCTGAATAGCTATGATGTGATGTTTGTGGAAAAAATAAGATAGTAAACTTATTTAACCTTTTAAAGAAGGCGTCAGTACCCCACAGCAGTAATCCCCAACCCCCAGTCTGCGAATCAAATGGTATCTGGTCACTTAAGGATCAATTAATTATTTCCATTTTACATACTGGAGTGTATTTCTTTCTTATTTTTGCGACTTTCCATGTGGAAATCACCTTATATTTCATGTGAAATCATTTTATTTTTATTTTTAGGGAAACTGAGTTTTATTCTGAAGACATGATAAATACGATTAAATTATTAAATCAAACAATTTAAAATACAAATAATCAACATCCCACCCTCAGCGGTCCACGATAAAACTATTAAAACTAAAACTTCACCGGTACAGAAGATAAAGTTAGGAAGCAGTGCTACACAGTTTGCGTCACGGATTCTGAGGACATGATAGAATTCTGAAAAAACTTTCAACTAAATACAAAAATGTTACACGTTATGATATTGAACTGTACATTTACCTTTGTGAACCTTGCCAAAATAAACCGAAAATTATTTTTAAAAAGGTATTATATTGAAAAATCAGTGTTTTCTGAATGCTAATAAATTGACACTTTTAATGAATGGGAAATAGGATGGTTTCTATCGACAAGAAACTTCTGAAGAAATTTTAAACAGGTATATGCGAAATCAAAAATTTGTTTTTTGCCCTAAGAATTTGCTTAGAATTAGACATTCCTCACCACGAAATTCCTCTCCTGTCAGTTGCAATTGCTCAATCCAATGGAACTGACTAAGGATTCGTCAAATGTATGAGCAAAATAAAGAATCAACATAAAAATGGTCTTTGCGTGAAATGAAACGTAATTCAAAATGTTATTCAAGCCTACCATGTTGCAACACAATTAGGTTAATTTTAAACTAATTTTTTTATATGAAAATTTTATTTTCCTTATAAGAAAGACATAAATTTTGTTTGGTACAACTTTCATTCTCCTTTAAGTATATTTTGAATAACTTTTTTAAAGACGCTCTTATTATTTATGAGAATTACCATTTGTGTTTTTATGAATGTACGTCATTGATATAATAGCCTTATAGTGATCTTTTTTCATACTTTGACTAAATATGCTTTGGGGTCACCTTCTATAGAATGCCTAGGCATTTTATACAATGTCTAGGCAAAGTATGCAATAAATCTCATGTTCCATACTTTGCCTAAAAACGTCTGGCATTCTATACAATGCCTAGGCAGACCATAGAATGCTGGAATTTCATATTTTGCCGGTAACATATATATATATATTATTTTTAGAATAAACTGCAGAATAGAATAAAAATCAGTATTATTGATACTTAAGCAAATCTGTGAAAATTTATAAACATATATTTCAGTTTTCAAAACCTGTAATTTAATTTTAAGATATTTTATCTCAAACTTCTTAAAGTGAGAAAAAAAAACATTTTCTTTGGTTCTTCATAAAACAATTTTAGAAAACTAAGTTCTTTTCTATTACGCAGTGAAAAAAATAATCCTATCTCATGTTAACTCCATTTCAATTGAACGCGAAATTATTAATTTGATTCCGTACATTTGAGGAGATTTTTTTTTTTTTACTTTGCTAACAAACATGTATCACGTTTGCTCAGTATTCATGGAATTGTTTTCGAAACAATTTCACTCTTTTTACTTCATTTTCTTAGAATTTTGCCGAAAATACTTACGTATGGTATTACACCATAAACAACATACAGTAAAAAAGTATATTTGCACACCTACATTTTTGTTGCAATTCATAAAAAAAGCATAAGAAATAAAAAATTGTATTGCCAAATCAGAATAAGTTTAATCATCCAAAACAAACAGAAAAATTACAATAATATAAATAACGATGCTTTTTTGTAACAAAATTAAAATATCTCGTGTCAAAAAAGTATTTGCACACCTGCATGAATACAAAAGAAATAAAATATTTAAGCAAATTTCAAATAGCCAATATTTAGTATGCATTCCTTTAGCATCTATTACTGCTTGTAATCTTGCTGGAATTGATTTAATTAAATTTTCTATAACAATAGGGTCAGTATTCGACCACTCTTCAATAAGGGCTTGTTTAAGGGCAGATTTACTTGAAATCTTCCTTTTTCTTATTTTTAAATCCACAGAATTCCACAAATTTTCCAAAGGATTTAAGTCTGGTGATTGTGGTGGAGTGGCAAGTTTTCTGGGTACATGATAAAGCAACCACATACGTGTTATACCGGCAGTGTGCTTGGGATCATTGTCTTGCTGAAAATAGTACGAATTACTGATACCCAATTTTATCGCACTTTGTGGCAAGTTATCTCGCAACACATCAATATAGGTTCGAGCTGTCATATTCCCATCAATGAAACACAAATTACCAACTCCTTTGCTAGCCATGCACCCCCAAATCATAACAGAACCTCCTCCATGTTTAACTGTAGGTAACACATTTTTGGTATGAAAAGCAGTACAAGGTTTTCTCCAAACTAATTTCCTGCCATCTGATTTAAAGATATTGAACTTACTCTCGTCGGAGAATATGACATTTTTCCAGAAATCAATTGGCTTATTGATATATTCCTTAGCGAATTCAAGTCTCTTCAGTCTATTTCGTTCAGTCATGAGAGGTTTTTTCCTTGGAGATCTCCCATAAATTTGTGCATCATGCAGGACATTTCGAACACTTTGGGCATAGATTTGAGCTCCAGATGTTGAAGCGACATCATTGGCTAATGTAACTGCACTAACAAATGGATTTTTCGATGCTTCTCCTATGATTTTTCGCTTAATTCGCAGTGAAAGTTTTTTTGAGCATCCAGAGCGCCAGTTATTTGATGTAGATCCTCTTTCTTTATGACGTTTTATAACATACCGAACAGTAGAGAAGCAAACAATTACTTTTTTACCTATTTCTCGATAATTTAAGTCATTTTCACGTAGAGAAACAATTTTTTCTCGCAACGAAATCGGCAATTCAGATTTCTTAGGTGCCATAACAATTTGAAATCGGCAATCAACTGATAAAGTTTCGACAATACCTCCTTTTATAGTAGTCTTACGTATGTTATTTACTGTTGGAGGACTGTCAAATATAATTAGCAAAAAAATGCAGATTTTCTAAAGTTGGGTTGAGTGTGCAAATACTTTTTTGACATAAGATATTTTAATATTGCTGCAAAAAATGTTTTTTATTAATATTATTGTATTTTTTGTAATTAATTTAAATGAATAGGCTTATTTTATTTTTAAAATGCCAATTTTTGTATTTCTTAATGCATTTTCTTATAAATTGTGAACAAAAATGTATGTTGCAAATACTTTTTTATGTATATCTTGCTAAAAATCACCTTGTTATAGTGATTTACATCTCCAACGTAGTTTTCAAACTAATGAACTAGAGAACAAAAAAAATGGAATGAAAGCAAATCTCAGGTCCTAATTAGTTGTTTTTCTCCTGGTGTCTGTACGTTTCTTAAGTCGTAAACGTGCTAAATTAATTAGGACTTTGCACAGTAAAGAGAATCACGTTTTTTTCATTCTTTTCTGCTCGTTAAAATTACTGTTATGTTTGCACAGGTGTGCAGAAGACAGTTAATTTGATGCGAGTGAGTGTGTGCCGAAGCTGATATCTTTTTTAATGATTATGAAGTCTGGGCTCGTTTCAGTTAGTAGATGAAAAAAATCTCGTTGCAGCAAAATATGGTAAGCTACTGCAAAATTTAGTAATAAGTACCTTACTTACACAACAAAGAGTGAGAAAATTATGACTTAATGATAGCAAAAGTAAAAGTCCTATTTTTCTGCATTTGGCTTTATGTTTTGTGTCTAATTATTCTTTTTGTGCTGAGTGAGTGAGTGAATATTAACGTCGCACTGTTCAGCTACACGAGGGCTTTCGGCGACGGACTGCGTAATTTTCAACCATGGTCAAGTGACGCGGACGACACCTGAGCTGGCACCCCCTCTCCTAACTACCACACCCCATCAACGGGAGGACGTTTGAGCTCTCGACAAATTTAACGTGCATCGCTCACCTACACGGCGGGTCTTCAGTGGTACTGGGCTCGATTTCATGACACGCTAGCCATGATCCGATACCTTGACCACTTCGCTACCACGGCCACCTTTTTGAGCTGAAAGAAATTTGAAAGGCTTGTCTTTTCAGAGTACTTGTTTTATAAAGACCACACATATTTTTAACTTTCCGCAAAACTAGGGTAAGTAAAACAATAAAAAAAAAAGTAGGTAACCTTGCAACTTTTCACATCTTACACTCCTTTTTCACCGTTTTTAACATTGATTGAGTGTGTTTCGTAAATCAGGGCTTGTGGATTTTATACTAACAGTCCCAAAAAACAAAACAGTGATTATCGTTGAAAAAACAATCCTTAAAACGCAGGATAAAGAAGTAAAATTTGTACAATAAGTTCCAGAAGATTCCGACACCATCTCCAGCACTCAGACACAAATATCTGTGTCTAAAAATTCAAGTAAGTAAAAATTAAGATTATCCGTAAGCAATAGCTCAGTCGTAGACAAGTGATATCTTCAACAGCTGAAGTAATACTGACTAGTTTCGGCAAGCGACCTCTATTTATAGTCTGCGCGGATACCTTCCAGTGCTTTCTTGGAAAATTCACTTACCTCATAGGACATAACGAAATAGACCTTTCCATTAATTTCACTAAACATCCATACGGTTGCCAAAAATGATGCCATAGTAACTGTATCAGCAATAGTTCGGCAACCTCCCTTTGAAACACCATTATAATGTAAGGGAAGGAGTTGCTTTCGAATACTACAGTTTTTATCATAAAATAAATGCAACAGAAAGTACTATTAATTTATAAAACGTCCAGGTATAAATTATTTACATTGTTTTAAGATTACTTAAAAACATTTAAAATTTTAGAGGTTCAATGAGATTTGGTAAGGTCTTTTTATACACTAACTATTATATTTAGTGTTTCAAAGTACCATCTTTTATTCTTCCAGCACAAATTCATCAAGTTTATTCAGTAAACAATAACAAACGCACTTTACGGGAATTTTACCCCTTTTTCGCAATATTTTTATGAAATAATTGAACATGATAAGTTTATTAAGCATCATGACAATTAACGGAAGATTTTCGAAACTAATTCGAAAGTAAACTGCACGGTTTTGTAAGCATGTCTAACATGTATTTTTTAAGAAAACAGAGCAAGTGTGAAAAATTGGAATTTTAATAAAATCAGATAAATGCTAAAACAAAAAAAACTAGCTACATCTATCATTAATTAAAGTAAATAATGAATATTAAAATATAAATTCACCCAAACTAATTTCAAATTTATTATAAAAGTATCATTTAAAAAAATTAAAATTAACCCTTTCTAAACATTATCTGATATTTTTTAAGTTGTTAATTTTATCATTATCTTATCTAGTGTTATCATTATCTTATTTATCATTACCTAGTGTTCACAGCAAATGCCACTTTTTTTCACGTGTTACCTAAATAATAATTACGGCAAAAAAAATATAGTTCAGTATTGTATTCACATATATTGACATATGTAAGTTACAGTTACAGAGTGGAGCTTCACTAATGCTCAAAGTATGATTTTTCATCATAAAAATAGTGTTTTTAATTTATCATCTATTGAAAAAGTTGGATCTAAATATTCTGGTGTAAAATGGTTATTGTTAGCTTGTCGCAACCCATCGGTCGGATGAGAGGGTTCGAATAAGAAACACACATGATCTAAAGTCAACTATTTTTTATTCGGCCTTTAGCACTTATGAGAATTTACGAGAATGTAATCTGATAACTAAATCCGAGGAGCAATAAAACATACTAATCCTATTAGATATGTAGCGGTATCATCTACATAAGCCAGTAACAACCTCTGCACCATGGTGATCATTTTGGTATAGCGGTTAAGTTACTCGGCTTCGGACCCAAAGGTCCCGGGTTCTGTCCTACCCGATAAGCGCGCCCACTTCATATATATAGAATTACTTATCTTAATTATTCTCTTGAACACTTCTGTTTCCAACTTACTAATTCGTCAGCCGTAAAGTGAACGTCTTCCACTTTTCAATGAATCCTTCCCTTTAGATTTAATATTACGGGCACTGGTCACTCACACTATGCTTTCCGTTTAGGATCAACTCTCAACCACATAACCTAACCAACTCAATGATTGGCATTTAAATAGAAGTTTGTGTTTGCATGAAATCAAGTTCTCTCGACGGAAAGCGGTTTTCAATCAAAATCACAGTAAGAAAGTGTATTTTCCCCAAGAGGATTTGTTGAAGCCCGAATAGAACCTGTTACAAGTTTTAACAAGGCTTAAGTAGGGTTACGATTTATCTTAAGTAGGAACTCACTATATTTAAGGATCAATTTAATGTAACTATACAGATAAATATGGATATATTGCTGTTCATAAAAATGTTCAATTAAATTAGCAAAATCATTGCTAAAAGGTCCACGTTCTTCTAAGCTTTTAATCTGGTTTTACGTATTATATTTATAATTAATATAAATATTCTTTAAGAATTCATTAACAAACTATAATATCAAAACTTCATAACCCTATTTAGACTATATTTATCAGAATTTTTTTAAATAATCTTTATTATTCATCTTTTATAAATTTACATAGATGTTCAAAATTGTAGCTATATTGTGAGTAAATCTGTTTGTTTTTTAAGTAATTGATGAAATATTTACTCTATTTTCAATAATAACTGTGATTTTGAAATTATTTGCAGTTTTTTTAGAAAAGATTACAGTAATTTTACCAGTTTGATTGGTTGATCTGCACTAAGGCTATTGGGGATAAACCTCAAAATTTGAATCTCAGTCAAATGACGAGGACGACACTTAAGTTTAGATCTCACCCTTCAAAATCAATTTATCAGAAGTACTAATGCAAGTTTTAAAACTATTATATTTACACTCCAAATTTTTAAAAGAATTTTACAAAATTATGGAAATAAAAAATATTACAAAATTGTGCTACTGTAGTAAATGTATATATATATTTTTTTTTTACAGAAAGCCGAAATTCTATTTTTAATCTCTCTGTCACGTACCTCAGGTTTATTTAAAGTATTATTATTATGAAAAGCTTATTGAGCGCGTAAGGCTAATTACATATTAATATTTGTATATAATCACGCATAAGTATCAGGCATCTTATCTATATAAACAAAATTAAATCTTTGAGTAAATCTTTAATCATTTTAAATTTAATATTCTCTTATAGTAGTATAGAATTATCTCATAATTTAATTTCACGAGATCTCTTAAAATATTGCGTATTTGTAGTCTTAACAGGTGTCTAAAGGTAAACAAAAAATTCAACACAGCTTTTGTAATAAACTTATTTAAATATTTATTAATCTGTGGTTTAATATTAGATACGATTAATCTAGCACACAGATTTTTAATTATCTTAAAAAATCCTTTTATCAATTCTTGTTGATAGGCCTGTGCTTGTCAAACTTTCTATACTTGCGATCCAGTTATCCCCAATCATAATTTTCATCCCTCTACCTACAGTATAACAATGTATTGAATTCAACAATAATATACTTTGACGTAAAACTAAAACATGACTTGATAATTATAAACCATATCAAGCCATTATCAAGATAATTATTATCTATTTATAAATTTTGTATATAATTTTATGATACGCCCATAAGGTCACTGGTAGTTATGAAACTTGTTCTTAACTTAGTACTGTTGAATTAATTATGAAATATACATTGTACAGTACTGATACATTTGTAAGTGTATCATATCATTATAAATGTGTGTTTTATTTTTTATTATGTCAGAATGTATTTTGTTTTGCTTCCTTTCAGTAAATTAATAATTTTTTAAAATAATCTTTTGTTTTCGACTTTTCGATACACTCGCTTCCCCCCCCCCGTTGTAGGGTTATCACATACCCACAAGGGGGACATGCTCCACAATTTGAGAAACGCGGTGATATGCTATTAAAAGAATTTGCATCTTACACAATTTTCTTCCGGTGTAATTTAAAAGATTTAAATTATTTTTTTTCTTAAATAAAGTTAGTTAGTTAGTTGTTATAATTGAAAGGTTTGGAATTTTTACAACAATATTTTCAACTGGAAAAAAGGATAAATACTTAGAAGCAAAATCATAATTGCTATACGATTTTTTCCTAATAAGAATAGCATAGTTTTCAGTCTTATAAGAAATAATATTAAGTTTATGAACTAGGAATGTGTTACAATTTTTAATAAGTCGTAAAACAGGACTTACTATCATGAAAATAATTATTATTTAAAATATTATCAATGAATGCTGCTTTCTCTTTGTTAAAGCTAAACATTAACTATTTAATGCTTCATGTTAAATATTACGCGTGTTAATTTATGATCATTTGACATTCCACACAAAAATCTATATCTGCCATTTACGTAAAATTCAAAAATTCCCTTGCATTAAAATTTTAACTGTCCCAAATATACATAAAACTTCCTCCAGCTTTAAGAAACAACCTATTTTAAATCTTTCTATATTTAAAAAATAAAAGTAATTCTTCATTCCAATGGATTTAAGATATGTTCCTTTATTTATTTTTTCAATTATATTTTTCGAATCTGTCTCAATTTTGCAAAAACATTTTTTCCCTCATCCTACGTTCTGTCGTCATAATTGGAAGGAATCCGAGTAAGCTGTCCAATTAGATATCGTTGTAGTACTTACTACGAACAAAACAAAGTTCTTTTTGTCTCTGATGTTTGAAATTAAGTACAGATTCAGTAAACAAACAAAAGAACTCAGGAATACTTTCTATGGAGAAATTGCAAATATTTTTGTTTTTAAGTTAAGCCGAGATTTCGACTTCTGATTGCATAATAATGTAATACAAACTAAAAAATATGTATAAGGAACTGCTGGCAGTGTTTATATATATTTCACAAAATGATAAAAATATTGAATTAGTAAGAAAATGTATGAATATACAATTATTTTTTTTTCTTTTAGGCTGTTACATATACGTTTGGTCATGTACCAGATTCAATAATTCCACTTTAGCAATTTTGGGGCATTTTTTTAGTTGTTTTTTAGTATTCTTTGGGCTTTGCAAATGTTAAACCCAGGATAGGCATTACGTGGATCCCGATCGACAGGTGGACCACCAAGACAATTTAGGATGACCACTTGAAGACTAGCAGTTAGTAATTATATACGGAAATATTCAAGACTGGTTGACAGTACGCAGACTAAAAAAAGCCTTCTACCGATTATAATGTCGAAAACTAACTTTAGATGAAAATGTTTTATTTTTAATGTATTTTTAATTGTTTGATAATAAACGCATCGTTAGATATTACTATATTTGTGGCTATTATTGTTATGTTTGTATTTTGCATTTTGCTTTAAACGCGATTTCAAAAAAGTGAGTTTTTTTTTATTTACGTAGGTAAGTACACATATTCCGTATTTATTCTTAAGTTATACTAAATACTGTTGACCTTTTCCTTACCTCACCATACCTACGACGCCGGGCAGTGTGAGCGCACTGGTGAATTTTTCAAAGGGGGCCCGATGCAGTGGTCCAGGGTCGAATGTCTATCATTCTCATATCCTACCACAAAACGTAGCCTAACATATATATATTTTTTTCATTTTGTAAATTGTCGAGAACAAAGAACAGTAAGAAATAAATTACTGATTTAATAATTCGCATTAATTAATAAAAATCATTAATAACAAATAACTAATTAAATTTTACGTACTTTATACATGGGATTATAATCGATCGGGAAAAATCAAGGGCTATGGAGGTGGGCCCGGGCCCGTGGAGCCTCCCCCCATTTGTGTGTGCCACTGATACTGGGTAGGCCGCAACACCTTGAAAAAATTAGAAGTAGCTCGTTCCCTGGAAAAGTCTGCCGACCCCTGCTTTAAATCATAGGTTCTCAACGTGGGGGATAACGCCCCCTAGGGGGCGTTTGAGGCTTTCAGGGAGGCAGTAAAAGACCCAGAGAAAATTGGGGGGCGTTGAGATGGCATGGAGGGGCTTGGGCAGATTAACCAAATATAGTCTAAAAAAGACTAAAAAAATACACTGATTATGTACTAACAAAAGTAAACTTTAATGCTGTTCACTTATGTTGATTATACGTATTTAAATTACTTCTATATCCATGTACGAAAATTTACATATTACGATAGTTCGGGAAGGGGATGAAAAACTTAAAAATTACATTACATTCAGACCTACATTAAAGTATGAATGATATAGTAAATTTTAATTTATGTAGTGCATGTGTTGTATTTGTCTGTGAACAGTAGGAAACATGTTTCGTCCAATGTATTTCATTACGTATATTATCCAAGAAACATAAATAAATTAACCTGGAATTAACGTGCGATTCTTTAAAGATTGAAACTGACAATTTATATTTATTTTGAAAGCAATAGTTTATTATAAATTACTTTGTATCATAAAAACCCCTGCCTGTCTTTATAACAGGTAAGATTAAACTTTTATTCCACTCTTTTAAATGAAGAAGAAATTCAGTAGCGTTTCAATTCCAACACTATCCTATCTATGACTAAAATATATAATATTACACATTTAAATATATTTGTGGTAATAGCTACTTCAGATTCGCAAGTAAAAAAAGTGGGACTTTAGAAAAAAATTAAATTAAAAAATATATTTCATTTTAGTAATAGGATATTTTTTAAAACTTAACTCTTGTTTTCACAATGTATTACGTACACTCTTACTTCTCTAGAATAGAAAGTGGCGGTACCAAAGTATTCACTAGAAAAGGGGGCTGTATCAAAATATTTACTAGAAAAGGAGGCGCCAGCTCAAAAAAGGTTGAGAACCTATGCTTTAAACTATCGTCACATTATGCGTGTTAAAATACCCTTATATTCATTGTTAAATATTGCTGGAAGCTCACAACAGTAGATTTGTTGCAATTTTCCATCACCAGCTGCTTACGAGATCTTTGTAATCCAACCACATTTATGCCAAGAAGTTTACTGTTTACCCTTATCTTTCCAGTTTTTAAGGAGGCTCAGAATATTTCTTATGTCAGCTTCAGTAATTTCAGTTATTTCTTTAGATTAACTCGATCGTGATCAACCGGGGAACCGCCAAGACATTTGGGGGTAACCGCCTTTACTAAGACCTAAGACACGCAAACTAAAAAATATATATTTATGGAACACCGAAACCAGCTATACTGGAGAGAATCGGCTCCTTACAATTGATGCCACTGTGTTTACTTAAACAAATGATTCGATGTATGTGTAGACAGCTCAAATACCTTCATTGGAAGGACACGATGAAGCTTAACACCTTCACTGCCACCGTAGGGGGAAAAGCCATCACTGCGATGCTAGAAGTATGAATGAATTTTTCCCCAAACGTGGACTAGGGGGAGAATAAATATTGATGATCAGCTCTTTCGGTGATAGCACAGGATTGGCTATTGAGATATCATCCCACATTTAGAAAATCCACAGGATTGGGTTCTCGTATTGATATCGTGTCCCGCAATCTCGTGTGGACTTTTTTTTAAAAAAATTAATTTATTTGCAAAACTCCTCATGCTCCACATTGCATAACATGAGGCTTACAGACGTAAGTGGTAACAAGATTATAAAATAATAAAAAAGAAATTAAGGAATAAACTCTTATAAAAGAGACAAATATAAATAAAAGTAGGGGAGGAAATACGCAAATATAAAGAAAGGGACCTATAAAATTTTAAAAATCTATACAGTCAACAAATTTTCTCAAGACATTAAGGCTTTCACAACAATTGACCAACAAAGACAAAAAATAGAGAGGAGACCAGAAAATACCTAAACGATTCAACTCAGTTTTAAAATTTTCTCTTTTACAAAAATATTGATTACAATGCAACAAGACATGTTCCGCCGTTTCAGCATCCAAACCACAAGAACAAATATCATTACCAATTAAGTTAAACCTAGATAAAGAGATCTCAAAATTTCCATGTCCTGTTAGAATCTGGGATAACTTAACAAATTTACAAACTTAACAGTAACAAATTTCTTACATTTTAGCCATCTATAAATGGTCGGAAAAAATTTTAGTCCAGAAAGCTTTAGGTGAGGCCAAGAAATTGGAATTCCAGGTGGAAACTGTTCTTTCCCAAGATAAATGCTTCCAGTGGGACGATGGCACAGACATCGAATGGCTCATACCTTGGCAAGTAGCCTCTTTAGGCAATTGGTCCACTCTATCGTTGCCGAGATTTCCACTATGGCCCCGAACATGAGAAATGTGGATATCGCAGTCTGTTGTACAGAATAGACTGAACCTCCACCTCCACAACAAGCGCAGACTTGGCAGTAAACAAATTAAGAACAAACGTTGGTTTCAGATTCATCGGTTCACGTATGCTCCCTGCTCCTTGAATTGAATACTTCCATGGTCCAATAGTTTCTCACAGATCTTCAAACATTAAACATAACAATTTTGTGCTACTAGCGTTTTTGTAGTAAAAATAGTAATCTTTCATATTTTAAAAGAGGGGTACAATGTCGAAAACAAATATTAAGAAAAGAAAATATACAATTCTAATACAGAATGGCCACACCTATGCCACTGGGTAGACCGCAACACCTTAAAAATATTTTAAGTTATTCGTACCTTGGAAAACTGCCCACCAGTGCTTTAGTCACTTTCGCTGATTGATAAGGCCCAATAATTTTACAATTTTTATATCTAGAAACCTCTTATCTTCAACCGTGACTCCATCTCGCATACTTGTTACAGAAACGGCCATTCATACGGGTCTTCAGTACTACCGGGTGTTTATAAAAAAATATTGGAGTTTTAACGCTTTATAATATTTATTACATATAACTTACAATGTATACATATACTTACGAATGAAAGAGTAACTGAAACAGTTTTACTTACAGGCTTAAAAATATTCAATGTGAACACCATTCGTCACCCACATCAAGACAATAGGTGAGCTAATCCCAAACTTTGTTTAAAATGACTGAGGTAATTCATGTAACAGCTGCTTCAATCCTGTATCCTAAGTTTGAAAGGTTCGCTGGTAGCGGAGATACGTATACATAATCTTTAATGAACTCCCAAAGATAAAAATGACAGGGCATCAGATCGGGTGAACGTGGAGGCCGTGTGAAACGAGCTTTATCGTCAGGAATTTTGCGGAAAATGCATTGTCGAGTACACACAGTGATCTTCAATTAATCACGTACTGAGAGATGCCAGTGAGGCGGTGCACCATCTTGCTGCCAAATGAAGTTATTTGGTTCACTTTCTTTCAATTGAGGAACTAGCCATGGTTGTAGACCATCAAGAGAGGCAGAACCAATTACGGTTGGTTTTCCTTAAACAAAAAACCCATACACATCGAGATATGGCACAAAAAACATTCAATTTAGGGGAGTCTCATTGCAATTCTAGCACCTCGTGAGGATTTTCTAAGCTTCAGATGCACGCATTATGAGTGTTCACATGTCCATGGAGGTGTCCACCGGAACGCTTGTTGCACAGTAATAGCAGAATTCTGTCTTGGCAAACTGGGGAACACAAAACGCTTTCTGTTCACTAGTCACCATTTTTCTACTAGCGCGCTGATCGGCGGGGAAGGGGGGAATAACATAGATTTCGCACGTATGTGCACACATGCCAGCAAACAAAACTATTTCAGTTGGTCTTTCATTCGATGTATGTGAGTTGCATTTATAAGTTAAATATAAAAAATACTATAAAGCACTAAATCTCCGATATTCATTTATAAACACCTTTTTTGATGTTAAACTTCTATGCTCACGAGTGAATGGGAAATTTGCCCAGTTGTGCGTAACAGGGAGAAAAGGAACGGAAGTAGTGATTTCCCCCGCCATCTCCCCCAAATCGTCGCAATGGTGAAAAAGTAGCGAGCGGGTGGAAAAGACAGCGGGGTCTCGAATATATTATTTTCCTTAGAACCAGCCTAGAGGCATCTAGGCTTCTTTTTCAGTTAGCTAGTGAACCTATGAGAGGGAATAAACAGAGTGAAAAAAGAGAGGGGTTCGCCTTTGCTAAAAATAGCATCAGCGGTCAGGAGTTGGTGGGAGGGGGGGGATTCGTTTCGGTAGAAATGAAGAAACTTTAACTTTTCTACAATCGTTCTTCACGTGGTTGGGTTTTCGATTCGTTTTGCTCGATGGGGGGAGGCAGTGGCGGATTAAGCGGGGGGCGGACCTGGCGGCCCCCAGTGCTGGTAGGGGCCCCACACTTGATTAGTGCAGAAGGCCAGCGACAACCAACCACGCCACCTTGGAACAAGAAATGAACAACTTGAAAAGAAAACAAAGATACAATGAAACCCCCGTTAGAAATTTATCGAGATCCAAGAGAAATACTAATGTAGAAAAATTTTTGAAAATATTTTTAACAATACCGATATCGAATGCCTCAGGTGAAAGATCTTTTTTAGTTTTAAAACGTGATAAAAATAATTTAAGAAGTACTATGGGAGAAGAGACAAATTGAAACAACATGACCATATTATATACAGAATAAAAGGTTTTGGACAAAATAGATATGGTAAAAATAATTGATGAATTTGACTAAAAGAAATCAAACTGTATAGCAAAACTGTAAGCTCTTAAGTAAGGTTTTTACTTTTTCTTACATACAGTTATGATTTTCTTTAGCCGATGAGTTTTATTAAAGTAGTACATTTTATTTTGAGAATTTAAAGCAAGCGGCTTTTTTCTCTATTTTAGTTTTTCGACTCTTAAGCCCATGGGCTTCAAACCTTTTACCACCAAGTGCCTCCAACTACTTTAATCCGCCTCTAGGGGGATACCCTGTGACTTTCGTCATATCCGTGAAAAAGTTGGATGATTGCTTTCCGATTGGTCGACTCCCTTTTCTCACCAGACCAGGGGACATTTGTCAACGGTTATGTGTTGCAATGTTTGTGTATTGGTGTAGACAAAATAGCTCTTGCAACAAAAGCATGCCTTTTTAAAATATTTCGTTAGATTGTTGACCATACGGTGATATTTTCAGCAGCTAATTTGTTTTTTTAATTTTCATTTGCGTTGAATTATTATTGATTCTAATCAGAATGCCTAAATCAAATGCACAAAGAGGAAAGAGTTTCGTGAAAGAAAAAGAAAAGAAAAACTAGCAGAAAGTCCAGTCGAAAAAGTGATAAAAAAATCAGAAAAATAGTGCAAATTCATCAAGCGCTACTGCCAAATCTCGATCAGAGTACATGAGAGAATATCGAGCACGGAAAAAAACATTGCAAAATATTCTTTTAATGCCGAGTTTAATGACTGATGATGGGAATTCTATTGAGACTCATCTAATGCCAGCACTGATTAATACGGACTTTGTTAACCCCCCCTGTGCAGTCAACAAGTACAGAGACCTCATCAAGTCTAGTGCGTGTTGGAACTGATGCATTTGAATCGATAATAAATTCTATCTTACGTTACAAAGACTATGATTCCCAAAAAATGCTCATAAAGATTTCCAAAAGCGATTCGTTGATAATCCTTTCGGTCACGGGTGTTCGATTTGTGATAGATTATGGTTTAGAGATGATTTGAAAACGGCCTGTTGCTGAGCATAAAAATATTTTACAAAATATTTTACCGGGAATTAATTTAGAAGACGTTAAAGCGTGCTACAGTTGCCGATAAAGTTTAAAGGGTCTCAGAGGTGTTAATCTCGGATTTTTTCGAATTTTCGAAAAAATTATATGTTGTTCCTCATTTTCTTTTGAACATTTTGATATCAACCACGTGATAGTGCTACAAAAACTTTGAAAGTTATTAAAAAAATTCCAAACAGCAATTTAGTAATAACAGGGTTTAAATGGACACATGCCACGCCCACTTTTTTTTATTTCCGCATACGTTTCACTTTTCTGTTTTTAAAAAGCCTCATGAAATATTTTAAACACTTGGGTGAATGCGAAGGAAGCTTGCAACTCAACACATTCATTCTTTCTGTGTTTACATTCTGTTTTGGTAATGCTACCACGTTGTTTGAAATAAGTTATCGAAATTCAAAACAACGTTGCTTGAAATCGTTACCGAAAGTCAAAACATTATTTATCTTTTGATTTATTCAGAAAATAGAATGTGTAGGCCATGTTCAAAAGAGAATGGGTACAAGACTTACGAAGCTTAAATTAGTATATGGTAAAAAGAAAAATTATCTGATGTTAAAACTATAGGCGGTAAAGGTAGGTTAACTGATAGTTTAATTGATAAGCTTGCGCATTACTATGGTAATGCTATTCGATGCAATTCTACTAGTGTAGAGGAAATGCGGAAAGACATTTGGGCTGTTTGGGGTCATTCTTGCAGCACCGATGATGAACCGACAAATCCAAATACATGGTGTAAGTATAATGCTGCAATTAATAATAATTTACAAAATTATAAACACAAACCCTCAGTTGCTAAAGCTGTTCGAGATGTAATTAAGCCTGTATTTGCAGACTTATTTCATCTGGCACTCCTTAGGAAATGTTTAGGAGGTAAGACACAGAATCCTAATGAAAGTTTAAATTCATTTATCTGGAAGTTTTGTCCTAAGACGATTGGTTCTAGCCTTCAGATTGCAGAGATTGCTGCAAATCTAGCAACCAGCATTTTTAATGATGGAAATCAAATACTTATTACTATTTTAGAGAAATTTGGCTTAAAAATTAACAAAAATGTTTGTGTGTCCCTAGCTGAACGTGACAATAATCGAATTTTCATGTCAAGAAAGAGGAGCTTAGCATCATCGTTTGAAGCTCGCAGAGCCAAAAAAAATTTTAAAAAGTAAAGAAATTGAGCTGTTTGAGCAACAGGAAGGCATATCGTATGATCCTGGAGCATTTTAGCATGTAAGTTTTAAAATTTATTTTCTCAAATTCAATTTAAAACTTTAAAGCCTTTTTTCTCAGTTTGTGTTTTTTTCACATACGCGCATTGCGTTTCAAAAACTATCATACTTTGATACATAAAACTTTACATAATTATAAACTCTATCATAATCTTTAAATCCTAGCTATTTGTAGTATTACATATTTGTAATTTTTTAAAAAATTTCAAAAAAATTTTTAAAAATTTTTTTTAATTTTTTAAAATGTACTTTTTTTATTTTTAAAAATATTATTTTTTATTCTATTTATATAAAATCGCTACCATCTAATAAGGATATATTTGACTTTATAAATCAACTTATTGCTAGTAATTAGAATTATTATTGCAGAAAATATCATGCGCGTCATAAAACTTACTATTTGTTTCTTACAAAAAATTCTTATTTTTATGTGCTTATTATTTTTAAAATTATGATTATATTTTAGACATTTTATACTTTTTTGAAACTTTATTCCTTTATAAAAAATGTGTAAAAGAATCAAATTATTTCATTTTAACCTAAAATAATTATTTCTAGTCGAAAATTGTTCATATTTTGTGCTCTCGAAACATTTTTAACACCCCTGAGGATACCCCTTAAATAGGAAAAGAATACCAAATTTATCAAAATATAATGGTTTTGTATACCCAGAAATTCCACCACATCTTCCTACTTTATATATGGTATCAGGAATACTCATTTCTCCACGAATACCTTTCATGTAAATTAGGCGGTTGAGACACGGTCAGTTTGGAATATTAGGGCAAATAATCAATGTTCCAGTATCCGTCAATACAATGGTCATTCGACTGCCACTGAATGTTGATGATGATTACTGTGTCAATGTTCACATCAAACGAAGGAAAATTCACAGAACTAGTTATCTGATGGGTTTGGTTACTAAAAGAAACATCAAAACATGGTTGCAATATTTAGTAGCTACTCCATTGTACAGAATGTATGATGTTACAATCGATGATAGTTTCTTTAATTTTAAACAGAGTGCGTCTCAAGTTCTTCAAGATGAAATCAGTTCAAATATAACTATTGAAGAGAGTCTTACAGCCCAGCAACAGACGTTGTTATGGAATGAAGAGAAATATCTTTGTATTGCTCCTGGGGAAGCGAATGTACCAAGAAGTTTCACTTCTATCGCGTGGTATTCCAAGCGCCATTTTTTTAGGGTTAATTAATAGACTCAAAATGTAAATCGCTTTTCTACCGAATCAAACAACTTTTATATAATTTCAAATTTATTTCCTATGAATATTTTGTTTTTGGCCAGGTAATATACACATTACACTAGAATAATTCATCATAGTTGATAAAACTCTTGATTCAAAATGACAATCAAATAAGATAATTGTACTAACAATTAACTCAAATAAGACATACGGTATCGTTTAAGTTATTGCCCCACATATTAGGGCGAAAAAAACATTTTTTCAGAAGAAAAATCAAATGATTTCCCCTTTTGATTGTAAAATGCAATAAATGAAAGAGTCAGCCAGAGATTTTTTCAATCAAGAAATTTCCCCGAGATTGTACTTGAGAAGGTAAAGAAGACACCTCATCTTTCTGTGATAAAATTGAACGCCATAAAAAGTAAATTGAAGTTTTCTTTCTCTTTTCATGTAAATAGAAATGACTCACGGTATATTCGTTATCTTATGAGACAAGTAAATTCCTGTACAGTGTTTTAGGAACATATAATCATTTTAGATAAGCATTTATTCTTTTTAAATATTAGTCATACCATATGGTACCATGCATTTTTAACTAAACTACAGTTTAAATACAAATGACAGACTCAATTTTAAAAACTATAGTATCACAACCACCGCTCATATTACAATAAGTGATACTTAAATGCAAAGAGAAATATACAAATTTCTTTGTTAATAATGTTGGATGTGTGATTTTCTTGTTACAGCATACGTAATACAGTCTCCAGAGATCTGTAATCCTGTTCGTTCCAGGCATTTTCTAGCATCATTCCACCAATGATTTGTAATGCTGCTCAAATACTTACTTGTGGTCCTGTGTTATTCGTTGAGTCAATGGCGAATGATACTGCTTGAAATTTGATTTTTTTCCGTAAAAGTTTCCATACTATTTTCTGGGGCACTCCAAGCTCACAGATGGCAATTCTCGTATTTCTGGCTCACTCTGTCCACTGCTTTTTCCTAGACTCTTGGACAGCCGCTGCTTTTCTTTTTACACAAGCAACTTGTGAGCGACTTCTATTTGAAGTCGCTCCTTCACCTTCATGCCTACCTAAGGGTGTGGAGGGAAACAAAGCATCGCCAGAAACTTCTATGATAATTATTACTTTATTACTATTCAAGCACACTAATGAACCCCAAGTGAATCTACAAGATGAGACCCTAGGACTGATACAAAGAAAGCAATCTACTCTAAGTACACAAGCGCAAGTATTCTGTTTAATTTGATCTAATCTAATCTTAGATTATTAATTCTCAATCCACTAATTTATTATACTGGCAAACTCCGTTCTTAACTCAAATTGTGATAATGAATGAAATCTCATCTACGTATCGCCACAACAGTTTCTCTGCTCCTTCTATTTTACAATTACAAAAAAAACCTTGACTTTATATAGTCAAACTAATCTCCATATCAGGGTTTCTTCTTGAGGGATGGCTATGAATTAACATGAATGATAGCCCCAAAGTTTCCTTAAGAGGATTAATAATAAGGTCGCTTACAGATCCGTTACAAACTTGTTTTCTTAAATTGATGATACCATTGCAGAAAGATCTTGTTGGTTGGTGCTGCTTTTCCGCGGCGATTTTTAAATACACTTTGTACCAAAATTATTGAAACAACCCGTGCATATTCTAATATGCTAAGAATCTTCTCTATCTATCATTGTCACCATATTTTGGATTTCAGTCACCATGATCTTGAATGTACTGTTGATTAATTAGTGGAAAAAACTTTTTCTTTACATTCAAGTATCACTTATATATGCAGTAGTTTCGAAAATATGATTTTTTTTCAAATTGGGTCCATCATTTGCACTCCTCCTGCATTTAATATTCCCATTAAAAAATTACTTACATTGAATCAGGAAAAATTTTAAACAACCATCTATATAGAAATTAAATTTGCGAAGAGAAAAATTAATTCCGTCTTTCCCGGATCAAGGAATGCAAGATGGTAAGACAGAAAAATATCTTGATGGGGTATTACATTTTACATCAAAACCCTTCTCTCTGAAGAATTCATATATCCGAAACTATCCCTCAGTTTATGTATTAGGTTTTGAATTACTAACAGAAAAGATTCAGGACAATAAAGAAATAATATTATCACATATATGAAAGATTTACTTTGCATTGAAGGCAATTAAAAGAAAAAATTTATTTGCTAGTATATTTCAAAGTATTATTTTTAATTAATAGAGCTTAACTGTAAATTATGGATTTTTGAAACTAATGAACCATACAATATGTATAAAGTGGACAAGACCAGTAATTGTTAAAGAGTTTTGATTGTTAAGCTGTTCTTAAATGAAAGCTTAGAAGCAGAAGCAATTCGCTTAGACAAAAATGGTTTAAGTTCAGATAAAGCTTTTAAAAAGTAAAAAAAGTATAAAATAAATCATTTCTCTGAAGAAAAGATTTTAATTTCCAAAAACAGTTGTATACATAATCTAATTTGCTTTCACGAAATAAATTTATTATTTTTATAATTTTAAGCCCGCAAAATGTAATTACTGATGATCCAATGAGTTTGAATTTAAGGCATAAACATTATTTACAGATTGTATTCAAATGCCCTTGTAAGGGATTCTGGCAATTAGTTAATTGAGAAACCCCTAAATTTTTCCTTCAATTTTTTTATTTTAAAAAATATGTTCTTAGCTTATGAATAATATTCTAAAGTAGCATTGCATTCTTAAAACAAGAAGAAATAAACTTACTTTTCACCATTAAAGTTTAATGGGGGATTATTAATAAAAGTTCAAAAATAATATATTTCAAACACATATTTTGTAAAAAAAGTGTAAAAATTAACAAAAAGGACAATGACATAAGATTACTATTTTTCAGAAGAATAAATCAAGACATTTTTCAAGAATAAAATCATTTTTAAAGGTATTTGCTCTTAATTTTCAAAAATAAAAGCAAATGCTTTTTGCCCACTCTAAAATAATCCTGTAATAAATTCAACGTTGTAAAATAATAGTTGAATAATAATGGAATAAATGTTTAGTAATGTTATCCCCACATTAGCATCATTGCTTATAATAAACTTTAATACTTAGATTAATAAAAAATAAACAACCAATTTATTTTGTTCTATTAATTCACAGACATAGTCTATTCGAAAACCATTACTCTATTTAACAATTATTTAGTCACAGACATTTATCTAAATATTTAATTCGATGCAATGTTTTCTAACTTTGTATGGAATTGTTATTTTCAATCAGTTTCTTCATATACTCTTTTACAAAAGCCCTTCGAGTCATATTTAACTAAATTTATATCAATGTATATAAATAGAAAAGCAGTTATTCACAAAAAAGAAAATAAAGTTCCCCCCTAGGAACCATATGAACAATCTTACATTTCCTTTCTGCATTGTTGCAGCGATAAAATGAAAAAAATTGTCGATTTCCTTTTCGTCAGCATTCAGATTAAAGACGTTACTCAAGAGATATTCGAATGGCTGAAGAAAAAGAACATAAAAAACGAATCACAATTTACCAAAAGATTCATAATGCTGCAACTCCTCAAGGAATCGCTTTTGAGTCGTTGTACTCTTCCTTCCCCAGAAGAATTTTTCGTAATAAAGGACGATATTTCGAGAAGGAATCAAATAACTCAACTCATAAATTGGTCGAGACGGCCAAATTATACAAGGACAGCATCTAATTTCACGTATCAGCAAGCAAAAACGATGAATATGCGCTGCCGCTAGAGATTAAATTAACCTTCAAACAGAAGATAATTTGATTTTCCTTTCATACAGTGTTTTAAACATCTAAGAATGAGATTTTTATTTTTCAGCTTTGTTTGTTTCTTTTTCTCTCTCTCTCGACGTTTTTCTTTAACCTGGAGGACGCTTAGATTCAATCTACTTTCTCTGACTTTCTTTTACATTAAATGAAAGAAAGTAAGAGCCTCTTTTGAGTTTTATTTAAAATTATTCGTAGAAAGTTAAGTTTACATGGCGTTGCCATTTTCTGAATCAGAAAAGCGAATAACGAGACAATATATTCCTTTTTTTTTCTTTTAATTCAATTTTAACGGTAAACAATCGATAAAAGTTGATAAGGATTATAATAAATATGTAGTAAATTTAATTGTAATTTAATTTTTATTTATTTTAATTACATTACATGTTCGATAAAGTTTAATTATGAGATGCTGTCGAGAATTATATTGGAACAAATCTTCAGACTTTCACACTACACCTCATGAAATTTAGATTTCAGGTTCAATCTTCTGGATTTAAAGGGTAGCATTTTTATTACAGAATTTTAGATGTTGTTTCCGATAAACCACACCTAAACAAAGGATTTCCCGAAATTTGCTCTTAATATTCCAACAAAAGGGTCATCAAAATATGACCTTTCGAGAACTGGAACTCCACAAACCTCCATCTTGCCCACACCTTAAATCAACAATTGTTGTTTCCGTTCTCAACTGAGGCATTCAGTGACCAACAACTGGAGTTCAATTTTATTCCAAAAAAAAGCATAAAATAATTACTTCACGTGATTCTACGAGAGTTGTGTCTTCGTTCATTCCACATTGAAGCTATAAAGGTGAAATGACAAAAATAATTTAGGCATTCCCAAGAATGATCATGTTCGGACTATGAACATTATTACGTTTGCCTACAAATCAGTTATTCATGAGTGCAACTGGCTCCAAAATTTCAATAATAATTTGTATTGCAAAAAATTTTAATGTCTCAAGCTCTGATAGTATTTTTTATTAAAAATAATATCTAGTTTTTCAATATTAATGAATAAATGAATTGATGTATATATTATTGAATTACAGTGCTTCTCAAACTTTCAATATTTGCGACCCAATTTTCAATCATAATTTTCATCATGCCCCTCATACCATAAAAATGTATTGAATGCAATATAAATATACTTTGGCGTAAGGCTTTTAACGGATCTATGCGGTTCCTTCTACTAACCCTTAGGGATTCCTTTTGGGCCATCATTTGTTCAACCAACTTTCTCCGAGGACAGGAGAAGCGGGATTATGCAAATTAAGTTTAATATATAAATATTCTGTGTTTAGCGAATTCAAAGGTTAGTGAAGGGAGAATTGAAGGTTAGTGAAGTGGATATAACTTCGATGTGAAGTGAATAGATGAGAAACTAAGTAAATCGGCAGTAAAACGTATACGTAAACAGTGTAAGAAGCGAAAAGTTGGAATCTTAAAGAAGCGCTTAGTTCAACTTTTGGAGCCGTGATAACATAAATACCAGTATAAGAAGACCACAAAAATTAATGTACTGTGCTCTTATTTCAAGTAGAAGTTAGAGAATTAAATTATTAACACTGTCCTAAATTAACCAAGCTTTGTATAAGTTATCGAAAGGGTAGATTTGTATGATCGGTTATATTATCCCCACGACATCTTGTTCCATTTTGTACTCTGACTGTTCAAAATTCTTTTATTTAGAGTATTATTTGTGTCTGAGTTGAATATAGTGATAAATAAATAATTGAAGTTCATCATGTCGTATGATTTAGTTCCTCCTTCAAATCCTTTATAGGCTACAATACGACTTAAACTATAAACGATACAAATTATCAAGATAAGTACTAGACTTTGCATATGGCAAAGTCATGGGAGTAATGAGTAATTATTAAATTTGTTTTTAATTTAGTATTGACAAATTAATTATCAAAAATATTGACAGTACTGATACATTTATAAGTATATTATATCAGAATAAATGTGTATTTAATCTTTGTGTCAGTGTATTTTGTGTTTTTCTTCATTTCAGTAAATTAATACTTATTTCAAATCTTTTATTTTCTACTTTCAATAAGCTCACGCCCCACAGTTTGAGAAACGCTGCTGTACAAAGAATCCGTTTATTAACGCTATTTTTACAACCAAGCGCAGTTGCTTTTTAAGTCTATAAAACAGTCTTTGGTAGGGTCAAAATTAGAACCCAAAACACATTGACATAAATATCTCACCTTCGCCACAGAACTATCAAGATTCTAAATATTTTACTAAGGTATGTAAGAATATAATATTAATTTATTTATGCCTCTTAGCTATACAATTTCGTTTAACATAGGGTTCACTTAACAAAACAACACAATCCTATTCTATTTAAATGGCTGTCTGCAGCTATATGAACTCTATACAGCTATTCTCTCTTTCTTTTAATAATTTAAACTTTCACAATATATTAAACATAAGAATGAGTACCTCCTCATATTTAATTCAATCAGAGATTTCCCATAATATCAAATATTTTTCACGGTTAATCATTCCATGTAAAAAAATTTTAATAAAATAAAAAATATCTTATTAATTTATTTTCATTATTGGGAAGAAATACAATTTGAAAAAAAAATTAATTACGCTTTTCAATAAATAATTCTATTTTACAATACACAACTTACAAGACATTGGTTAAACTTCAGGGACTCGTCTGAAAAGACTATTTGGTGTAGCCCCTGTAACCAGTTATGTCATTGTTAAGGCCTCTATCCCATTGCACCTTTAGGTCGCAGAGTTAAGGGTAGCCACAATAATGGTCACTATACACAGTTAGTCTGTGCTTCCCCAGTTGTCACCACACAGTTAACTCAGATATTTGTCGTGATGGGAATTAATCCATTACCTGATTCTAGGTAAATAATATAGCTGTACGATCCAATAAGACCGACCTGACATCCTCTCGGGTGATAATGGACGAAGGGCGTTCAAATCTTGAATCCATACACACCTGACATACATACGTTGGATTCCGACCAATTGAAAAGCAATATCGAAGAATGATAAACCTCCCTCTCGATAAACTCCGATCCTGCCACTGTCAAATTCAGACACGCGGTGGTAGCCTTTACTTTTATACAAGGCATAACACGATCTTCTCACAATCAAGCAATAGTCAAATGTAAATTCTGAATAAGATACCAGCCGCGTGACTTTCATTCTATACAGAATTTGAGATGCCGTTACTTCATCCTGCGTCATTCAATTGCGGTTAAATGGTAATCATTTGAACATCCTCCAGCATCTTCCTTCCAAGCGAATTTTACTTTAAAACAATATCTCATTTTTGATGTTTCAACCTTAATGTCCAGTAGTGTAGGTATACGAGCTATTTATAACCGGTTATAAGTAATTATTTTCATTTTTTTAACACTACAAAAGCAGAATTCAGCCTTAGACATTTTATTAATTGGTTTTTAGAAAATGTACTTTATTTTATTTAAATTAACGTCACTTTTTCCCCAACAAATTTTTATCAAAGTACTTCATAATGTTGAGCTACTATTGAGTAATGAGAGTAAATTTTGGGATATATTTTTACGTTGACCTCTAAAACTTTTTTCTCTCTGAAGGACCTTACTTACCTTAACTAAATACCCTCTCGTCCAGTTCGAGGATTGATTAGCCAGTCACCGAAAAGCTTTTGGGATCCATCATATTTATTGTTTACATTATGGAAACGCTTTCTGTTCTCAATTTCTTTGCTGTTTTATACATAAATGTTCGATTTAAGAAGTAGGATGTCATATCATATATCTTCTTCGACATGAGTTTATTGTTTGATGTTTCCCCTGGGATATCATATTCTTTTCAACTATTGCTTATTTTTCTATAATTCGTCCCCTTGAGAATGGTGCGCCTATAAGCATTAATTACTACTACTTATACAATATGCACTTAATATATTTACAAGTAAATTTACGAATTATTCTGTGAGCCAATAAACTAAGCCTAACACAAAACCAAACTTTCGTAACCTCTGCCATACTTAAAACGTTTGTAACTTGTTTTTGTTATATTTAACTGCATGATACTTATTACTAACCGAGGAGAAAGAATGTTTTAATCATTTATTCACTTACTCACTCCTCCAGAACCATTAGGCTTACGGACGATATTTGTCCAGCCTGTTTCCTTTTTTGAGTAGAGGTCCGCTAAGAACAAGTTTTCCGTAAAACGATTCCAAAAGAGATTGAGGAGGTATTAGAAACAAATATTCATGTTTTGAGTTTTTAAACCTATAGACACTAAATTTGGAATGTATGCTTCTTTTGTTGGTTATATTTCAGAAATCAAATCTCAAGGAGAAATGGAAGATGTAGGGATTACAGATAGAACTTACAGACTTTAAATTAGGCAATTTTTTTTTTTTTTTTTTTTTTTTTTTTGCTGAATAAAGATCTGATAAAAAAAACTGGTTTTGTGGAAATTAACACCCAAAAGAGGAATATTATGAGGTGCAAAGTATAAGACACTTCCGGTTTAGAAAATGAAGTCCTTTCCTTCTTAAATTATGATACGATGGCTGAACGAATGTTTTTGAGTATAATCGAAATCGCTATGATAGGACATGAATATAATCACTGTTTTTTTAAGCAATTTCCTATAACTAAGATGAAGTGCTCTAGCTTTTGTAAAAAATAGGATATCCGTATTCTGAAGGTAATTTCAAAAATAAATAACATAGCAACACATCAGAATTGAAAAACTGAAAATTTGTTCAAAAACTTTTGGTACAGAATGGGCCGCGTATATGTTATTTTTTTACATTTATTTCGATTTTTTCCCATTTTAGTAATAATAATTTCTTTTTCTCTCTTTAGCTTTAGCATATTTTTCTTAAAATGTACTAAACAAATCTAAAACGAACAAAAAATCCTCAAATCTCCCTTTTATAAAAAAAGTTGTCGCAAATAGTCGAATACCTTAATCTCTTTGAGGTGGCTCTTGCTGAAACAAGAGTACTGTTAGTGGTTGAAAAACTTTTATCTATCTGTCCAGGAGTGAAATTACTGTTCCTTTTTACCCCGAAGGCTATATAGCAATCCTCTAAAGTTGTGGTGTCCCTACCACGAACCCTGGCATATTTTCGCAAGGCGTTTCCACCTTCTTTTTTAATCACGAGATGACACTCCTTGATACGCCCATTCAGTAGTTACAATGGTAAACCTGACCTGCTTTCCAATGTTTCAACTGCTCTTCCACGATCGTAGTCACTCAAAAGATGTCTTGTTGACATATTTTTCTCTTAATTATTGCAAGAACCAAACAGAATTTCAGATAAGAAAACTTTTATAGCATTCAGCACTGTTTTCGTCAAACATCAAACAGCATGAATTTTCGTTTGAATCATGACCTTATATGCACTGCCTTTTTATACAGATAACGAATCCTGGTCTACCACGCCCTCTGTAATTAAATTTACTTTTATTGGTTTGCGAAGGAATTTTGCATAAATTACTTATTTCTCAGCAATTGCCAAGCAGTATAGATGCCAATACTTGAAAAAACAATGTGTAATTATATATCAAGAAATATCCGTTAAATATCCAAGAGGATAACCGTTAGGAAACACATAAAAGAGCCTCGAAACCACATCAGTGGGTGATTTCCTAATCATAAATGATCATGAAGATATCACATCTTTTTCGAGAAAAAATTTATTGCATACAAAAAAAAAATCTCTTCTATTCTTGCGATTATTTGTAAAGATCTTAATATTGCTTTAAAATACAAAAATGCAAAGTTATGTTTTTGTTTAAATTTTCATTAAAGAAATACTGTGAAATATGACAAAATAGGCTTAACTTTTAGAACATTTGCCCAGATAAATCATATATTAGAAAAAAAATTTCCAAACTCTAAGACATAATGAGTATAAAAATTAAACAAACTTCGAGTAAATGAAAAACATTATTTTTGTTCCCTGTAACTATAATTATCGCATAAATTATGTTAACTATCATAAACACATCACATTTAAAACCTTCCTTTTTTAAATTTTCCATCTCTCAACATAGCCTTCTATAAGTTTTTCCTTATATATTATCATAGCTATCTCCATATATATATTGCATCTCTTTTTCTTCACAATATCATCCATATAAATTTTCCATCTCTCTTCTCTCTCTTCCGAAACTTTTTATATCTATATTTCATCTTTCTCTTTTTCTCCCTTCTCTCCGAGTATAACTTCCATATATATTTACCGAAAGAATATCTTCTTTAAAACTTGATCTCACTAATGGAAGATGATAATGTTTTTTTTTTTCATTTCATATCTTTAATTCGATATAATCTATCTACCAACATCCTATTATTGAGTTTAAGGAAACAGAAAAAAATATCAAGATTACTTTATCATTCTCTTGTCCCTCTTCCTCCTCCTTCCCCTACACTCATTTCAAAGAAACGATATCCACCCCTCGTTCCAATGACAATAACTAAATTCCAACGTTATCGATGCACTTTCTCTCTTAAAATTCGAATGCGAATCCCTCGTACCGGAAAATAATCTTTTTTTCGAACAGAAAATCCGTTTATTGCTCAATGCAAATCCACTTACCTCTTTAGCGCTGATTTAAAAGAGAAAGTTTAAGTTTTTTTTCATTATTATTAGCAGTGTATTCTCGATTTCTTTTATAATTTCTTCTTCGTTTTAACTAAGATCATTCTTTTGAAAATATCTTCCTGTCATTCTGACAATACTGAAAGAAATAGTTCTGATCTTTTTCTCCATTCATTTATTTTTTCTGATTTTTATTTTCCTTAAGTTTAAATCCGATAATTGTAGAATTGCTTTATTTTTTTTTTATTAAAAAAAAGAAAAGTTAGGACTAAAAGCTATCTTCTAATGTTGGCCGTCGATGTTATAAATAAAGGAGAAGCTAACGGAAGGAAACAAATTCAGAAACGTTTTTGTTCGAGAAATTGGAAAGAGCAGCCGTTCAAAAACAGACAACTGTTTATTTATTTTTATGAAGTACACAAATACCTGCTGAAGTATACAAATGCATTTTGATATGAATGTTTTTGCTTTTTAAAGAAATGTTTACACAAAATTATGTAGAAAATGTTATATTTTGATCAAAACATGCAGAATCCAATACATACAAAGCAATGACAAAAAGCACACACAAAAGCAAAGTGAGTACATATTACAGTGAGTAGCAAAAATGATTCATTCGTTTTGAAAGGGGTCTATTTTCAAAATTATTACACGAACACATAAAAGATATGTGGAGGTACATATCCGAAGGGCAGAATCTGCGACCGATGAATTCGAAACCCAGTAACATCACCACTAGACAAAAGTGATTACTCGTGTCTGGAGATTGTAACTTGCTTATAAAGATACCACCGCTGCATATATATGAAAAGGATCACAAACTCACCAAATTTATATTGTTTATTCCACTTCTCAACAACTCTTTGGTACATCTTAGTTTGTGGTTACCTAAACGATGATTTTTCGCATCACTGGATTGGATGTGTTGGGGAGAACGTCCTAGCTTTGTTTTCTTAGCCTCCTTGTCCCCAGATTTAACGCCTTACTACTTTTTCTTATGGGGTAGGTTAAGGACCCTAAGTTAATGACGTTTAAGTACCTCCAATACCGTACGCCTCAGTGCAGCATACAGTGTAAACAATTGACAGGACTATGATACAGAATGTATGGAATGAGCTCGATTATCGTCTGGCCTTTTGTCATGTCACCCAAAGGGTACATATAGAACATATGTAGAACGTTTATAAACTTGATGATTTTGTAGTCCTCTTCGTATATCTTTCACGTGTGTACGTGTAATACTTTTGAAAATGTAGAATTTTCAAAATTAATGAATCATTTATGTTAACCATGTATACCTATTGGTATGTTGTTGTTTCTAATGGCATCTGTCTGACGGTGTCAAATCGTGGCACATGAAATCCATTGCGCAAAGGACTATACTCATGTCGCTAGCTGTAGCTTTGAGCACCATACAGGTGACAGTACGATTTGGTTTCATTCCTCCCCAATTTTAAGGGAGAACAACCTGTTCATGGTCCTCCCAGCTCTTTTCCCTTTTCACCAACCTTCCGGGGGTTCTTGCGGCTCGAAGGCTATTTAAATTACCCCCATGCCGCAAAGGGGAGCCAAATATTTACAAACATCTATGCCTTCTCCGGGATTCAAACCCAGGTCCTACGGCACAGCAGTCAGCGTCACTAGCCACTATACCGGATGAGCGGCCTTGTATATCTATTTATATATAAAAGAAAAAAGCGACTTACTCACTCCCTCGTCATGAGATTTCCCAAACTATTACACCTACAGATATCAAATTTGGTCAACATGTTTTCTTTGTTGAGAAGAGATCTGCTAAGAAAGAGCATTACGGAAATTGAAACTCAACAGGGTGTGAGGGGTAGCGAGGTGTTTTAGATAAACATTTCCATTTTTGAACTCTTAGACTCATATACTTGAAATCAGACTGGAATGTTTCTTTTGTTGAGTAGAGGTCCTCCAAGAAGGTTTATCACATAAATTGAGTCCCAAATGGGTAATGAGGCTGTTACTGGAGGAACATAAATAAGAAATACCCATTTTTGAAATATTAGTCCTATAAATTTGAAATTCCGTAAGCATATTTCTTTTGTTGAAGAGACATTGCTCTAAGAATGAATGCATTTTATGGAAATCAATTCTCATTAGGGATTGCGGGGGAGTAAAAAAAATATAATTCCGTTTTAAAAATTCCTGTCCTTCTTGAATCCAAGTGCAAGGACTATTCGAGTTTTTTTTTTCAAAACAATCGAAAGCATAATGTAATAACTTAGATATCATACACAATAACTTTAAAACAATATATAGTCATACAACATCATTAAATACCCGACGTAGTGGACGGGTAGCAGATAGTAATAATACAAATGAAAAAGAGACGTTATTATCAAAAACGACAGAGCTTGGATTTCTAAGACAGAAGTCTACCTTTTTCGTTCATATAATCTGCCTCCTCTTGGGGATTGATTTCTGCAAAACCTGTTCTTAGCGGATTTCTAATCCACAAAAGCTTTTCAAATTTAAAGTCGGAAGATCCAACAGTTTAAAAACGAGAAGAGTGCGTGTGTGCATGCGTGTGTGTGTGTGTTAAATTCTCCCCCAACCTTCTCTTTAGCTGTTGATTCCCACAATACTCGTTCTCATCAGATTTTCACTCAGCATCAGAAACTAGTCTACCAAATTTCAAATCGGTAAGTCAAGTGGTACTGAAGGTGTCGTAATGACTGTGTGTCTGAGTCACTTTTCTCATGTAAATAGGTATATATAGAGAGATAGAAGGAGACATATTTGGTTTCATCTGAAAGTAGCTAGATGCTCTCTCTCTCTGAGACTTTTTCTCTTATTAAGAGTTATTTTTATTCTTAAGACAGGTTACATTAGTAAATTTTATGTTGTTTAATTTAAAGATCATGTACCTTTCGATAAAAATGACACTTTGTGGAAAACCGCTTATCATCTAGCAAATATCAGACAATAACAAATATACACTTACTTTATCATCGATATATTTCTGTATTTTTCACGATATTCAGTTGAGCTTATATGTAAGCTGCCTTATACCATTAACTGCAACTAATAAAACCTTTAGCCTTATTTAAAGGCTCATACCTCTACTATTTTGTTCGTCCTGATTACATCTCAATTAGCAAATGTGTATACATCACACATTCACATATGAAGGAAATGATGCAGACTTGGTTTAGGCATTTTGTTGAATGAAATCTATGTATTTGTTGTTAGCTGCAGAAATGATGAGGAGGCTTTTAAACGTTAAACACCCATGTTTTATAGACGAAGAAACAAGTAAAACGGCGACACGAAAGGTAAAGGACAAAAACAAGTAGACAAACAAACGCACATTTAAGACAGTCACAAAAAAGCATTCTCTGTTCTCGCTAGAGCAGTGCTTCTCAAACTTTCAGTGTTTGCGACCCAATATTCACACACACACAATCATAGTTTTCATCGCTCTCCATCCATACAATAACAATATTGAATTCAATAATACTAGACTTTTACGCTTAAGATGCAATACTACTTTAACCTCTTGAGTGCCACCGATATAGATAAACCTCTCTCTCAGACAAAGCGTTAATTACCAAGGACGTATATATACGTCTTTCCGAAACACGATCTTTTTTGTGCTCTGCCATCCATAAAAGTTATTTCAAAAGCTTTGGAATGCTTTAAAAGGGCCTTGATAGTGTTTGCGAAGGATTTACTTATTACAGAGGATTTACTTATGTATGCCTTTTCTCCCCCAGACTAATACATCACATACGTGCACCTACGTTGAAAACCATGACATGGGAGAGTGAATCGCGTAACTTTTAATCGGCAGCTAAGGGCATTAATTATAAATCGTACAAATTATCAAGTTAAGTGTTTATTTTTGTATATGATTTCATTTATTACAAGCCCATATGATGTCATTGGTAATTATTACTTGTCCTTAACTTACTGTTGTTAAATTAACAATAAAATACATTGTGCAGTACTGATACATTAATAAGTGTATTATATCAGAGCAAATGTATGTATTTTATTTTTTATTGTGTCGGAAAGTATTTTCTTGGCTTACTTTCAGTAAATAATTTTTTTAAATAATCCTTTGTTTCCGAAATTTAATGTGCTCGCATCCCCACGCCCTAGGGGGGTGGCGTGCCCTAAAATTTGAGAAACGCTGTTGTAGATATTTTGTCTATTTATAGAGATGATCAACCGGAAGCTATTAAAACCATATGATTTCAGGTAAAGGCTTTTCTTATTGGTCCAGATACACGGGGGATGCAAGATTGCATCATCCAGATTTAAAAACGTTCAACAATTAGGGGTGTTTTTTGTGAGAGAGAGAGAGACATGGTTTGTTCCCATTAGGTAGGTAGACTTAGAAATAAATTATCACGCGAGGTCTTGGAGAACTCAAGATTATTATGAATTAAAATCCCCCTCGAGAGAAAAATTTAAGTGAACTATTATATTTATACTAGCTGGCCCGGCAAACGTTTTTTTGCCAAATAAACTATTTCTAGTGAATATTTTGGTAGTAAAAAAATAAATAAAATAACTATCTCATTGTAAGTGTGTGGGGATGTGGTATATGACTGAAAGAGGAATAATGCGCTGTGAACGAGGACGGCTTATAAAAGTAACAACGCACCAAACATTCCTTTTTTGATTTTTTTGTACTTTTATTATTTTAACTAAAAAATTTCAAATTACATCTCTATAACAAATTATGACAATTAAAAAATAACATTATCAGTCTCTTAGTGCAATGGAGTGTACGATATTTTTAGTGTGTGTGAGTCCATCTTTAGCCAACACAAACAAACTAGATCGGTTACCTACGCGAGAACATTCCACGCATAATTGTCCGTATGAAAAACATGGTGTGCCAAAATCTAAGCTACAAACAGACATCGTTTAGCCTTGATACTCATTGATTGTCATTGCGAATGCCAATCTAATTAGAAATTGAATCCATTTGAATTCGCGTAGTTGTATGGTCTCCAACTATGATTCCAGTAACGTCGTCAACAACAGGTGCATTGAATTTATGAATGTGCTCTCCAGCTGGTGTTTTATCAGAATTGATGACAATAGCGTGATTGTAACTTTGTAATTTGTGCATGTGTGATTTGAATAATTTCCACACAATTCATTGTGCTCATTCAATAAAGCGTCCAGTTCACCGACAATGCGTCTGGCAAAAAGTGAATTGAGGTTATTGTAGCTACAACGTGCATCCACGCGATTGGCGAATGCGCTTTCGGAGTCCTCACCGCCCATAAAGTAAATTTGTAAAAATTTATGTGGTTCGTTTGGCATTGGCAGCAATGAGCCCACTTTGTGGTAAACTTGGCCTTTGATTTTGAATGTTGAATTAAATTGTTGACCATTTGCAGCATTATTTGTAACTATTTCTATTGCACCGAACAATTTCATTTGGAAAAATGAATTGAATGATTGAATTGACATCAGGAACAGGTTAAAGTCGTAATCCGTACGGATAAGTAAACCGTTCAATGGTTCAGGTGGTGTTTCAATTTCCGTTAAGTTGCACTTTTCCTGATGCACAACACATACCGGCTGGCTCGTTTTTAAATTTAAGCGCATTACAATGCGGACATTCCTTGTCCATAGCACCAATTGCCACATTCGGATAAGCGTAATATTTAACATTGGGCTCATTCTCGAATGCTTGAATCGGACGTAAATGCTCGATGTACTTGTTGGAGTTGTTGGCCATTTGCTCTGAGTGTTTCAAATAAGAATCGACGCGCATGTCTTTGTTGATTTTGTTCAACTCGTACCTCTTGTGATTGTGATTTACGCAACTGCGCCATATTCACACGCACATCTTCATTATCCTGTTGGATTTGTTCGTCTGTTCTTTGAGCTCTTCTATTTCGCATGGCATATTCGCTTACTGTACATTTAGTAATTCGAAGGCCTAAATCAGATCCTTTGCGTCTTGATGGCATTATTTACTGTACAAAACACACAAATAGATCAAATTGAAGTACTTAATGCTAGAAAACAGTATACTGATAATGCATTTGTGAGTTTATTATTTTACCTCTACCTTTCACAATTATAAAATACGTATATGTTTCTCTTTACATTGAAAATGATTCCCGAAAATTTTGAGTGCACTGAGTATTGCAGTTTTATTAATAGGCTTTTAATAATAAATTAACTAATGAAAAAAAGAACTGAAAATGTCTGAAAATATGCAGAAATGGTTTATACAGGAAACACAATAGTTGTTGTTGGCGAGTGCTCGTGACACATGTTGAAAACTATTGATTTTTATGAGATAACTTAACTAAGTGAACATGAGAAAAATCTTGAGCAAAAAGGGAATAAATAATTATAGCACTGCAAATTGATGATACATAAATAAATTTTGGCGAATAATCCTTCAATCATCTGTGCTTTTCAGAATATCATAAAACTCTTTCACATGGAATGAAGCTCAACAGAAATGTATTATTTACAACTTCTGTAAATGACAGTGATGTATTTATCTTCCTATAATTTTTCTCTGTGTTTTCTTTTTTCTCTTACAGAGTAGTATTTTTCTGGCGCGAGACCGATTTTCGACGCCAAGCGAAGCAACAGACAGGGGTTTTAAGGTTTTTAATGAATATCTTCTCAACTAATTGCAATATTGGAATGAAAAATAGTTTACGTCCTATTCTCAGACATACTGAATATACGCACAAAATTTCATAAGATTTGGTCTAGTCGTTTCGGAGGAGTTTGGCTACAAACACTGTGACAGGAGAATTTTATATATTCGATTAAGCTAGCTGGTATTCCCGTTCTTTGCACGGGTCAATTAAAAAAATAAACAATACAGATTAAAGGATAATGAAGTCTTTAATAAATTAAATTTACGTGAATTGCAAATTAAACAAAAAAATAGCTTTTTGCATATCTCAGTTGAACAAAAAAACCTTATTTGTTAAGTTTTAAGGCTGAGGGTATAGTAGTTGATAAAAAGGATTTTTTTATTTATAACGCCCCTTAACTCTTTTCTGGGTCGATTTTTGAAAACACCTTACTAAGATGCTCAGCAAAAGTAACACATTGTTACAAATTTTGTGTAAAGATCGTTTAAAATAGTGTAAATAATATATAACTGGATGCATAATGCGTTAATATTACTTTCTGTCAACCTTATTTTATGTTAAAATTATAGTATATTTTCAATAAACGCGCCGTTCCTTACATTACAGTGGCGATTCAATGGAAATATAACGAAATGTTGGTGATGGAGCCAACTTGGCATCATTTTTGGCGCCCACGTTGGCAACTTGGTAATTGATTGAACGGTGTAGGAGTTTTTATGTAGAGCCACCTGATGGGGAGCTGCAACAAAGAGGGTAGCACAAAAGCCTTCTCCACAAAAAATACATATATATGCCCATTTTCACAGTGATTGGTTGGACGGTGTTGAAGTGAAGCGATTTCATATGTACAAACATCCCTTAGAGAGAGAGATAACATTAAAGGAGAACCTATCCAAACCAAATTTCTCTGTGCTTTGTGATCATGTTGGCAATTTGGAGATTGATTGAATGGGGCAGAAGCTGATATTCTATAGCGCCACCTGGTGGAGAGCTGCAACAAAGAAAATAGCACAAAAACCTTCTCCACAAAAAGATGCATATACATATCAATTTTCATAATCAGCTGAACGGTTTCGGAGTGAACTTATTTCATATACATACAAACATCCATTTTTATATAGAGAGATATTTCGATTTATATCAGATTTTCATTGTGCAGAGTTTAAGCAATAAATAGCTTAAATTTGATTAATTATAATAATTTAAGAGTAAATAAAACACAGAAATTTAAATTCAAACAACTTTGCTAATCATGGAAATTCTCTTATAAAGTTTATGCAAATAAATTTTATAAATAATAAAGTTACCCATCTAGAATTCCGACGATACTTATTTTAACAAACCACCACAAACATGAAGTTCTCAAGTTCTAAATTAATTCGCTCCCAATCTGCATTTAATTCCGCAAACATTGTTTAACAATAAGGAGAGAAATCAACTTTCCTCGAAAACACAATCTTCGATGTTCCAAATATCAGTCATAAAAATAAACCTGTTTTGAAAACCTTTGATGAATTGTGCAAGAAAAATAAATTATTCTACTCCAGTAAGAGACTTCGATTCACTGAAAGGAGTTAAAATGCGACAATCCTTTAAGAAATAATCTTCCGCTCCATAATTCCCTCTTTAAAGAGCCCTTCAACTCGAATGAAGTCTATTTGATTCTGAATTTACATCTCCAAACAGTAATCTAACACAGAATAATTAATAATATTAAGCTATTTCCGAAGCAGACCTTATTTATTTTGAATAAAAGTGGAATTCATCTTGAAATTTAAAGCGATAGAAGTGTTACTTTACTCTTATTCATTGACTTAACTTTGAGAGAATAGCTGTTAAGTACAGAAAACTGTTTTTGAATAATAATCGAAGAAAAAATAATTCAAGTGACTTTAAATGGGAAAATACGCACTTGTTCGTTTTTCACAATTTTCTATGTATTCCGATAATAACGTGTGTTTTAAGTAAAGGTCGTGTTTCAATTAATCCCGTTTTATCTAAAATTCTACAGTTAAAGGAAAATAACGTGATTGAGAGAAACTCAATGCAATATTAGATAAATATAAGGTCTCAAAGATTTGGAAAAGCACAAAATAGGGAAGAAATGGTAGAGAAATGTCTAAATCAATAAAGATTAAAACCTTAAAAGAGGCTGTAATTTAATTTGAGATTTAAGGAGCAGTCAATGGTTTTAAAAGTTTTTTTTTCTCCACGCTTTAATGGGCTTATTTAATACGTTAACTTGTTCTCAAGCTAAGACTTTAAGAGGACTCGGTACCCTTTGAAATTTTTATTTTATTTATGCATTTAAAAATTATATTTTAGCATTTCATATAATGTTTATATTCAATAAAAGAAAATGAGGTGTAATTTTGCACATATTGTTCACACAATTTTTAAAAAAATGAAAAATTTTAAAATCTTACTCTTTCTGTATTAATTAATATTTTGACATGAAATTTTTTTGTAAAATTTTTAAGGATGTTTTAAACAACTTTAGGGATCGATTTTACAATAACTTAATTGGTTGTGGAGAAAAAAAATAAAATGTTAATACATATGCTAAAATTTAACGAAAAACCCAATTTCTCCTACATTTCAATTTTTTTTTAAAAAAAGTATTCAGTTTATAGCAAAATGGATCCCTATTTTTCTTACATGCATGATTTATAACACACAGAGAAAAAATTAAAGTGATGGGATAATAATTGTGGAAGGAGTAGCATTTTGAATGAACTAATGTATTGAAAAAACACAAGCTGAGAAAAACCCTTTTAAAGTTTATACTTCTGAAGAAATTATTATTATAATCTTAAATTTAAAATACCATTTTAAAACATTAGCTATACATTTTTCTTCAAATAATTGCTTTTTCATACTAATTGAACCCATATTTTCTGCAAATGATACATTTTTACACAGTAATAATGGCACATAAATATCAAGAAAATTCGAAGAAAACGTTAAAAAAATGTTTTTCTGTTGTAACAGAAGTTTTAAAATCTTTTGCTTCACATAATGCTTAAATATGATGAAAAGAACTGAAATTATAAAATTATTAATATAAAATGCCTAAATTAAAAATATTTACATGCACACATTTTACAAAAAAAAAAAACATTATTATAATACCTCAGAAATATCCTGCTTTATAAGTAACTCCTTCCTTTTTTTTATATAATTAATATTTCTCTTTTTAAAATAGCTTTTTTTTATCAATTTGCGTGCATGCTGGTATTTGGTGTTTTTCCGTCTGATTCTGAATAATCTTTTACGGGATTCGAGCATCACACCAAGATCATGCGACCATTTCTCCAAAGGTATATGTAATGCTTTTTGGGTCTCTCTCACAGTGCGTGGAGTCCCTTTGTTAAATTCACAAATTGCTTCCATTACGGCATGTGTAACTCGGTCTTTGGACACAAATATCTCCTTTGGACACTTTGACCAAATCATGTTGTGCAAGCTTTCATTAGCGTTTTGGGTTCCGCAATTAATGCACCTTTCCAAAAGTTCATTTGAAGCAAGCCGTTGATAAATAGAAAGGATATGTGGCAAAAAACTTTCATTAAGTGGAGTTCCAACATGTTGTTTATGCAGACCTGGATTTTGTCCTTTTGCTTTTGAGGACTGGTTAAAACACCATGAGTCTGCACCGATTGGACATTTCGAATGCTGAGGCTTTTGGTCTGTCGAAATGCTGTGATATAAAGTAGCATATATTGCTTTTTTTCATGGCGGGAACATTGCCTTTGTTTTTTAGTATAGCTTTTTGGCAGTACAAAGTTAATTTTTTAATTGTTGACCCTTTTAATGTGCCGTGGCCTTTTCCTCCTAATGAAATTCTACGGGCCCTCGATTCCTTGACAGCATTTCGTAGACCAGTGTCCAGCCTTTTGCTGACATGATTAATGCACTCCTCTTTTTTTATCTCAGTCTTATCCCCTTACACATTTTTTTTCTGTTAAATAGTTGAAGGTTTTACAATCCCCATCAGACAATAAGGTGCAATAACGAAATCCCAACGCTTGTGATCTTTCCCAGACGATCAATGCAGCCTCCATTTCCATCGAAGTTGATGAGCCGGAATGTTTAACATCACAATCCTTCCTGTGTCCTTCAAACCAAATGTTATATTCGGCACTTGTGTGTGTGACTCTCCAAGTTCTCTTTTTGCTACAGAACAATTGCGACATACCTTGCACATGACTTCAAAATCTACATAGCCTGTAAGTAACACAAGCAATGCCAATCGAAGATGTATGTCCACGCGTCAACCAGCTACCATCAAATGAAACATTTATATCCACAACGGGAACATCAGTTGGTGCTTCGTAAGCACTTCTCACTTCACTGTGTACTTCCTTTCAGCAAATTCTCTGCAGCAATACCACAGGCTTTGTGAAGAAGTTTGGTACATTTGCCATAAGTTCTCGAGGAAAAAGGAAATATATTTACTGCCATGCAAAAATTTTCAATTGCAGAGTAACCTTTACCAATATTAGAGAATGCTTGTGTGACACGTAAATTAATATCAGGAACGGTATTACCCTGCCTTTCATTAGACGTTTCTACAGCACAAACTTTTTCAGCACAAGAATTGCAAGTTAAAATTAACACGTAGGAAAATTCAACCTTGTTTCCAAGAGCGAGCTTTAGAGTTTGCTTGTCACAGTCAAGGCATTTTAGTTTCATAAACATTTTGCTAATTTGCTCAAAATTCACAATAATGAAATTTCCAATTTCAGAATGTTCAGTTTTATCAGGATAAGATAACTGCTCAATTCTGATGTTAGGAACTAATTTGTTTTCTTCTGTGACACATGTATTCACAGCATCACTACACCAACGTTTGCTGTTCATTTGAGCAGAATGATTTCTTCGTTTAACTCGTGGCATTTTTAAGAGAAATCTTCAAGAGATAATAATATGAAAGATAATATTGAAATCTCAACAGTTTCAGCAACAGTCTTTAAAAGACAGCAATCAGTAAAAGTCTTAAAAAGGACTGCTTTTTTTTCATTGTAAAACGTAAATAAAACTAGCACAATAACAGCAAAACAAACGAAAGAAGCGCCAAAACAAGAACAAATAGCTTGTAATAAAAGTTGTAGTCGCTAAAAAGTACGACAAAGCATTGTAGTTATGGTTAAAACAAAGTAAAATTTATTTTTGAAAAGTAGTTGATAAAAATTAGTTTAAAATCACTGACACCTCTAAAAAGGGGGCGTGGTCGAATTTTTAAATTTGTTTGTTTACATTTTTCAAATGAAATTTTTTTCAACTTCTTATTTTCAGGCATACAAAAGTGATATATCACTCGAAAGGTAATCGTTCAAAGAATATAACTAAATAAAAATAAAAAACGATAAATGAGTCATTTTTGCGGTACTAAGTCCCCTTAACTATTAGATGAATTAGCAAAAGATGAAAAATTGGCATTTAAAAGGAATTCCTTCCATTCTACATTTTCAAGATGAACCAAAAACTTTGTTTGTTTCGTTTTCAAATGTTCGTTATGATGTTTCGTTTTCAAAACATCAGGTTTATTGAGAAGGTACAGTCAGAGCAGCATACATGAAAAGAAAACATGTAATCCCATTTAATGGCTGCCAGTAAGCTAAAATTCTCTCTTCAGATTATCTAAAGTCTCCAATTCATGACCTTTCCAGTAAAATAATATATTTGAAATTTTATGAATAAGAAGTATGTCAAAAATGACTTTTAAAAATAATCAGCTGTTCTGGAATAGTAGTATGTAAGAAAACCCCGAACGAACGATTGAGTGGATTTGCAGAAAGTGTACAAAATCATTTTTTTTTCTCAACAGACGGTGGTTGTAGTGTTTTACTTTCAGCTGGAAAATATAGCTTTGTCCCCAAATACAACGAAAACACGTCTTCTTTTTATCTGTCGTAAAAAGGTAATCAGCAATATATTTCTCGTTACCTGGATGCACATTTTTGCCTTAATATTTAAATAATTGTATATATATGAAATAGACGATGGCCGTTGGAATGGTATTCTTTATATGATTACTATTTTTATTATTGATGTTTTATTTTTGATGGCATTGACAAGGCGGTTTTTTACTGTAACAAAATCAGTTTATTGTACATTTAACACATAGCGTTTCACACAACAAGAAGCAGACAAGAGACACAAAACACAAACATAAACCAAGCTGCAGCCGATTACATGACGAGACACAAAACAGAAGAAAAAGAGAAACTGTCTCTAGGAATCTCGGTGTATATATAGTCGGCTCAAATCACATGATCTGAGTGGGTGGATAGATGTTGTTCAAAATACTCTCGTTAGGTGGCTAGAAAGTTTATTAATCAAACGTGAGTCCTGAAGGGATGGACCATAGGTAATTAAAAGTTATCAAGAATAATTATAATGGGGACTATTACATGTATATATATATGTGTGTGTGTGTGTGTATGTGTATAATAGTAAAAATATTAATTATATTCTATTAATGTTGTGCTTGTAGGACTCGGGATTTCGTTATCCACACGATCGTACGTCTTATGCGTTAATTGAGTCACTGCAGCTGTAAAGGTAACTGCTTGAAATTTGAGTTTTCTTTTCCGTTTCAATAATGTTGAGATAGAAGCCTAAATAAAAAAATAAAGGCATATATTTTTATATAATTAATACTATATTTCCTTGGGGGTTGACATTGACGAGTCTCTTTTTACTTTCTTGCTCTTTTTTTGCAATTAATTTTCTCTTTCATGCATTTGTTGAGGAGTGTTGCATTTTCATCCTTTACACATACATTTCTTCCTCCAGCCCCCCAAAAAATTTTGGTTTTCCTGTGGGAGTTGGTAAAGTGGGGTTTAAATAGTTTCATTGTTTGTTAAATAAAGATTTTCTGGTTTATTTTAATACTTTTTATATAATACAGTGCTAACTTCTCCCCAAAACCTTTTTCAGGTGTCTAAAAAGAAAAGAATTCCCTCACAAGGAAGAAATTTTGCAATTCATGAATAAATCAGATTGAACTTAAATCAAAACTTAGTGATTTCTCGGATTATGACAATCCTGTGAACAAAACATATGAATCACATGTATATTGAAAGGAGAATCAATCAAGTTCAGATGAGAACGATGAAGAAATACATAGAAATGTTTGCAATGGAAAGACAATTTTGGATCCTGTTTTACCATCAAAGTCCCTTGGACCCATTCATTTCATTGTGTCAGCCGTAGCAAATTCTTGGTTTCTATGCAAACAAAATGCAATATCAAATAAAATTCCTCCAAAAATCGAAATAGATCTCTTAAAATTTAAGTTAAAGATAGCTGAGGCGTTAGCAGCCTCTCCACCTATTAAATTATTTTAACTCATGAGTAAGATAACAGCGCTGTATGTTCTCCCGTGAAATGATCGAAGTATTATAATGCCCCTCCCAAAAGATTATTTCAGGATAAAAGGAATGACATGTACAGCCATTTTTGATTTGTTGATGACATTTCAAGGCCTCGCAAGAGCAGATTTACACTGGTGTCCAAAAGTTAAGCATAATTGATAATTATATGAATAAAGAAGGAACTGTAAATCAGAATGGTGGGCAACGTGATATGCGAGTGTAAAATAGTTATAAAATAAGGAAGCAAATCAAAAGAATGATAATAATTAATTTTATTATCCAAAGTAGCAGTTTTGAAAGAAAACTGAGCATAGCAAGGATTCCCACTTTGAAGGAAAAATGAAAGAAACAAAAAAAAAATACTAATTCTGCAGTTTAATAAGGCGTGTGGTCACCTCTGACAGCCAGGCACGCTGCACAGCGATTTACCATACTTGCTATAAGATGATGAATGAGTTTTGGCTCAAACGGTTCCAAGCTTCTTGGAGAACTCTCTTCAAGTCTGCAACGGAGCTTGGTGGGTGCGAAAGGGCTGCAATTTGTCTCCCGAACATATCCCATACAGGCTCGATAGGATTTAAATCAGGGGAGTTCGCAGGCCACGACATGCGCTGGTTGTTTTCCGTTTCAAGTAAGTCATCAATCAGCACCGTTCGGTGACATGGCGCATTATCATTCATGTATATGAAGTCAGGACCGACAGCACCTCGAAACAAGCGAACATAAGGCTCAATAACCTCGTGTCTGTATCTTTGAGCAGTCACAGACACCGTGTCAAAGAAATGGAGGTCTGTGCGGCCGTCCGTCATGATGCCTGCCCATACCATTACTCCCCTTGATGAAAAATGATGTTTTTTCCGTTATGTTTGTGACGGGTGCTTACGCGTTTCACTAACCTTCTCTTAAATTCTATATTTTATTTATTTCAACCAATCTCCACCGGGAGCCAAAAGTGTGACTTATGCAAACGAGATATTTTCGGGTTTAGCGAGTTCGAAAAGCATATAAAAGGGAGAAATGAAATGAAGAAAAAAAAGGAGGGTGATATTGAGAGAGTAGTTTTTCTAGTGGAAATATATTCGTCGGGAGAAATCTATTGAAAAGTATTCATTAAATCGGTTCGGGACGGAACTGAAAGATACCTGAGATTGAAGCCGCTCATTAAAGCAATCCAGATATAGAAGAACCTGCCTTAAGAAAAGGTATCAGGTCAGTTGTTTTCATAAATTAAATATAAATGTGTAACTTGATTGTACGCGTTGTTCTCCGTGGATTCAGTTAGGATTCCGTCGTTCATAATCGAATTCTTCTCTTACTCCACTGTATTTTGTTGATCTTAAGGTTTGAATAGTATTTGTGTAATCTCTCATTAAGAAAGGTCAATAAATAAGATTGATTTATTAAATTAGTTGTAATTAATTATGGATCCAACATATTCAGATTTAGATAATACGCGTAGGGGAGTTAATAATCATAGGGGTAGTGATAGGCTACGACATGTTTCTTGGTTCAAAACGTGTTCCACGTACTCTCCATATCGTTACTCCCCGAGAATCACTACTCAGACCAAACCGGGACTCGTCACTGAACATCACATTGGCCCACTCTCCAATGTTGATGTTTCAAACTCCACTTCAAACAAGCGTGTTTATGAGCAGACGTGAGGGGAATGCAAACTGTTGGTCTTCTGGCATACAGGCCAGCATGACTGAGTCTTCCGTAAACAGTTTGTCTCGAAATTCGTATTCCTGTGGCAACTGTGAGCGCCGAACCCAGTGCTCTGGCAGCACTGCCACTCTGACGTCACGCCCTTATTACCAGATATCGGTCTTGGCGAGGGGTTCTGACAATTGGTCGACCTGATACTGGTTGTCGGGTAACATATTCCGTTCTTTGAAACCTCTGCCACAGTCATGAGATCACAGACTGGTCCACATTCAGAATTCGAGACACTTCGGTTTGTGATCGTGAGGATTCCAGCATTCCAACGATTCTTCCTTTCGTAAACATGTCCAATTGGCATCTTTGTGCCATCATTCACCTTGTTTGATGGTTAACAACGTTCCTTCGCTCAGCAGTTGCACGAAACTTGTCTGAACTGCCTATGCTGCGTGAATCGGTTTCTCCGCGTTCCGACATGCGCCGGTGTTTCACGCAGGACGTAGTCGACTGAAAAGTTTTGCATAAACCCAATGTTTCTTCTTCACCCAATTAATATCCGCAAGAAATGTGGAATAATTTTGCAAATATTTACTCCATGTTTTTCGTATTTTACGATTTATGCTTAACTTTTGGACACCAGTGTAAAAACTACGAAAGTACTTCAAAAACATGTTGGGAAAAATGCAATGTTTACTTATACTTGTTAAAAAAACATGCTTTAAAGATTTTCGCAGTAAATAAATAATGATTCAATAAAATAATTCGTTATATATCAAAAATTTCCTTATTTGTAACAATTTTAGTTGAATTAATATTGCTTCGTCTATCGACTTAGAGCTAAAAAATTTATAATTTGTAAAGTTTCACAAGTTGACCGCCCGCGCACGCGTTTTTACAAATAAATCTCAACCTTCACTATTGTGCGAATATCATCTACTTTCCAGGGGTGGAGCAAAATTTTTTTTATTTTTTTTCCAGTGTCATTGGTGGCAATAAAGTGTTAATAGCCAGAAGAACTCAATTGTTTAAAGATAAAAATATTTCAGATCTTAAAGGAATAATTATGTACCTTGACATTAAAGCTATAATACGTGACCATAATTATAAATCGTACAAATTACAATACAAATCAGCGTTTCTTAAACTGTGGGACACGCCCCCATTAAGGGGGAGGGTGTTGTAACCCTACATAAGGGGTGCGAGCATATCAAAAAGTTGAAAAAAAGGATGATTTTAAAAGAAATTATTTATTTTATTGAAAGGGAGTCAAACAAAAAAATACATTCAGACATAATAAAAATAAAATACACATTTACAATGATATAATATACTTAAATGTATCAGTACTGCACAATGTATTTGATAATTAATTTGCCAATACTAAGTTAAGAACAAGTTTTATAATTGCTTTAACTCTCAAATGTTTGTCATATGCAAAATGTAATACTTATCTTGATAATTTGAATGGTTTATAATTAAAGCCGCATTACAACTTTAGCGTCAAATTACATTATGGAATTCAATACATTGTTATTGTATGGAGGGGGGCGCGATGAAATTATGATTTAAATCTGAGATGCGAATGTTCAAAGTTTGAGAAGCACTGATATAAATATTAAATTCTGTATATGTTACTTTTAAGCAATATGTATTCATATTTTGCTTTTTATTATGTCAGAAAGAATATTTTGTTTTACATCCTCTTAGTAAATAAATATTCTTTTATAAAAGCTCTTTTATTTTCGAGTTTTCGATATGTTCGCGCCACACACGTAGAGTTGCCATGCCCCCCAGAGGAATCGCACCCCCACAGTTTGAGAATCGCTGTTTTTTAGGAGGTTGCACTCAATAATAAAGCTGTTTACACTCCATTTGCATCCTTTGAAAATAATACTATATTGTTTTCGTGGTGTATATTTTAAAGACAGACAAGCTTATCGTGGGTTTGTGTGTAAGTAAAAGTAGTAACTATAGTGTTATTTTCGATTCTTTATTTAATGAGAGCATTCTCTCTCCAAAACGTGATAGTTAACAATATTCCGTTATGTGTCATAAGAATAAAGATACGTATTTTTATTTATTTTCTTTGTATTTACGGCAGTGCTTCTCAAAGTTTCAATATTCGCGACCCAATATTCAATCATAATTTTCATCGCCCTCCTCCTTCATACAATAACAATGTATTGGAATTCAATAATATTGTACTTTGACGCTAAAACTTCGATACGACCTTAACATCTTATATTAACAGGCTTATATAAACATCTAGCTTAGACAAAGTGGACGTATATATACGTCTTTCCGAAGTACGATCTTTTCTCTGCACTGCTATTCATAAAATTATTCCGAAGGCTTTGGAATGCAATAACATGACCTTTACAATGTTTGCAAAGGATTTACTTATTTCAAAGGATTTGCTTCTTTATCTACCCCCCCCCCCAATGCATCACATACGTGCGCCTACGTGGGAAACTGTTTTCATTGGGAAATGAATCACATAACATTTAATCGGCAGTTAAGGTATTAAATATAAACCGAACGAATTATAAAGATAAGTGTCAATTTTGGTATATAAGTTTTTATATGACAAGTCCATGGGGTCACTGTTAATTATTAAACTTATTCTGAACTTAGAATTATTAAATTAATTATAAAATACAATGTGTAGCACTGATATATTTATTAGTGTAATATATCAGTATAAGTGGGCATTTTATTTTTTATTATGTCAGAATGTATTTTGTTTGTTTACCTACAGTAAATTAATAACTTTTTAAAATAATCTTTGTTTTTAACCTTTCAATATGCTCGCGCCCGACAGTTTGAGAAACGCTGAACTACGGTAGAATAAAGGGATTATAATCAACAAAAGGGAGGGATAAACGCTCTCTCTGACGCTGTAATATTTGTTTAATATGTTTAAAAGAACAAAAAAAAAGTTAAAGGTATCAAATTTGGAGCATGTGCACTACAATTTATCAGTAGAAATTTTCCCTAGTATAGGCTCTTTTTAATAAATATCTGACATAAAAATAACTTTTTGGCTTTTTGAAAGAATATTCAATTTATTTTTTCAATGTTCTGAAATGACCGTTCTTTTGTTATATATCATATATATTTTTTTCTTTCCCTGTATATATTTAAATGCCTCATTTTTTTTTTTTTTTTTTTTTTTTTTTTTTTTTTTTTTTTTTGCTATATATTAAGAGAAAAAATTTATTCTAAAAGTTTTTTTGAGCTCTATTTAGATACTGTGCTGACAATGATTTTTAAAAAATACCTCATTATATATGCTTATTTTTCTCAATGAATTAATTTAAAATTTTAGACATTAATTCTGTAACTTAATAAATAAACAGAAAGTTTGATCTTGTTAAAATTTTTACATAGTTTCTTATGCAAAAAATATGTTTTCTAAAAATTAAATGTAGGAAACAAATCGCCATTTTTTATTTTTTTGCCTGACAGCCTACTATTTTAAGAAGAAAAAATTTTCATGATTATAATAATGACTATGTAATGACGGTCTAATATGTCTGATTTTTTTATATTGATGGTTATAAAATAAATTATGCGATTATATTCTAAGTCTTGTACTTAATGAGTCGAAAATTTCTTGTTCGACAGTGTAATTAACTAAAAGCCCATGAAAAAGTGCCGTCATTTCTGACTTTTACGAACTTCTTTTTTTAAAGTTTGGCTTAAGGAGCTACTGCATTTAAAACACATTAATTACGACAAGGCTTTATAATTATAATAACTATTTCCTTATAATAAAAAGGATTCACAAAAAAAGATAGTTATTTTTACAAACAAAAATAACCCATTAGACTCGATAAATATTTTTTAAAAAAGCATTATTACTTATCAATTTTATAATAACTAAGTGGAATAGAATAAATTACACCTGGTGGGCAAAAAGTCCATAAAAACTTTAAAAATTTATAAAACCCAGAAAATTAAACAAAATAAAAAATTATTAGCAGGTTTAGTATCGATTAGTCATGGGATCTTTTTAAGATAAGAAAAAGAAAAAAACACCCGATAGGTTGCGTTTCGTACATAAGTGAAAGAAAAAAGTCGGAATTATAACAGAAGTAACGTTACCAAATCATTTATTACAGCTGCATGTGCTCTACATATCCCTCACTACAAGGAATGACACATTCCAAACGTGTCACAAATCCAGCAACGGCAGAGTGTATAGAATGTCCGCCTGTATACATGACAGCTCTAGGTGGATCGCATCTTTCAATTCCGACAGATTGGATGGACGGGGTTAATATACCCGGGAATTTTAATATCCCCACAGCCAAAAGTCTTTTGGAGTCATATCTGGAGATCTAAGAGGCCATGTACCCTTTCAACATTTGAAAGGGATTCTTAGACTTAGCCATCCAAATCTTACCCGGTCCTCCAGCGATCTAGTTTCCTCAAAACACTTAATAAGATTTATGAGGCGTACCACTGTTGAAGGCCCTTTTCCAGTCTTCAAATTTTTCTAAAGTAGGAATTTATACAGTGTAACAGTCGCTGATTCCTTGTTCATGAAAAACAGCTTCACCAACAAAACTTTTTCTTTCTCGCTCAGCATCTTTGTTCACCTAGTTGGCATGCAACGGAGATTTAAATCTGGATCATCAGTATTTGTAATCGCCTGTCTCATTTGCATATTTCGAACTAAGTCGTTTGTGCGAGCGCCATCTATCGGCAGGTTCTTTTTCATATCTTAAGAAAATTCCCGTGAATTATCGAGGCTAAACCTACAAATCGTTTTTTTTTTTTATTTTCTTTAATTATCTGAGTTTTATTATCTTTTAAACTTTATATGGACTTTTTGTACATCCGGTATTTGATTTCAAATATTAATTTTGATAAGTTCTTAAGTTTTAATTTTATTGACGTTCAATCAATAATTTATGATAAAAAATAAACTACATAAATTACCTTTCCTGGAAATAAACATATACTGTGTAAATGTAATTTTAAAAAATAAAAGATGTAACGCATATACACTGGTGTCCAAAAATTAAGCATAAATCGTAAAATGCAAAAAACATAGAGTAAATATTCGTAAAATTATTCCAAATTTCTTGCGGATATTAATTGAGTGAAGAAGAAACATTGGGTTTATGCAAAACTTTTCAGTCGACTATGTCCCGCGCGAAACACCGGCGCATGTCGGAACGCGGAGAAACCGATTCACGCAGCATAAGGCAGTTCAAACAAGTTTCGTGTAACAGCTGTGTGAAGGAAAGTTGTTAACCATCAAACAAGGTGAATGATGGCACAAAGACGCCAATTGGACATGTTTACGAAAGGAAGAAGCGTTAGAATGCTGGAATCCTCACGATCACAAACCGAATTGTTTCGAATTCTGAATGTGGACCAGTCTGTGATCTCAAGACTGTGGCAGAGGTTTCAAAGAACGGGAGATGTTACCCGACAGCCAGAATCAGGTCGACCAAGAGTCACAACCCCTCGCCAAGACCGATATATGGTAATAAGTGCGCGACGTCAGAGGGGCCGCACTGCCAGAGCACTGGGTTCGGCGCTCACAGTTGTCACAGGAATACGAATATTGAGACGAACTGTTTACAGAAGACTCAATCATGCTGGCCTGTATGCCAGAAGAACAGCAGTTTGCATACCCCTCACGTCTGCGCATAAATGCGCTCGTTTGAACTGGAGTTTGAAACATCAACATTGGAGTGTGGGAGAGTGGGCCAATGTGATGTTCAGAGACGAGTCCCGGTTTAGTCTGAGTAGTGATTCTTGGCGGGTAATGATATGGAGAGAACGTGGGACACGTTTTGAACCAAGAAACATAACGGAAAGACATCATTTTCCATCAAGGGGAGTAATGGAATGGAAAGGCATCATGATGGACGGCCGCATAAACCTCCATTTCTTTAACACGGTGTCTGTGACTGCTCTAAGATACAGAGACGAGGTTATTGAGTCTTATGTTCGCTTGTTTCGAGGTGCTGTCGGACCTGACTTCATATTCGTGGATGATATTGCGCCATGTCACCGAGCGGTGCTGATTGATGACTTCCTTGAAACGGAAAACATCCAGCGCATGTCGTGGCCTGCAAACTCCCCTGATTTAAATCCTATCTAGCATGTATGGGATATGCTCGGGAGACAAAATGCAGTCCTTTCGCACCCACCAAGCTCCGTTACAGACCTGAAGAGAGCTAGCTCTCCAAGAAGCTTGGAACCGTTTGAGCCCACAACTCATTCATCGTCTCATAGCAAGTATGGTAAATCGCTGTGCAGCGTGCCTGGCTGTCAGAGGTGACCGCACGCCTTATTAAACTGCAGCATCAGTATTTTATTTAATGTTTTCTTTCATTTTTTCTTTAAAGTGTGAATCCTTGCTATGCTCAGTTTTCTTTCAAAACTGCTACTTTGGATAATAAAATTAGTTATTATTATTTTAATTTGCTTCCTTATTTTATAACCATTTTACATTCGCATATCACGTTTCCCGCCATTCTGATTTACAGTTTCTTCTTTATTCACATTATTATCAATTATGCTTAACTTTCGGACACCAGTGTACTTTCTCTCCATTTTCATATGAAAATGCATTTATATCGTTTATTAAATTAACTTAAAAAACAACAATCAATGATTTCATTTTTTTTTTAAACTACAAAACTAATTCAATGAAAACTTTTATAAAAATCACATTGAAAGAAATTTATTTAATGATTTTTTGTTACATATCTATATAAAATACAATTAAATGTGTATTGAAAAAAAATTTATTTAATACGCCTTTTAAAACTTGTATTACAGTAAAATTTCATTTGTTTTTAATTAAAGCCTAACAAATACGCTAAGAACCTTCCTCAATGGAGTCCTGCTTGTAAATGTTTCACTCAACTTGATTTTCTTAATGGACCATATCGAGAAAAGATCGTATTTTCTTTACCGTTATATGGAACATTTAATTGTTTGAGGGGGTTAGGGGGAGCTTTCTAATGAAAATTTCAATCTATCCTGATTACCTAATTCCCTAAAAACAGACTTTAAGTCTAACATGGATGTGAATTTTTGGATCCAAACTTGCAAATAATAAATAATACTCGCACAGTAATATATATAAAAGAGATGTATTTCCTGGAATTAAAATTTCATGGTTGTATAGTAATTTCCATATATTTATTTATAGAAATATTTTATTGAAATTGTTGCTACGAAATAACAATTAACTACATAAAAAAATCAACACAATATAGAGAAATTATTCAAGTCACTATGTGTGACTATCCCATAAACTCCTTAAAAACATATATTTTGTCAATTTTGATTCCAGAGGCACCATATTTTACCAAGATCACAAAGTCTGCTTGTTAGAGAAGCCGGTTGTGACGTCGTCACAATGGAGAGAGAAAGCGCCTCTATTCATAAACGTTTCCACAGCCGGGGAACACGTGTCTTTGGTGGTATTGTGTTGTATCAGACAGCTGGACCGTCGGCGACGGTGTGACTGGCGGACACTATGGGCCGGCATCGCTGCATTATTTTCTATTCATGGGCAGTGATTGTACGTCTTGAATGCTGGCGCCTCTGCAGGCGGCGGCGAGGTGTTTGAAGTGCCAGATGTCAGCCGGGCCCTTGTCGCCGGGATCCTTTGAGAGGGACCGGACTTTTGTCATCTCTGCACGAATGGATGATGTGCAAGACCGTTGGTGCCGGGTGCAAAACCCTGAGGTCGGCCAATGGGGATTGATGAGGGGCGTGGAGTGAACCCACCCCTAGAGTTTAAAAGAGTGGACTTCGGAAAGAGAAAAGACTCCTGATAGACTACCACGAGAGATTCCCGTAACTGAACCCTGTGGACGGAGGAAGAGACTCCGGACAGACTCCAACGAGACATTCTTTAATAATTAGCTTAGCGTACACCTTCAATTTATTTCCACGACGTTACAGCTAATTAAATTGGTGACAGCGGTGGGATTGGCATTTGGCTAATTAAATTGATGGCAGCGAGGTGGGATTGGCATTTGGCAAATTAATTAAATGCCCGAATCCTTTTTTATTTAAAATAATTTTTGAGAAAAAAGAAATAACAAAGAGAAAATGTCAGCCGTGTGTGCGAGAAAAATAAAAGAACTTTAAACAACGCAAATTTCTCCCGAGTTCCTGTGGTGTCTTCATTCTTATTGTTAAAGTGTGTTCCTGTTGCTGGAAAATTCCCGGAGAGCCTGCTGTCCATTTTACTGTATGTGAATCGTGTTGGGTTAATCAACGAAAGAAACAAGCGGAGAAAAGCCGAAAACAGACCCTGATTTCCGTCGGCTGATTTTGAAGGAAGTCAAGAGTATTCAGTGTGTGATTCCCGACCAGGTGTACCATAGATTTTGGCAGTGATTAAAAACAGAAAGGTGAGTCTTTCTTTGAGATTATACTCGGGGCAGCAATTGATTATTATTATTGTTATGATTAATGTATGTAAAATTTTGGTCGTAAAGAATTTACGTACTAGGTAAAGTTAGCAAACATTAGAAAGAGAGACTAGAAAGATTTTTAAAGTTTTGTATGATGTATAAATGTGCGATTTATTAGTATATTTGTTTGTGAAATATAGTTAAGTATATAGTAGTTATACTTGTTTCGTTGGTACAGTTACTGTGCAGAGTACTGTATTGTTTTTAAGATTTGCGCACATTTGTGAAATATAGTTAAGTATATAGTAGTTATACTTGTTTCGGGGTACAGTTACTGTGTAGAGTACTGTATTGCTTTTAAGATTTGTGCGTTTTTGTGAAATATAGTTAAGTATACAGTAGTTATACTTGTTTCATTGGTACAGTTACTGTGGAGAGTACTGCTTTGTTTTTAGGATTTTTGTAAATTAATGGCCCAGGTTTTGGAGAGTTTAGTCAGTTTGCCTTACCTTACATAGACGATATAGCCATTTTTTTCCCAAGATTGGAAGGATCACTTAAAACATATCGGCATGGTCTTGGGAAGATTGAGGAAGGCGGGACTAACAGTGAAACCTTCAAAATGTAAATTCGCATAAGAAGAAGTCTTATTCCTGGGTCATAAAATTGGTTCGGGAAGCAGGTCTCCAAGTGATCTTAAGGTCAAAACCATATTAGATTTCCCTCAACCCACCACGAAAACTCAGGTACGGTCTTTTCTCGGGCTGGTGGGGTACTATGCCCATTATATCCCAAATTACAGTGCCATAGCTGCGCCATTAACCGACGCTCTAGAAGGGAAGATTAAGAAAGAAAAGATCGCATGGGATGAGAAATGTGAGAAAGCTTTCGAGGAGCTAAAATCCAAACTCGTCTCCCAACCCATTTTGTTCGCTCCGGATTTTTCCAAAGATTTTATCCTGCAGACGGACGCGAGCGAGGTTGGGGCCGGAGTTGTTTTGTCGCAACGGATAGGTGAGGAGGAGCATCCCATTGTTTTCCTAAGCAAGAAATTTTCCAAAGCGGAGCGCAACTACAGCACTGTGGAAAGGGAATTAGCTGCGATAATTTTTGGTTTAAAGCGGTTAAAGCATTATTTAGACGGACAAAAATTTGTTATAGAGACTGACCACAATCCCTTAACATATCTAAACAAGCTGGGGAGCACCAACCCGAGGCTGCAAAGGTGGGCGTTGAGTCTACAGACTTTTAGTTTCGAAATTAGACACAAACCCGAGAAGCTCCATGGAAATGCAGACCGCCTCAGTAGATTAGAATAATCAGTCATCGTAAATTTTCCTATTAAATTATTTTACTCTTTTATTGTATTTGTGTGTCTACATTGTTGTATTGTGTGTGATTGTGTGTATATGGTGAAAAAAAGCATGTGTTACTCAAATCCTTTGTGTCTCTCAGTAAAGTGTAAGCACATAGATGCCTAGTACAGTAGTTACGTGTGATTTAACGTATAGGGATATTAGTAAAATGTTAGGATTTAACTTATTCACTTAAAACTCAATTTTTTTTTTTTAAATAAGATGTAACATTAAGAAAGAATTCAAGATCAGAAATTAAAATTTTTATTGTAAAGTGTGTAAAATGTTATGAAATTTTGGATTTGCTTATTATCATATTTTTGAGTGTTTTTTTTTATTATTGGATTGCTGTCCTGGATGATCTCATTGTTAAGACATTCTTTTTTTGAGTCAGTCATAAGAACGGATCCAACATTGGACCAGAGCAGTCCAGTGAAATTGACGTTTTCAGGGGGAAGAAGTTGTGACGTCGTCACAATGGAGAAAGCGCCTCTATTCATAAACGTTTCCACAGCCGGCGAACACGTGTCTTTGGTGGTATTGTGTTGTATCAGACAGCTGGACCGTCGGCCACGGTGTGACTGGCGGACACTATGGGCTGGCATCGCTGCATTATTTTCTATTCATGGGCAGTGATTGTACGTCTTGAATGCTGGCGCCTCTGCAGGCGGCGGCGAGGTGTTTGAAGTGCCAGATGTCAGCCGGGCCCTTGTCGCCGGGATCCTTTGAGAGGGACCGGACTTTTGTCATCTCTGCACGAATGGATGATGTGCAAGACCGTTGGTGCCGGGTGCAAAACCCTGAGGTCGGCCAATGGGGATTGATGAGGGGCGTGGAGTGAACCCGCCCCTAGAGTTTAAAAGAGTTGACTTCGGAAAGAGAAGAGACTCCTGATAGACTACCACGAGAGATTCCCGTAACTGAACCCTGCTTACGGAGGAAGAGACTCCGGACAGACTCCAACGAGACATTCTTTAATAATTAGCTTAGCGTACACCTTCAATTTATTTCCACGACGTTACACGGTATTTTCAGCCTGTGAAGATTTTAAAAAAATACTTTTCTCAAGGTTTACACTGTCTGATACGTATTCAAAAATATCTTTTAAATTCACAAATTTCAGAATTTTAAGCAACCAACCAATATCTTAATCTTTTTCGTCATGTTGGTAAGCATGGCGTGTTATTGTATAATTAAGATCTAAACTCAGACCATAGCGATTGTATAATTTTTTTTAATGTGTGCATTTCTTACAATTTCTTTGAGAGTCAAAAGTTTTTTGTATTTTTTTTATTAATTTCATGATATTCTTCAAACTTTAAATTGCTTAATTGTCTTTCATTTCTTTTTGAAGTTTTTCTTAATATTCTCGTGTGTGTGTGTGTGTGTGTGTGTGTGTGTGTGTGTGTGTGTGTGTGTGTGTGTGTGTGGTGTGTGTGTGGTGTGTGTGTGTGTGTGTGTGTGTGTGTGTGTGTGTGTGTGTGTGTGTGTGTGTGTGTGTGTTGAGCTTTTTTCAGCTTTTAATTTTCACTTATATAACTTATCGAATCTCAAAGAGGGAAGGTTGGTACCATAAAGCTAGTTTAACCCCACTTATCCGGTCCTAAGTCCAAAATTGCTTTCGTGTTCGTATACCTTACTGCTGAGCTTAATTTTTGACTTTTGTTTCAATGTATTTTATTTTCCTTTCACATATTTTTTTTGTGTGTTTATTTTGTAGAAATTTTGAATTGATTAATTGATTATTTATTTATTTGTGTTTTATAAGTATATCATATGTCCTTTTTGCTGTAATGAATATTAAAAACGAATACTAGTTATTAGTTTAACTATTACAGAATTCTCTTAGAGAATTTATATAGTCAAATTTAATTAATTCTACTTTTCTCTAAATAATACAAAAATAAAGTTTTATAATTATGATTTCAGCAGTCCTTAATTTTTTTAAGTTGCTTATAAAATTTATATTGAGTAATTCAATTCAGAAAATTATAATTAAAATTCGTAAATGAACAAATGGATTTTTTTTTCATTCTAAAAAAATAATCTTTTAATATCGAAATTAATTTCAATATTAATTTTATATTTTTTCACATTATTAAAAATTTCATTTGATACATTTCAAAGTTTCTTAAGTTTTTAACCCATCGTCTTTCCCCTCTACAGCAATGTACTTCGTAAATTCCTTTGCATTAAGTACAGAAATAAATTAAATTACATTCGAAATATAATAACCGATATGATTACCATTAGTTTTTAAGAGAAATTACTTAATTTTCTTCATTTAGAATAAAGTTTCTCCTCATTGAAGAAATTATAATTATTGAAAAAGAGAGAAAACATTTAAATTCAAAAATCCATCAAGATTATATTTTTATGATCCTTTTTAATTCAAAATATACTTCTTTTAAGGTAAATGCTCTACTTGTTTATAGTTTTACAAAAAGAAGAATTTTTCCTAGAAAAATTAATTAAAGAGAGCTTTTTGGAAAATGAAATTGGTATTTCTTAATTGAAGATATTGTTCTTATTGAAATGTAAAAAAGTAAAAAGTAGTAATAAGTAAATGGGGATTAGAGTCTTAAACGTAAAAATTTATTAATTTAAAATAATTAAACATTATTTATGAATCTTTTAAAGATATAGAATACTTTTTATGGGGATAAAATATATATCTGGAAAAAAGATATTTTAAGCAAAAGGAAAACTACAATAAAAATTACCGTTTAAAACTATACAATTAAGCTGTATACAAGTAGAAATACCCTCTTTCAATTACAGCACTGCTTCAATTCTGTAAGACAGCATTAATGTCATTTGCAAATGGGACTCTACTAAGCAATCACTCCAATCAAAATTTTAATCCTTTCATTGTTGAAATAAATATATTTAATTTGTAAACTCACACACACACATTTAACAAGAGTTACGCTTTTTACTTCAGTGATAAGAGCAACATTATCATTTATTTTAGTGACATTATAGCCAAATTTATATTTTTAACACTTTTTTATAAGCTTCACTTGAATGTAGCGGAATCTTTGAGCTCCATTTTTACCCACTTTAAAAGTCAGATTAATTCGAAATTTTGCTCACTTGTCCAGGATACAATACAATAATTTAATAATTTTGTTCCATTTTACTGATCAGGATTAAATTTTTCTCATTTTCAAATTCCATCCCGCATCTGACGACTCATTTCAGATTCCATTTCCAGATTTGGGGACTAAAAGATTAAGTTACAAATTAGTTCGATTAACTATAAAAGGGTGTGTTTTTTAGTTTTCTTTAAACTACAATTTATTATTCTTATAATTCTTATAAACTATTTATCTGCATATAGATATTTTAAAGTAGTATTTAGATTTAAGAATACTATGTTAAGACCATTTGCTTTTCGAAAAAGAAATTCGTTCTCCAGAAAAATTATCGTCAGCCAAAATATATCAGAAAAATTGTCAGCTGATCAAATTATTCAAAAAAGGCTTAATTCATAATAGTCACATGATAAATATCACGTGTTTTCCATTGAATGGGCTAAATTAATGGGATTACATGTTTCCAGCCAATCAGTTCATAAATTCATATGATGATATAGTTACATGATAAATAAAAACAAGTGCTTCCAGCCAACAAATACATGTTATGCTTTGTCCAGGAATAAATTCCGTATATTATTAAGATTATCATAAAGTCGATACGACAGGTAAATAGTTTTACCTGCCGAACAACTACAAAGAATATAACACGTAATAGCTATAAGTAACGATAATTGAACTATATGGAGCAAAAAACTTGGAATATGCATACTATCGCAACCTAATGACGACATTATATTAAACGAAGCACTTAGTGACCAATTCAGGGCCTACGATGCATAGGAAATTTGGGGTTGCCAACTTGGCGAGTAATTAATAGAGTTGGCGATTATTGCGATAATAAGTACCAAACTTGACCACACTTCAACTGTTCGTGAGATTTAGTTAAAATTTGGTGGTTGAATGCAGAAGGCATGTTGGAATTTTTTACCAGAACTTGCATTTATTGTTCCTTTTTCGTTGAAAATGTTGAAATACAGTAGTGCTTCTCGAACTTTCAATATTTACGACCCGTTACTCAATCATAGTATTCATCGCCCCCTCATCCAAACAACAACTTTGTATTGAATTAAATAATACTATACTTTGAAGCTAAAGCTCCAATACGACCTTAACCATTTAAGCGCCCCCGGTGTATATGAACGTCTCTATCAGCCAAAGTATTGATTGCTGTGGACGTACATATATGTCTTTCCGAAGTACGATCTTTTCTGTACACTGCTATCCATAAAATTATTCCCAAGGCTTTGTAATGCAATAAGAGGTGCTTGACAGTGTGTGTGTGTGTTTGCGAAGGATTTACTTATATCAGAGGATTTCCTTATTTATTCCCAATACATCACATATGCACGCCTACGTGGAAAATAGAGATATTGGAAGGAACAAATCAGGTAACTTTTAATCTGCAGTTAAGGAATAATTTTATCTCTGTGTACTGTTATCCATAAAATTATTCTGAATGTTTTGGAAGGCAATAAAGTGACCTTGATAGTGTGTATTTGCGAAGGATTTGCTTAAATCAGAGAAGGTTTTACTTACTTATTCCTTTCATCCACCCCAATATACAGCATACGTGCAAAACTGCGTCATTGGGGAACGAATCGCGTAACTTGTAATCTGAAATTAAGGTATTAATTATACACCATACACATTACCAAGATAATTGTTAATTTTTGGATATAATTTTATGAACGACAAGCCCATGGGATCACTGGTAATTACTATATATATACAAATGTTCTTAACTTAGTATTTTTAAATTAATTATAAAATAAATTGTGCAGCACTGATACATTTATAAGTTGTAGTTGTTGTTGTTGCCGTGTCCTTCCCGCAGGGGGGGGGAAGGAATGAAAGTTGCCATTGCCTGGCATTTATAAGTATATTCCATCAGTGTAAAAGTGTATTTTATATTTTATTATGTCAGAATGTATCTTGTTTGTTTACTTTCAATAAGTTAATAATCTTTTGAAATAATCTTTTGTGCTCGCACCCCCGAAGGGGGGCGCGATCATCAAGACCTAATATTCGAACAATAACAATTCTGTTGTGGCCCAAAGGTACCTTGCTATCGAATACAAGCTCAAGACAAACTGTTCAAGTATTATAGCAATCAAACTTGGGATTGAAAATTTAAGAAAATTGGCAGTGTGTCCGCGATGATGACGTTAGTAAATTTTGCAGAATTTTGCTCTTACTCCACATCATGACCATTGATGGTAAGCATATCGAACATGTCGTAAACTAAATCTGAATATCTCTAGCTAATTTTAAAATTTAAATAAACTTTTTGAACTAGGTTATTTTTGAAAATTTTATTTATTATTTCATATCGCTTATGTGTATAAGGTGTATATAATAAACTTCATTTTGCATCCATATATATACATATATATTATGAATTTTGAATTCGAGTTCGCATTTTGAAAGCAGAGAATTTAATTTCATTAAAAGGGTTCAGCAGGAAACTTCCAAAATCAAAATTCTCTTGTAATTACATGAAGAATTTTAATGCTTTAATTTTCATTTGCATCTTTCATTGTAAGAATTAATTATAAAAACTAACTGCTCTCGTTATTTAAAACAAAGAAAAAAGCATTTCTAGAAATTTTAAGACAAACGTTTTTTTAAAGTATTCAAGAGAAAGAAAAGCATTAATTTACTGTCTGTACATGTTGTTTTACAATTAAAAGCTATGTTTTGTAAAGATTTAAGTCAAATAAAAACTGTTCATGTTGCCTTTAATTTTTTTTTATGTTCCTTGAAAATTAGAATGACCTAAATTTGAAGTTGTTTTGATCTTTCTGTTTATTTTAATTACAGTAAAAACATTTTTTTAAATATCCAAATTAAGAAATTTGCTTAAGAAAAAATGTTAAAATTATGATCTTTTTTATCATTTTTATGCAAATTCAAAATTTTAAAACCAATTATATTCATTTTTAAGTAATTACACCTAAGTGAATGCTTATTTCCTTTTTTTATTCGATCAAGTACTTTTATAAAAAGATTCCTAAATCATTTTACATTCTACGAGAATAATTTTAAAAATACTTGAGCTCTTAAAAAATCTCAAAATACTTGAAACAAATTTTTCTTAAATCTTAATGGAATTGAATACGAAAAATATTTTAAAATATTTATTTATATCACATGCAAGTATTTTGAGAAAGATTTTTTATAGATTATAATTTTTTTTAATTACCTTTCATGTGTAATTAAATTAATTATTTTCTTTCGATTCAATATTTTGTTTTTCTAAAACAAGAGGTGCTTAAAGATTGGCCTTTTTTCAACCATCATATTCATGAAAATTCAAAGTATTTATTTGGAGCTATATTATTATATTTATGTGAACTTTAGGTGTATTAATCTTTACTTTTATTCAAAAATAGTAAGAAAAAAATAATATGTCTCATAAAAAAGTCATCAAACTTGGTAAATTCGTTGAGTTTTGTCATTTTAAGTGCTTTTTCTAACTTTCATTTAAAAAAAAACTGTTAAGCGCTATAAGCACCACTATATTTTTGGTCACTCAAGTACTATAATAATAAGACTTTTAAACTGGTATTCATTTGTTTTGGTACATCGAGCGCTTTGTGATACGAAACAAAATAGCTTGTCCGCGAATCGGTCAGACTGATCGGCTAGGCAAGAAAAAGGGCAATATGGATTGATCTTTCAAAATGAATCTGATCTTCCACATTTTCCACGATTAACATGGAAATAGCCAAGATATTTAACTCTTGGGATACATCAGCTTATAAAGCCGTTCTTATATATTCCCGAACACCTTAATCAATCGGGGCTTACCCTCTTTACATAAATCGAGAAGGTTGTTCAGTTGTGATCACGCAAGTTCAAAAGTATATAAAATATGGATAAGAACAGGAATAAGTCATAATCCAAACATTGAATGGTATTGTCAGTGCAAAGTTGGTGATAGAGTTGTTGGTTGCTGTGCACATGTTATATATGTACTTTGGTAGTTGGAATACTGGTACCATAATCACACTCCGACAAAAACACCAAGTCTTGGATATGCTGATATACTTCAAGACACTATAAATATAATCGAAGACATTTATTACAAATGGTTTAACATTGTTATTTTTTTCCAGTTATCTATATTTAATAAAATATTTTTTTTAAAAAAACCTAACATCTCCTATTACTTATTTTGACTGAATATCAGTGTTAAAAAAATACATAATATGAATAAGCCGATGGGTGAAAAATGGTCGATCTTTACCGACCTCCTTTATATTCTTATTGAAGCACAGTTTCTGAAAAGAAAGGACATATGTGCGTATTTAAATTAAATCATTAATAGAGACGAAAAAATTTTAATCTCGAAATGTTTTCAATTGTAGAGATTTTTTTGAAGAAATTAAAAAACATTTCTCTGAAAGCAAAAAAAAAAATGTTTCCCACAAAAAGAATTTAATTTTGAAATGTTTATAATCTTTAAGCAAAATTCCAATTTCAGAGGATAAAAAGTTATTAATAAGAATGAATAAAATGAAAACAACTAATTATTTAAAAGTACATTGTCTTTTAAAGTAAAAAAATTCATCATATGTCAAAATAAACCTTTTTGAATTATTTTTGTTATTAACGGTCGCTCATTATGTGTGTATTACACTCATGTCCATAAATTAAGGATAATTCAGATTCACACAGAAATTGAACTCTAAAATAAAAATTTCACCTGTAGAATTATCACACACATCTTGAAGAAGAATATGCAAACTACAGAAAACCACCAGATGGCATGGATAGTACGTCACAATGACAAGAGTGTAAGACAGGGGTATATAAGAAATGGTGGCAAAGAAGTAAAATTGTTCACAAGCGCTTTGAAAGTCTTTCAGCGCAATAACTGCTTAGTTATGGCACAAGGGAAGCATTTGGATGATTTTTACGTGGTAGAATTATCGGACGACTGGAATGTGGACGTACCCAGCTGGAGGTATCCGAGGAACTTGGAATCACCCAGAGTAACATCTCCAGGCTTTGGCAACGATTCCAAGATGATGGTAATGTGAGTAGGTGTTACAGCACAGGTCGCCCCCGAGTTAAAACACCGAATGAGGACCGGTATTTGGCAGTTACTGCCAAAAGAAACAGACGGAGCACAGCATCAGACCTCTCTCGTCAGCTCTCTTCAGCTACCGGTACGACAGTTTCAAGACAGACCGTGTACAGACGCTTAGGGCACATTGGTCTATATGCTCGTAGGCCTGTCAGATGGGTTCCCCTTACCGCAACTCACTGTCGCCTGCCATTAACCTGGAGTAGAGAGCATGCTTTGTGAACACCTCAACAGGGGTCTTGTGTGATGTATTCCGACGTGTCCAGGTTTAGTTTGCAGTCTGATTCTCGCCGGACTTTCATTTGGAGAGCGCCAGGTACCCGTTACCACCATTGAACGACACCGTTACGGTGGTGCAGGATGGCTCGTTTGGGGAAGAACTATTCTTGGTTCCAGAACTGACCCGCATGTTCAGAGTGTAACTATTTCAGGCCACATCTATCGGGATGTCATTCTTTAACAACATGTACGTTTGTTTCGGGGCGCCATGGGTGCTGAATTTCTGTTTATGGATGGCAACGCCCGTCCCCACCGTGCAAACATTGTAGACGAATGCCTTCAATCGGAGGATATCACCCGTGTGGATTGGCCAGCATACTCGCCGGACTTGAATCCAATAGAGCATGTGTGGGATATGTTTGGCTGACGAATTGCAGCAGATCAACCCTCTCCCACCTGTCTACCGGAACTTCGGAGGGCATTGCTTGATGAGTGGTGTAATTTTCCCCGAGATCAGATTGATAATTTGATACTCAGCATGCGTAGGCGTTGTAAGGCTTGTTTTGCATCGTCCGGGAGACATACTCCGTATTAACCATCATACTAACTATGTTATACTGTTTTTTGTAAATAGGTTCTTTTTTGAAATTTGCTCCAGGGAGAAAAACGCAATTTTTATTAATTATGTCAAACATATAGCATCTTTTTTGCTCTTTACCTTTTGTTTAATAAATAGACTTTACAAATAAGTCAAATTTGTTTTGCTTCTGTCTCTTTCTTTGCCTGGACACTTCATTATCCTTAATTTATGGTCATGAGTGTGTATTTTTCCAATTATTCCCCATATAGAATTTGTTATTATCATCCATCTTCCCTTTAAAATAATTTGTAACATTATTTTGTAGATAAAGTACCTGGTCATCTAAAACAACATATACAATACTTTCTTTAATACTTAAAATATTTCCCAATCTTAATTTGATTTAAGCCTTTTTTTAATAAACGTATTACAGACATACTAATTGTTCTAAAACTTTTCATATATATTCATCAAACTCAACAAATTCATTTTTAATCATGAAAATTATAACCAAATCTATATTATTATTATAACAAAATCAAACGTTTCTAAAATTTTAATACTTTCATTATAAGCAATTTTTATCTTCAATCCCAATACTCTAATAAGAGAAGTAAAAAAAATCATCAGAGGGACACTAAAATTGTTTTTTCCAGAATTCAACTTTTTTTTCTCTCTCTTTTTTTGGATACCACACAACATTACCATCGTCAAATTTTTTCTTTCATTTATTACGTTGCCGCTCTGCTACAACCCCAACGGCCAATTTTGCTTTTTCTCGAGTAATCCAGCTCAACAAGAGCATTGCGAATCTATCTAATTAGATGGTATTGTTGAGAGAAAAAGTTTTCGTTTTAATTTGAAGATATTTTATTTGTGTTGTTTCGTCACTTTGTTCTAGTTCTTCAGAAGAGATAGATCTCCCTTTTTCTCTCTTTGATTCTTCCCTCTTTTTCTAACTTTCTCCCTCTCTCATTATCTGCGTGTCACTTTTTCCCTCTTTGTAAAATTGAAGAGAAATATTTTCTTAAAATCCAGAATTTTCAGGCATAGAGAGAAAGGAATAAAAGTATATGTTTTGAGAAAAGTGTTTTTATTGGTAAATTAGCTGTTACCTCGACAATACACTGGATATTTCATTATTCTGTAAGAATATATGTACAGTCGACTCTTGATAATTCAAACCTTGGATAAAACGAACCTCTCGATAATTCGAAGTATATGCTCAGTCCCTAGAAAAACTTTTGATATTTTGAAATAAGAATACGTTTTGGTACACTCAATATTTCAAAGTAAAATTTGTGGCAGACTGACTACAATACACGGTAATTCGAAGTTATCTTATAAAACTCTCAATAATTCGAGCACTCACTATCATGTAGAGTACTATAGTAAACAGGTCGGAGGTTGCATGTTTAATGTTGTGTTCTCATGCGTGTCTCCCTTTTGATGACCATCTGTGGTCAATTAAGTGGTCAATAAAGCAACCACACCTGTTCTCAGCCATCCATATCTTTCATTTAACACGTTGCCTTGCTACTCATGTGTTCAGAAAGGATGGTCCGCTATTGTGAAGAAGAGATGCGTAGGATTGTGTATGAATGCATTGAATGTATTCTTTTAATACATGACTTTTAACCTTTGTAAAATATTTGTACTGTATAATATGTACTTTTTGAAAATACTTTCAGATAATTTTATACATATGTACAATTGTTGTTTTATTACATAGTTTCAAATTTAAATGTGTTAGAAAAAAAATTCTTTTCGTGTATTTTGGGAATTTTTTTCTGCCCTCTTAATAATTCGAACTTTTGATAATTCGAAGTTTTTCATTGGTCCCTCCAACTTCGAATTATCGAGAGTCAACTGTATATGTTTTCAAGTTATTGGCATTTCATAGCTTTCACCTTGTGACGGTTCTATCCACGCTCCTTTTACTAATAGTTCTCTTGGAGAATTTCTGGTCTTCAGAAAATTATTTCATTATAAAATTCCTCTTCGAAAAAGAAGACATGATTATGTAAATTAAGACTACTATATATAGTCTAAGCTTTCAGGTTAGAATAGATAGATAGGATAGACTGCTAACGGAGCAGAGATTTATCAAATTGAATGTGCGAATATTTAATATAGGATAATTTAATTACTTAAGGCTACGAATTGTCACTGCAGTTTAAATCTAGATTAAATAGCTAAGAAGTCAGAGTTATTGCCTTGAGTAAGTGTATTTAGTATCAAAGTCTTCTCATATCTCGCGTACCTCGTTAATTGTCTCCAGATTGATTAATTGGGTACATCTCTTATCCATGATCAACTGAATCTGAGTTGTGGTTAATATTGTGAATAAATTAGATTGTTTTTTTTTTAAGTATGGCTAGTCTTCCTTCCAATTCTCCCACACTTTTCGGCACGCAGATGAGACCCTTACAACCTCTTAATTTAAAAAAGACAGAACTTGTGTGTGAATTTCAACAACAGAAATATGTGTGTTGACGTGTTGCCTTGTCCATCTACATCCACATTTTTTACTCCAATCGATAACAAATGGGACATCACTGGACGTCAACTCCAACATCATACACAACTAGAGTTAAGCGTCCTTGCATCGATTGACCAATTGAAACAAGCATGTTATTCTATCTCACAAACTGATAACCAGCACCTGTACGACACAATGCATTCATGTAAAAATTCTGGCAATGGCACCGGTTACTTAGTGTACCATTCCTTTACATCAGCATTTCTCAAACTGTGGAGCGCAACCCTCCCCTAGGGGGTGGGCGTGAGAACTCTAAGAAGGGGGTGCGAGCACATTGAAAAGTCGAAAACAAAAGATAACTTTAAAAAATTATTAATTCACTGAAAGTAAACAAACAAAATACATTCTGACATAATAAAGTATAAAACACACATTTGCACTGATTTAATACACTTATAAACACATTACTGCACAATGTATTTGATAGTTTTTTAACAATATTAAGTTAAGCATAAGTTTATAATAATTACCAGTTGCCCCATGGGCTTGTCATATATAAAATTATATTCAAAAAGTAACACATATCTTGATCATTTCCACGCCTTGTAATTAATCCCGTAACTTCTAATTAAAAGTTACGCGAATCATTCCCCAATGCCTCCGTTTTCCACAAGTATGTTAAGTATTGGGGGGGGGGAGAGAAAAGGAAAACTTAAATAAATTTTTTGAGATAAATAAATCCGCCGCAAACACACTGTCAAGGTCCTTTTATTGCATTCCAAAGCCTTCGGAATAATTTTATGGATAGCAATGCACAGAAAAGATATCTCGGAAAGACGTATATATACGTCCGTGGGAATCAACACTTTGGCTGAGCGAGACGTTTATATACGTCGGTGGCACTTAAGAGGTTAAAGCCATATTGTAACTTTAGCGTCAAAGTATAGTAATATAGAATTCAATAGATTGTTATTGTAGGGAGAGAGAGGGGCCTCAATGAAAATTATAATTGAATATTGGGTCGCATTTATTTTAAGTTTGAGATGCACTGATTTACATTTGAATTGCTATTCTCAGGTTTATATTAAAAACCTATTATCTTGAAACTTTAATCAATTAAACATGTTATTTAAACAAATGATTTACAGAATATTCATTAGTCTACAATAATTTTTCTTGATGTGAAAATTTTTCCCATCACATACATAGTGTATGTAGGGTAAAAATCACACATTTAATTATTTTCATTGAAAATCGTTTCTTATTAAATTTTGATATGTCGTGTAACATAAATAAACTATCTCTATAAAAACACAGCAAGATTTGCTTTAATTTTTCTTAAAAATTCAACACATTTATTTACAAAGTCATAAGAATAAAATTCCAAAATATCTGGAGTGCATAGAATCTCAATGCTTTTTCAATTCTTTACCTATAATACCAACATATTCTATCTCTTTTAATTGTAAGAAATAAATCAAACTCAGTCGCAAAGAGAATTTACCATCCAGCAAATGTTATTTAAACCATATAATCCGAGCTTGTACAAAATTAATAAACCCTGCATGGAAATTAATTATTCTATATTTTAAGAAGATTCCGATTCGATGGAAATTGACTATTTTAATGCAAAATCCTCCGAGACACGATGCTTTATTCTCGTATTTCTTTGTTAGAACCGCCTTTCGCAAATAAATGTTATTTGATTTTGATTATGCGGCGGAGAAGAATCTTTCGCTGAATAATTAATAATGGTGGAAGAATTTTGGAAATGGATCCAACCCTTAATTGAATGTGGTGTTCTTGAAATGAAAGACATCAAATAAAACTCAACCATTTGTTCTCCTAAATGGAATAGATAGTAATTGTGGATAGAATCTCCCCCTCAGTATATGGAGAGTACTTTTTTCTATAAAAGGCGGAATTCGTGTTTAAACTTTTTTAAAGACGACAGCCATATGTAAGAGAAAACGAAATGTTATTCAATTTTATTACGTTTTAAGCAAATACTGTTCTTCGGTTAATACAATATGAAATTGAATTTTTTTCTATTGAAAACCTTATCAATTTTGAGTTTTACTTATACTTTTCAATTAGACAGTAGAAAAATACCTGCGTCAGGTATCTGAAGCATTAAATGTAAAAACTGAAAACAATATTTGCACAATTAATGATTTAAAGTAAAACAAGATATCAATCATTGGCATGGCCAAGTAATTTTAGCGCGTTTTTCACATGTTGTATTTTACAATAATGCCACTAATGAGCTTTTTACTAACAGAAAATAGTACTGTTTGTGAAGATTTTCTCATTTTTGTGAAGATTTCCTCCAAAATGCAGGTAGGTTTTTTTTAAAAAACTTTTTGTATACAATAAATTTACCAGGTAAAATTTGAGAAAATTTTGTTATAAACTAGCGAAATTCAGGAAAATTTGTAAGAAAATTCGGGAAAACTATGGGAAAATTTAAATATGATTCGGCTCATCTAGGGCACACAAATGCGACTAAATACCGATAACCCGAGGTCAATCGGTTGCTTATTGGCTGAGAAAAAGGTACGAAAAATATGGAACGAAAACGAAGACGAAATTTGCGTCCTAATAGCGCTTTTGTTCCACTACGTGAAAAACGCGCTAAAAAGAGAGCTTCAAGTATACTTCCCATTTCAAAGTTTTTTAAACTACTTATTGTTCTTACCAATTGACGTTGAGCCAGAGTTTCTCAATCTGTGGGGCGTGCTCCCCCCCCCCCCAGGGAGGCGTGATAACCCTATGAGGGGGAACCGAATATGTTACCAGTGATCCCATGGGCATGTCATTTGTAAAATTGTATACAATAATTAATACTTATGTTGACAATTTATACCGTTTATATACGGTTTGTAGCTTTGTGACGGATCTATACGCGTCTATGACTAACCCCTTGGGGACCCTTTTGGGGAAATATGTTTGCCAACCGACTTTCACCGAAGAAAGAAAACATGATTATGCAACTTAAGTACATTATATAAATTCTGTATTCGAGAGTTTTGAGAGTTAGTTGGTGAGTGGAGGATCGTAAATTTATTAAGTGCAAATCTAAGTTTATAAAAGCGCCAATTAAAGAATTCCACGAGAGGATCACTCGGAGGTGATCGAATCCAGTCAAAGATTACCTTCAAGGTCTCAACAATAGGACTTCACAAAAGTACAGGTATCGTGATCTTTATTTTAATAGAAGTTTAGCCTATTGGTGTGCAGCGTAGTTGGTATTGAGCTTGGCGTAGTTGATATCGTGGAATCAGTTGAGGGTCCGTAATATTATCCCCACGCTAACGAGTCTAACCTTCACGCTCTGCATACTGATCATGATTCTTAATTAGATTATTACTGTGCTTGATTGATATTTTGTGTCAATAAAATAATTAGAGTGAATCATGTCGACTGATTATTCAGCTCTTCCCACACATCTAGCCGGGTCCGAGAGTAGACAAGAGGGATTAGAGAGAAGCAGGAACCGACAAGCATTACAGCTTTAGCATCGATGTACATTATTATTAAATTCAATACATTGTTATTGTATGGAGGGAGGTGCGGTTGAAATTATGATTGAAAATTGGGTCGCAAATATTAAAAGTTTGAGAATAACTGTGTTGAGCTATTAAATACCAAAGAGATTCAGTTGTTTATCAGCAGGGTGTTTATAATTATAGTTCACATTCAGAACTCTTTAAAAAAAGAACCACTGCTTAGAATGATTTCAACTTTGAATATACTTGAAAAAGGAGAAAACAGAATGACATTAAGGGGGGGGGCGGGATTTATTGACCATTTCGTTGTTGCTTTTTATGTGTTTTTAGCCCGAGGACAATTAAAAACCAATTTTTTTCCATCCATTGCGGTACGCCCCTGCCTTGGTGTATGAACTTTTCATAAACAGTGCAACAAGTGTTGAATGAATTGAAATGTTCCTTCAAAACACGAATTAGTTATGCACATTGAAGAGTTGGGTTGTTTTAAAATGCAACTCATGCCAAAGCCGTCATAATTCGACTCAAAATGCCACCTATAGTCGGATACAGTTTCAATATGCCGCTGACGGCGTTACCTATTGATACATTACGGAACTTTTTTTCTTATGCCCTACCATCCCTACCCTTTCAAATATATTCAGTTCAAATTTGAATTCATGTGACCATTGGTTCTTTTTTAAAGCATTTTGAAACAGGAATTCTAAGTATAATCAACCATTATTTACAATATGCTTTACTTGCTTATTAATTGTATGTTTATAATTAGCTTAAATGCGAGCTAAGCCAATACAAATTTATAGTTTTTAAATTCATTTGTAACAACAGTATTGTATTTAATCGGTTTAAAAAGAATTCAAATGTATGGAAAATAAACTTAAGGTATCCGACTACCCTAAAACTGTGAATTTTGCCAAAAATTGACACATTTTTTTATGATTTTATTTTATGGGCCATCTTATTAACTTTATAAAAATATTAAGTTTATCATTTTCCGTTTACTAGAACATAAACAATTAGTGTTTTAGTAAAAGCAGATGCCATCACTTTACTCAAGATGTTATACTTTAAAACACGTTTTACTCGAAATGTGATTTTTTGAAAACAATCAAACGGGGTCAGCGAATGCTAAAAAAGTTTTGAACATAATTAACTGAAATTTAATTATGTAAGTTCTGTATAATAGTAGAATTGTTTTAACCTTCAGATCTATCAATCACTGTTTTATTACAAAATTTACAGTCCCTTATGTGAATATAATCACTGTCTTTTTAAGTATTTTCATATAGTAACCGAGATAAAGTGCTCTAGTTTTTGAAAAAAGAAAATATCTCTTATCCTGAAGGTCATTTCAAAATTGAATAATATAGCAACACATTAGATTGAAAAAATTGAAAATTTGTTCATAAACCTTTCGTGCAGAATGGGCCGCATTTAAGCTATTTTTTGTAAATTTTTACCGATTTTTTCCCATTTTAATAATAATAATTTCTTTTTCTTCTTAATTTTAGCACATTTTTCTTAAAATGCACTAAACAAATCTAAAAATAACAAAAAAATCCCCATATCTCCTATTTTTAAAAATAAGTTGTCGCAACCAGTGGGATACCTTAAGAAACGGTAGCATAATGCATAATATACATAATATATCTTACAATTAAGTACATATTTACATATCAATACGTATTGCTTACCGACAAAACATTAGTGTCTATTGTAAATACAAACATTTTTTTGAGTTCATGATTAAAAAATACCCCCAAAACATTCATTCTATAACTTCGTTATCTACAAAACCGATTATTCTAATCCAGAAAAGAACTTTTCCCAATTTAATTGTAATTTCTAACCAAAATAATATTCGATATAAATAAAAAAAACATTAATTCTAAAAGTAAATTTTTGCTTAAAGAAATTTCAGACATTAATGAAACAATTTTCTAAAAAGAATTTAAATCAAACTTCAGAAGAAAAGTTTTAAGTTGCATTATATTTCGTTTAAAAATAGCTCATATTATAAAAATAAAAATTTGTGTGGATTGAATCTATTCTTCTAAGAAAAAAAGTTCACGCTAAAAAAAAAAGAAAATCTTTATTTTATAAACATAAGGAAATAATTGTAAAAATATTAGAATAAAATAGAACGCTTTTTAGAAGAAAAAAATAAGTCGCTTAAAATTAAAGCAAAAATAATTCCATTCTCGAAAATGTACCTATATCATACTCTAAATATTTAGCCTTGTGATTTTTTCTTTCTTTTATTCTGCTATGGTCTGAGGAAAAATAAGAATGAAAAAAAATATATAGTAAATTAGAAAAAAAAAATTCCAAGGATACAGCCTCAAGACTTTTCAAGAAATTCTTTTTCTTCTAGTAGATGCTACTCTTTATTATTATCATCGATTCTATTTATCATGCAGCCGCTTTGCCTAGAATAAAACGATCGCTTTTGATCTTCATTGGTCAACAAAAACTTTGAACTATCCCATCTAATTAGAACGTATCCGAGGTCTTAAAAGTTTCTCTTTCAGTGTAGAATTTTTTTTTATTTATCCTAGCTTTTTTTAGTTCTTGTGATATTTTTAAAAAAATATATGTTTCTCTTTCACCCACATGAAAAAAGAAAGATATAGAGGGAGATTATAAGAAAAAATCCATTCGCATTTTTATGGATCAATATTTGATTCTGTTTTCAGCAATCATGGTCATCATAGAAGTTTTCTAAATGAAAATGTTAATGAGGATTGCTTGTTTTTTTTATTCATTGATTATTCTAGTATTTTAAATTAAATATTTAGTGATACCTACTAAAATTAAAACATAATGAAAATAACTTTTCTCATAAAAAAAGACACACACAGAAGAATCGTTCTGCAAGAAATATTAGTAAACAATTTTTAATATTCTGGAAACTCAATAAAAATTACAGTCAATTTTTCTTCGTACAAAAATATTTTCCAATGACAAATATTTAAAAGTTTTTGCTTATTTGTGTGAGATTCTGATAAATTAAAAATTAAACTTCCTTCTTTTTAATATTATTCCTTTTTCGGAATATATTATTTAGATTTTTAATTTATATTATATATATATATATATATATATATATATTTCTCTATCGTAGAACCAGAATTTAAAAATTTGACCACAATTGGACTAAGACTCCGAAGTAATCCAATGACATTCCCACATATTACAGTAAGCAAAGTGAATATAAAACTAAAATCAAAATTACAAACATACTTATGACAAATTATTAATTTTATGAAGTCTCTAAGATAAATTTAAATCTATGTACCTGAATATCTCTTAAACTTAAATTTCTATGTGATTTTAAATATCTAAGTGTTCGTAAGACATTTTAAGAGGAAATTGAAGTTTTTAATGTTATTACTTCTTCGATCATTTGTCATTATAATCATGGTGGACTTTAATTCAAAATACCTTTGAGTTTGTTTTCTAAGAAGTTTAAGACAGTAAGTAAAAGTTTTAAATATGAAAAAAGGGGTTTTCTGTTTTCAATTTTCAAAAATTATTTATTTCGTTTTTATGTTTTTAAATATCAATTGTTTCTACTTTAGAAAAAAATTAATCATTTGTTGAGAATAAATTGTTAACAGATTTATTTAATTTTGTTATTCAGATATTATTTGTCGAAATTGATTTTCATATATGCAGATGATATTTGTTAAAACTCAACAGTGTTGTATTGTTTTATTATTATTATTCGTCTTCGTTTTGACAAAATGGCCACAGAAGAGATTTCACTTGATTTGGAATACTGTATTTCGCATCTATTTTTATATTCCAAAAAAGTTGTAATTCTGCAAGAATTAGAATAATTGGAGCTGTAAGAATGCTTCTAGATGTTTGAAGTTGTTCTACATTCCAATTGGCTCGAACAAAAATGGACTTTTGATTCTGTTTTTGGTAATCAATAAGATTTGCATGTGTAATTCATTGGGTATATATTTCTTTATAAGCTAAATAATAAATTTTACACAATGTAATAATTTTTAAAATATACTAAGCCAAACCAACAATATTTATATTTCAAAACATATACTTCAAATATGTGTTCATTTCTACATTAATTATAGATTTATAAATGCTAGTGAAACATAATATTCTCTTTGAATTCCTGAAATTTCAAGCCAGATTATACAATCAGCAAGCATTTTGAATAGTTCGCGGTGAGCAAGCAAAGCGACTATAACCTCAAAACAACTCGAAGATTAATTACCAAGGTAGTTTTAGAGATTTGGGCACGTGCATCAGCAAGTGAGAGGACCGCATTACCACAAAATTCCAGCAACGCCGCCACAAGACTTTCATTCCTATTTTAAGTTTAATTTCATGCTCCCTTTCATTTCTTAAGACTTCCCCCGTCAGTAGTTAGTGTTTTCGTATTTAGTCAAATATTCGATCCATTTTTATATGTGCCTAATTCTTATTTCATATAATCCGCATACTATACTGTAGAATAGTCTTAATTCCCTGATTCTTTTCTCAATTAACATTTCATTTAATAGATTAAAACCTTTTAGCGGGAATTTCACTTAAATGTTGATTTCAAGTATCTTATATTTAATTTTTTTTTTCAATTTTAGAATGAGGACGTAATTTTGAGTTTTCTTAGTATAATCTCAGTAGTATATATGTGACAATTAAAAGTCGAAAGCCGTTAATGTGCGATTCACCTAGTTGATCTCCAGTTTAACCGATTTGATCCATTAAAGTGCAGATTCAAGAGTTTTCCGTATTTTAACCAGGTAATCTTCACCTTAGCGATTTTCGTATCGTTCAAGCTCAAAAGTCCATTTCTATCATTTCCTTTTTGTTAGGAATTTTCATTGAACGTTAACTCATCCTAGAAAATTTTATCCTAAACTTTTTGAAACAGAGGGGGAAAGACAGTATTTAATTAGAGACTCCTTGAATTAGTTTATAATAAATTTAATTACGGCAACCAATATCTTCTAAACACAAATTAAATGTAAAAAGTAGAACTATTACAAAATATAGCTCTACATACCGATACAGCAACAGCAACCATCATAACAGCATCATTTCGCTAATTGATATCGACTAATTTTTTGTTTGCTTAATTGTATTGATGAAATTCTTTTGATATTGAAAAATAAATAAATAGCATTATGTCAAGTCCCTTAAATGTAATTATATTTTAAACTGGCTTGATTCTTTGTAATGTAGTTTTTAAATTGATTGAGATTGACTGTCAACTAATGTGTTGTTTGTTCGATTGTATTTACTTGATTCTTTAAATATTAAAAAACATCCAAGGAACGAAAATCAAGTCAAGAAGCCACTTTAAGCCACGCCTCTAGATTTCTTCGAAACCACCAATAGCCTTCATGCCTCTCCGTAGACTGTGCAAACCAACTAGAGTTATTCCCACATCTAAGACTTTCATGATATGGGATTGAGGACTGTTTTGCAGTCCAGATGCTCACAGATACAAACGCCATAAAAAAACGTATAATTAAAGCATACAGAACTGTTGTTGGTGATCCACCAAAGATCTTACTTTCACATTAATGAGTGTTTAGGCTGTAAGCATATTATCTAGGTAATTTGCAGATTACCTAGGTAATTTGAAAAATAAAACAATTTTCCGCACTAATGTGCAAATTACCAAGCGAATCTGCAAAGTTTAAGCGATTTCTACACTAGTGGTAACATATACATGGTCCGCTTAAATTTAGAAACGTTCCATTTAAAGAAAGGAGGTATATTCTGGTACGAAAGATGTCTGTACGGTCGAAGATTGATCATTTATACAAAACTTTTAAATGCTTAAATTTTTTTATCGTTTGCGATTTATCATTTTCTAGTTCATTAAAGTATCGCATCAGGAATACTGTTCACTGGAACTGAGGGAATTTTTCTTGTTGATAAAATTACATCTTTTGTATACCTTAGATTACTCTTATTTTATTAAAAAATTATTTTGCCAAAATTAAATTTATTAAGTTGCTAATAATATGATGAAAACGTGCGATCCAAAGATTTAATTGGTTTTCTTTTCACGTGTCTCTTCGTTACCTTATAACCTTGTTAAAAAGAATGGGAAAACATCAAATAATAATAATGAAGAACAGTATTTTTTTTGCACTACTATGCCTCTCATTCATAATTCTTCTAATTTTTATGGTCTTAACATAGTATTATTATCACCCCCTTCCTATTTATTATAGAGAAGCTCCAATAGAAACCGAAAGACCGATATTGGATGATAATAATTGTGTTCACCAGGAATTAGGCTAGCCAAACTAATTAGAGTATATCCCAGCTAGAAAAAGTTTCCGCTTTAATTCTTGTTCTTTTAGTGGATTTTTTCCCTTACTTCTTTTTTTCCTTTCATTTTAGTTCGGAAAAAAGATTATCTTGGTTTAAAAAAGTATTCTACAAATGAGAAAAGAGAAATATCGAAAATATATAAGGAAAAATGTTCATTTGAAAAACATTGATCTTAATATGTATGAGAAAATTTATAAAGAGGAATTTTCGGTTTCTTAATCAAATTTTAAGAAAATATTTATAGTTTCGGTTGAAATTTTTTTCCTTTCAAATAGAACATATTTGGGATTAAAAATCATTTTTTTAAATATAATAAACACTATGATTCAAATAGATTCTGAATTAATTATAGAAGTTTTTCAGAACTATTTATAATCAACAATTTGATCCTGTTTTTAGAATTTATAAATGATTTATGAAAGTAAAGTTTTAAAGATTTATAATTTCTTCAAAATATCTCAATCTTTCAATTCAAGGCTCTTTTTTTCATTCCAAATTCAATTATATAGATTGAAGTTTAACAATTAATAAATACTAAATTTTGCTTTGAATTATACGCAGTTTTCAAGAATTTGGAAAATAAATATTTAGGAATTTAAGTAGTATGTTAAATTCAGTGAAAACTTTTACCGGAATCTTAAATTTAAAAAAAAAATCTCGAACCATTATTTAAAGTTTACTTTCCGAAGGAGTGTAGCGGTCATGAAAATGTCAAACTAACAAATAATACTTTTAAAAAAAAAAATAATAATGTAATTAAGAAATTCATTAGATTATAAAATCAACACTCAACTCCCTTTTATGGATACCTTAGCGCATGCGCAGAGGAATTAAAAATTTAAATAAAATGTTTAGAAAAGGGCAAGTTTTTTTTTTTTTTTTTTGATGGATAAAACAACTCTAATCTTACTAATTATTTCTATTTCAGCAAAAATCAGTTTCTGATTTTTTTAAAAAAATCAACTTTTCATTTAAATCTTAAATTTAAAAAGAAAGAATAAAATATTTTCCTTTCTTTCAAATGCAGTTGCTATGTCAAGAATTTAAATCGTTCATATCACATGGGCTGGATTTCAGTTATTGATTTCTTGTTTATAAATGCATTGCAATGTTGTATTATTGAAAAAAATTTCTTTTAAAAATGCATTCAAAGTTATTAATATTGTAATAATATTCAGATTCAATGAGGGAGAGAGACATACGCAAAGGATAAGGTCATTTAAAAATAGAGATAGAGAAAAAAAAGGTGGATAGATAAAGATCGAGGGATAGAGATAAAGAAATGGTTAGATAGGTATGAGAGATAGAGATCGATACCAAAAAATAGAGATTGAGATGTATATATGTAGAGAGAGAGGGAGAGAAAGATTTCAGAAATAGATAAAGATAAAGAAATTGAGGTTCATAGATGGAGAGAGATATATAGAAATAGAGGTAAAGACATATGGATAGAGATAGATATATGCAGAAAAATATAGATATAGATATATGCAGAAAAATATAAATATAGATATATGCAGAAAAATATAGATATAGATATATGCAGAAAAATATAAATATAGATATATGCAGGAAAATATAGATATAGATATATACAGAAAAATATAGATATATACAGAAAAATATAGATATATACAGAAAAATATAGATATATACAGAAAAATATAGATATAGATATATACAGAAAAATATAGATATATGCAGAAAAATATAGAAAAGGATATATAGAGATAGAGTGATCAAGGTAGAGAAATAAAGATACAGAGATGGATACAGATCGATTTAGATAATTAGAGCTAGAGATTTAGAGAATTAAAGATACAGAGATGGATAGAGATAGATGTAGAGAGATAGAGATATACATATGTAAATATAGAGAGAGATATATAAAGATATATATAGATATAGAAAGAGAGAGGTATATAAAGATATATATAGATATAGAAAGAGAGAGGTATATAAATATAGAGAGAGATAAAGATAGATATACAGAAAAAAATGATAGAGATGGATAGTAAGAAACAGAGAAAGAGATATGGCAAAAAATAGAGAGAGAATAGTACAATTTTGTTACGAAAATATAAGACAATACGTCAATACAAAAGCCGATAACTATAAATGAGCAACCTAGATTTAATAATGAAACTATTCTTTTGAAATTTCAAACATACTTATTTCATAGATCATTAGCTAATTCTAAGAATTATATGGTTTAAAAGCTACTCCTTCCAAATTTCTATCCCTTAAATTTTTAAACTCTATCATCTGTCCCATGCAAATTTAAATTAATTTCAACGAAAGGGTAGTTAAAATGTTAAATAATAATTAAATGATAAGTTCATATTAAGTAGCATTAATATATTTCCTAAGGAAGTAAATTATTCACCATCTGAGAGATCTCGGTTGCTGGAAAAGAGACAATTTTAAACTCAATTAACCATCAAGACAAAATTCGTCGTTCCTTAATTCCTTTGTTGAAGAGTCCATCTTCTCAAATAAACGTTGTTTGATTTTGATTATCCGTTGTGGGGTTATTCTGTCTGGAATAATTAATAATACGGGTTATTTTGGTAACGGATACAGTACTTAATTATAAACAAGCATTTCTCTTGAAATATAATTCGTTAGACGTTATTCGAGTTTTAGATCCAATCATTGGTTCCTTTATATCAAATAGTTTTCATCTAAAGAAGTTATAGCAATGTGTGTGACTTGAGTTTTCTAAAGGTAAGTAGTAGAATATATGTAAAATTCTAATTTTAGAAAGAGAAGAGAGTCAACATTTTTTGGCAAGGGAGGAACAAAAATGGCATCAAATTCAATGAACAACAGTTTTTCTTTGTTGGAGCTTTGTTCAATATGAGGGGGGGGGGATTGCCGAACTAGCAGGGAATAAAAGTATGGACTAGAGTTCAACTATAAAAGATATATCGCCAATTTTGAGTTAATGAAAAGTTCTGTGACCCGTTTAAAAAATTTATTTTAATCGATCTTGGTAAATTCTTTTGATAGTCTGGTAATCTGATGAGGGAAGAAAAAAGTTCACTAAAAATTTACTAGGGAAAATGGATTTTTTTCTCTTAGTTCAGAGGGTGTTTACACTTCTTCATGGTTACTGTGTAACCTTATTATCTCAATTGATTTCGTGTAATTTTCCGACATTTCCATTTCCAGTTCATTTTTCCGTAACCAATGAATTCAACAAGCCCTCCAACATCCTGTTTAACATCAAAGCAGTATTGCGGGAAAATGTTTGTCTCCATAATATCAAATTTTGCATACCTTTAGATCATTTTTTTTTACGTGAAAGCATCGTGAAAATTTTTTTCTTAAGTAATTATTGTCCTATGAAATCTCTGTATCCAAATTATTGATCAAAAATGTAATTAGTTTTAAAATTCTAAAATAACATCAAAAATTAAGCATTTAGACTTTTAATACGACTGATTATCGAAATTTATATTTTTAGTTAATCGCATATTCTTGAATTCCTATCATAACATCTTGCACGTTATAAAAAAAATTTAAACAAGCAGGTATATTTTTAATTTATTCAAAATAGTATAAAGTTTATTTCCAACTTAGTTTTACAAAAGGAATGTCTTATTCATCTTTTAATCTCTTGAAATTTTTCAGCAATTAAATCAAACTTTTTCAGTTGTTTATGTTTGGAAAATTTAATTGCTTAACTATTATTTTTCTACCTTAAAAAATATATTTAACTGGTAAATTAAGCTAGATATTTTATATCATGAAAATAAAAGTCACTAAAAAGTTTTAGTATTTGATTCCATTACTAAAGTTTTCTTTCTCATGACCCAGTATATATTACCTAATAACGAAACTACATAAAAACTTCATCCTAAGAAAATTTTATTTGAGAATGGATTGTTTTTTCTTGAGACACTGTCTCAAAGCTTTTTTCATGGATAACCAGGGATTATTGTCAACAACGTCCTATTTATAGTTTATGTGCTTTCACGAGAAGTCTAGAGACATGAATTTAGTGATAATAACTAAGCTTAACTATAGCTAGGCTAACCAAACTAATTAGGGAATATTATCTAGAGGAAAAAATTTCTCCTTTTAGCTTATGCATTTTCTTTGCCTTTCTTTATTCTTTTTCCAGCTTTGTTTTCGGAAACAGTAAAAAGAGGAAGGGATTTCCCAGGGAAATAGAACAAAATGTTCATGAAATAAGAACAAATTTAGATAATAACGATAATAAAATAAATATGATACGAAAAATAAATTTATGCTTACATTTAAGCAGATAGTTTTTAGACAAAACTATTGTTTTCGAGTTATTTTTAGCGGTAAAAAACATTTGTATATTGTTCTAAATTTCTCTCCCATTTACTACTTGATAAATGGAACGATTTCTGTAGCCTCAATAGTTTTGGTTTTCAATCCAACTAAAATCATTTATTATTCTTATATATACATAGATATACATAAATATATTCATTTGAATTGACCAACTTGTTATTGCTTCCAAAATAACAATCTCAAGCTAATTCAGTTCATTTAACTAATAAAAAACCTCTCAAAGGTTTGCATTTCACAATTCATTTATTGCTTTTAAAATTTTGCACTCACACTGAGTGCAAAATTTTAAAAGCAATAAATACATTTTAAAGAATACTCAATTGTACAATATAGTAATTAAATTACATTTTCCTGAAATATACATACATTTAAAAAAATTGCTCCCCATCTAGGCAAAACAAATTACGTAGATCCGAGCAATCTCTAAAATATATATTTATGAGGCATGTCTTTAATTTGTATAATTATAGCACATTTGTATACTTTTTAGTGTACAACCTAGGTTCAAAGATATTTTATCTGATTTTAATTTACATAGATTTAATTACATTTGATTTAATTTACATATGTGAAGCAACAAAAGGGCTTTTAAGGACGGGTGTAGTAATTTTAAACCGCAGTCAAGGGAAGAGTAGAACACCTGATCTGATATAGCCCTTCTTTAAATTACTATACTACGCCAACGTAGAGAACTTTGAGCTTCGACAGATTTTACATGAGTCAACCCCTCTATAAGGCGGGTCTTCATTGATACTCGGTTTCGAACCCATAACTCGTGACCATGACCACTCGGCTACCTCGAGCTTATTTAAAAGAAAGAACAATTATTTATTTTTAAATAAATGATGAATGCTCAAATTCTCGTTCACAGAACCTTGTTCAAGTCTTCCATATAAATTTTATAGGTTTTATCATTTCAAATGTATTATGGCTTACATATTTTAGCTTTGACATAAATCATTTTAAGTTACTAAAATATAAGTCATAAAACAACTAAATGCATCGTTTGTAACATTTTTAATGCTAGCAAAAATCAAGCCTTTCATTCTGAGAAACATCTAAAATTGAAAAAAAATTATTTGAGGTTGTTGAGGCAAATATTATTCAACTCGTTGCCAACGAATGGCTGAAGCGCGCGCGAAGTGAGAGTATAAACAAAAATATGATAAAATTATAGAACATTATAATTTGAAAAATAATTAATTTTTTGATGAATTTCATAATTTTATATTTAGGCATTTGTAATTTACTATTTTTTGTACTTTATGTAAACTAAAATTGTATTTATATTCATAATTGTAAATCAGGAAGCAATTTCTTTGTAACTTTCTTCAGTTCACCGGATTAGCAACAGTCCGTATTTTGGCATCAGACTAGTTGCAACGTTTTGATGTTAGCTCAACTAAGCCTAAAAGGAATATAAGTGTTCTTCGAATTCTTTAAAGCAATTTTCTATACTTAACGATAAATTTTCATCTCAAACAAGTTTCTCAGTTTACTAAATAATATTCACACAATCAATCATTATTATTAAGTACAAATGAATTATTTCTAGAAATAAATTATTCTATCCTAAGAAGATTTCGACTGTTGGAAAAGAGATATTTTGAATGGCAACAAACCATTAAGAGAGATGCTCAGTTCTTTCCCTATTTTTCTTTTAGTTAAAACCATTCTTTTCAAACGAACGTTATTTGATTTTGATAATAGATCGGAGAAAGGTTTTCCACTGAATAATTAATAAGAGTGGATTATTTTGGAAATGGATTCAGTGTTATTTTTAATTAATCTGAGTACTCCTTTTGAAATGTAAGTCATTAAAAGAAGAACTCGTATCTTAGATTCGATTACTGGTTCCTTTAAACGAGACAGCTATTTACAATGGAAATCTTAAGAATGGAGAGCGTTCTCTTGCTGTGAAATTTCAAATGCATTTACACATTAACATTCTGCCATAATGAACGGTTCTAAGCTGTGATTTAAGTAAAAGTGGTGTGTCTTGAATATACTCATTTAATATTAAACTTTAATGAAATCTCAAAAGGTAGTGTTCATTAGAACTCTCGGGTGTATCAAAAAAGCAAAATGCAGAGTGTTTATAATTAAAGTTCTTTCAAAATGCTGTGAAAAAAGAACCACTGCTCAGGACTACACATCTGAACTGAACATACATGAAGATGGAAACGGTATGGCAAAAGAATAAAATTTATTAGCGTTTTTATTCATGCTTTTTATGCGGTTTTTGATCAAGGTCAATTAAAAACAGATTTTTTTCCATCCAATGGGGCACGGCTTCTTTATTACTTCCAATCATAACACATTTAGGTTGTTCAAAACAATTTTTTATCAACCTTTACATATTTAGTTATTGCAATAAGCAATTTTAGCCAACTCAAATCTGGGCTATTTTTATTTTTAAAAAATACTTCTGTCAAATAATACATTAGAAAGAATTGTTTCATTACTGTCATTTAATTTGAAAATTGTGACGGATCTATACGCGTCTTTCCACTAACCCTCTTGGGAATTCTTTTGGGCCAGCATTTTTAACCAATCTTCTTCGAAAAGTAGAAAATGTGATTAAATGCAAATTAAATTTAATATTTATATTCTTTCTTCGCGTGTTTGAAGTTAGTGAATTATGAATAGATCAGAAGTGAAGTGAATTGGCAGTGAAACGTATACTTAAACAAAGTAAGAAAGCCAGAAGTTTGAATAGTAAGAAAGTGACAAGATTAGTTGGCGGGAAGTCTTGAAGTCAACTTAAATTCAATAGAAGACTGCAAGAGTACAGGTACTGTGATCTTAAATTAAGTCGATGTTTACAATGTTAAACTAATAGTGTGGTCATTAAATACGTAAGCTCAATATAAAGTAATATTAAAGGTAAAGCTGCATAATTGAATATATTCTCCCCAACGCGAATTTCGTCTCCCTCTTGCTATATTACTTATTTGAGTTATATTATTTAGAATGTTATTTGTGTCTGAGTTGATTATAGTGATAAATAAAATAATTGGAATTCATCATGTCGTATTATCCTTTTGTTCCTTCCACACCTTTAGCTAGGTCACAGGATAGAAGGGATGTAAACGCGTTTCAAAATCAAGTTCATAACTCCTAAAAGCATGCGAAAATTATAACATAAGCGATTGAATGAGGGCTATCAGTGACGGTTCTTGTGATTTTGAACCATACGGTCAAGCGACGGGGATGATACCTGAGCTTACCACCACCTCTCCAAAACTTCCACACTACTCCAATGAGAGGACTATAAGCCCCAGTAAGTTTAACAGGTATCATCTCCTGTACACCGTGAGCCTTCAATGACACCAGGACTCGAACTCATAGAATACCGGAAACAAAACTGTGACCATGACCACTAAGGCAAATGTGGCATTGAATTGTAACATAAGCAAAGTAAAAAAGTTATTAGCTAAGCAACTATTATTAAGCATTATCACCCTTATTTATATATTTATATATATATAATAAATGAAAAATTTCATACATTACTTAGTTATTTCAAAAAATTACTAGTTTTTTTTATGAAATAAATATAGACCGTTAAAGTGAAAAATAAATAACTTCAAAGTTATTTTATAAATTAATTGATCATATATAAATAGTTAAAAATCTCACGAAAAATACACTTTATCACTATTGCGGATGGTTGATTGACAAATAATGGAGAAAAGCAGATTATATAATTTATTGCTCATATTGCTAAGATTAGGTAAACAGAAAGGGAAAAGAAGAATATGCTGCAGCAATAGTTATATTTAAATATCATCAAATACATTCTGTGAAGAAAAACTGTTGCTTCATAAAAATATTGTGTAAACTTTTTCAAACAAAAATGTAAGAGAACAATAACGTAAATTTTATTAAATACTTTTATTTTGCTTTTCATTATTTATTAGAGCAAGGATTGTTGTGATCACACTTTGAATTGCTTTGCGTATTATTTTTTAAACAAGCACACTTTTTACTATTACTGTTTTTTACACGAGCATTTTCTAAATCCTTTGTCCAGTGCCGCAACTTTGAGCTGTTGCAACAGATCGAAGCGTTTTGTCGATGCTCGATACTTCCCGGATGGAAATTAATTCTCGCTTACATATACTGATCTGAGATCTAGAGTTCAAGTCTCTAAACTCAAAATTGTCTGACTAAAAGCAGCTAGAACCGGTTCAAAGAACATTCAAGTGACATATTTCATACTCTAACAATTAAGTGATCGTTATTCTATAGAATATCTAGTTAAATCGTAGAATTCAATAATTGTATACACTTTAACCGAGTTGTCTAGTTATTTCAGGAAATACCTAGTTATTCTATTATATAAATAATGGATTTTACACTTTACATACATACTTTTTTTTCGTTTTTGAACCATTGTCTATGTTAAAAGTTCTATATTAAAGTAATTTTTAACAGACTGACAAAAAAAAATGTTAACCTTGTTATGCTCTATGCGTTATATTTAAAAAAATTACATATTTCCTGGAATTTCCTTTTTGAAATTCACTCTTAGTTTTACTTTCATCATTATGTAAGTATGATTTTATTATGTTCTATATATTCAAGGCATTAACGTTTTTCTCCGAAATTTTTTTTTATGGAAAAGTGTTAAGATCTGAAATGTGAGCTACATTTTTTTTTCAAGGCTCTAAAAAACGTTCTTAAAGTATAAACACGATAAACTATTTCCTAAACAGGATTACTTTCAACCGCTATTGTATCTATTAAGGGGATTTAGAATAATTACTTGCTTCAAGAATTATTTATTTTGCAGCAACAACAACTACCAGCTTGCATGTTTGTTGTTGTTCCTTTTGTTGTTTTATTATTTTATTTACCTGAGACTAAGCTTAACACTTTTATTTTTTCTTTCAACTTGAAAATCTGGATAATTTACTTGTTTAAGAACCAAACTATTCTTAATTCTCAACATCTTATGTGTGTGAATTTGGCCACAAAATATCTGGATCTAAAAAAGTATTGCGTATTAAAGTTAGATTCTGTATACCTTAGTATTCATTGCTTTAAATAAATATCAACTTTTTTAACTAACGTTCTAAGCAACAAAAAAATCTACACTTTTCCTAATTTTCTTCATGAAAAGCAGGGATATTCTTCTCAGACTCAAATGCAGTCTATTAAACATTTACAATACGAAAATCAACGAAAACTATTTTTATAAGCTATTTAATTATAACTATAAATATTGATAAATTATTTCCTGGTACCTCAGTAATTTAAGAAATAAGATTAATCACTGAGAATTCATAAAAATGCATTTTCAATGTAATTTTGTTCCAAAACTTAAAACATGTTTTCGTATGATTATTTAGTAGCATGATTATTGACTGCAAATTTGTTGTACGATTCCTAGAGATTCGAAAGATAAACGAGAATGATAACGACAATTCTAGAATTAATGAATTGAACAAGTGCTGAGTAAATGCATTGAAATAAGGAAAATTCTTTCTGAAAGAATTTGTTCCGAGTTCTGTAAAACTACTATTGTTTCACAACTGGCATTTTTCTCCCTATAATAAAAGCAATATATAGAATTAATTTTCAAACTTAAACCAGAATAAGAGCACTTCTTTTTAAATTCCTACTATTAGTTCACTCTCTCCCTATGTCTATGTATTTATATATACATATTACAATAATATGCACAAAATAGTTATAAATCTAAGATGACTATAGTCATGATAGAATAAAGTTTAGTCCAGTTATCTAGCCAGATCATGACTAATATATATATATATATAATCTTCAAATTTTCAATCCCCCCGTTAATAAAATACTTTTATTCATCCACTCAAGTTCAAGTACATTTTTCTAAACTTGTAGGGGATGACACTTGATTTTAACAGTTTTTTTTTCAAATATTAATTCATTAATTAAATTTAATTAATTTTAGTTTTATATGGGAGAAAAAATTTAATTTGTTTCGTATGAAGGCAATAGATGAATGTGTGGTGACAGTATACATTGATTATACAACTACCAGGTATGAAAAACTCAATGTGTGTTTTTCAAGTAAGAATTGACTTTAAAAAAAATTATATTACATGTTTTCATTAAAATTACATAATCTAACTTATTAACTTGGTTGGTTTTATTGCAGCTGGGGTCATATCTGGCTTAGATGCACCAAAACTCATTAATTTATGAAAAGGCGTGTATTACTTCAGTAGAAAACCTCCATACGCAGGAAGCAGCAAAAAAGAATGCTTACGCATAGTACCGTCAAACAATTTTGTCTGATTGAAAGACGTTGCCAGATACTGCAATATAAAGCCAATACTAGAAAACTTTTCCTAAACATTTTCAAACATAATAACGAAGACAGCATTTGGTGAATTGGCGACGTCTTTGGATTTGGGGAATTGGTCGACGTTAGAATATGTAAATACATAAAAAAGGAGATGGAATAACAAGAAGGACCTTAAATAAACAAATATTACTAAGGTGTCTCTGAAAGATTCACCTGAATTTACTAACAACAGTAATCTCCGTTGAAGGTCACTCAAGTACCTCAAAATTTAAAATCCAATACTTAAAATATCTAAGACCTCGAGAGGGTTTTGACCTAGTTACTGCAGTTTTTGCCAACACCTATCAACAACGGAATCCTTTCTAGTAATCTAAAATATATTAAAGATTAAACAACAAATTTTTTAACTCAAAGCATCCCTACTCTTTACATTTCATTAAACATTATTGATTGTTTTGAATCAATGGTCATATTGGGAGTTATATACAACGCTTTCTAACAACGAATCCCTTAGTTTTAATAAAAACTTAAACACAATTAGAATAACATAGGGACTTTCTCCTAAATTCTACATGCCACCACTAATATATTTTACGTTTTTTTCACATTAATAATCCCATTCAACTTGTAGCATCAACATTTATCGACATATTGTGTGTTTTCTAGAGAAATATCAGAGCTCTGATACCCACAGCTGAACATGAGCATAAAAGGCTATAAACTCGTGGCCTTATCCATTCGACAGCCATGGCCACAAACTAGACTTTAATTAATTATAACGTTTTTTGACAAAATATCTTATGAAAAATTTAGTGTAAGACATATTTGAATCTCATTTCAAAAATTACAAAAAAAACCTAAAATATTTTATAAATACAATTGTTTCATCGTAGACGCCTCCTTGAAAGTTACCTAAAAGTCAGTTCAAAATGATGTAAAACTGTTCTCCGTGGTATTTTCAAGTAAACTATTTCAAAATGTTATGTATTTAATATTTCCATCTTAATATTCTAAGAAATCAATAGCTGAAGTTATACACCTGACACAAGTAATGGAATATATTATATACTTGTTAATACTTCTGTTATTTACTTGTTAATACTTCTCTTATTTTTTACATTGTAAGTAGTACCGCAGTAATTAATTACCAAAAAACTAATCTTTTTTTTAATGCTTTTAAAAAAAAATTGTGCGTGTGCTAAGGACCACACGATAGAAGTTAAAACTTCAATTTTTGTAATGTTATATAATTATATAAGAGATTTTTTCGTAGAATGAAATAAGATATTAGTATTATCATATAAAATTATTTATTCATATGTCTGTACTCATACAGTAATATTTGCAACAAAATATACAATAATATTTGTGAATTAATTGTATTCTAAGAAGGAAACAAGCTGGTAGCTGAAATAGGTTGTCACAATTTTCTTTTTAGATTCAAATTTATTTAAATATCAACTCCGATTCGGATCATTTCACATAATTAAATTGAATTTCAATTTTTAAAAAAAACATGCCTAAAAAGTTTTTAAATCAAAACGCAATTCACGGATTACGATTTCTGACTAAAGCCGAGAATGAATGAAGGAATATTAACGTCACAGTGTCCAGCTACACAAGGGCTTTTGGCGACGGACCACGTAATTTTGAACCATGGTCAAGTAACGAGGATGACACCTGAGCTGACACTCCCTCTCTTAACTACCACACCAACAGGAGGACATTTGAGCTCTCTATGCATTTAACATGCATTGCTTCCCTACACGGCAGGTCTTTAGTAGAACTGGTCTGGAACTCATGACAAACTAAAGCCGAGAAAAATAACCAAGTAACATAATTCACCCAAACCTGACGTTTCATTTAAATTCACTCTCCAGCAAAATGCACTTAAAGAAGTTATCACTTCAAAATTCCTTGTATTGTTGAAGATTTAGGAGAATTAAATAATGTATTTAAATAGTAAACCGGTACTTGTGTGTGTGTGTTTGTGAAAGAGAAACGAAAGATCTCACAAAAACTAGATTATTTAGAAGACTCAAACGTCATTAGTAGTGCATTCAAAATTGCAAACAAATCAGTCTCCTCTTTATAAAAAAGTAGCATAAATTCGCATAGATACAATCCAAATACTGCCTTGCCGATTCACCATTTTGCTGAAACTCAGCTTTTCGGGTACTTACGTATTAGACCGTACTTTTAGAAATATTACACTGCTTTCTTTTATATAGAAATTAGGTAATAGAAATATTACCTACTTATAATATTAACTTAATAGAAAATTTAAATCATCCGTTACAAAAAAAAAACAATATTACGAAGCATAGACAATATTATTGTTTTCAATTAAGCTCGAATAAGTTTATAGCATAGGTTCTCAACGTGGGCGATAACGCCCCCTTGTGGGCGCGTGAGGCTTTCAGGGGGCAGTAAGAAACCCAGAAAAAGTTAGGGGTGTTGAGATGGCACGGAGGGGCTTGGGCAGATTAACAAAAAAAGACTAAAAAATACACGCTGATTATGTACAAACGAAAGTAAACTTTAATACTGTTTACCTTAAGTTGATTGTATGTATTTAAATCATTTCTATATCACATGGATGAAAATTTACATATTTCGGTAGTTCGGGAAGTAGATGAAAAACAAAGATTAGATTGAATGATATAGTGCATTTTAATTTATGTTGTGCACGTGTTATATTTGTCTGTGAGCAGTAGAAAAAAAAGTTTCTTCCACTGCATTTCATTACGTATATTTTCCAAGTAACCAGGAATTAACGTAATTCTATAAAGGCTGAAACTGTCGATTTATATTTATTTTGAATACAAAAGTTTATTATGAATTACTTCGTATCATCAAAATTCCTGCCTGTCTTTATAACAGGTAAAATAAAACTTTTATTCTACTCCTTTAAATGAAGAAATTCTGTAGCGTTTCAATTCCAACCATATCCTACCTATGACTAAAATATATAATATTACACATTTAACTATATTTGTAGCAATAGCTATTTCAGATTCGTATGTAAAAAAATTGGGGGCTTAGAAAAAAAATTAAACGAAAATATATTCTATTAGTAGTAGGTTATTTTTAAAACTTAACTTTTGTTTCCACTATGTACACTCTTATTTCTCTAGAGTGGGAAGGGGCTGTGTATCGAAATGTTCACTAGAAAAGGGGGCGGTATTTAAATATATACTAGAAAAGGGGGGGGCGCCAGGTAAAAAAAGATTGGGACCTATGGTTTATAGAGGTTTAGCATGTTCGTTTGTGGTTTATTGTGTTTGAGCATGCGCGAAAATAGTTTTCCGTTATTGACTGCATATCGAGACAATTGGGGACGTTTTTGTATTTGACAGAATTGTGCTAAATTTTTGAATGGGTTAAGCGATATTTTTGTGTGCCTTCAAAGGACTAAATTCTTGTGACGTCACAGTCACAGAACAACTGCAATCACATGTTTCCAGCCAATTTGTTCAAGCACTTCACTGTTGCCAACTTTTGGTTTTTAAAGAAATTTTCTTTTAAAAAGTACATATTTGCCAATAATAATGCATACAGCAATCAAAATACACTTTAATAGTGCGCGCATAATATATATTTTTTATTTTTTTAGAAAATTTAGATTTTTAGGAAATTTATGATTAGAAAATTTATCTAAATTTTTCGAAGCAACTAATACAAGTCTAATGATAGTTTCGAATTCAATGGAAAACTCGTGACTGTATTTATCATATAACCCTCATGAGTTTAATTTATATTTTTGGAGAGGAATTTTTTGAAGACAAGACATCTTAATATATATTAAATGACAATGTAAAGGACTTATTTTCCATCTCGTTTTCAAATTTATGTACCACGCACAACATTAACAGTTCCTTTCCTCTTAACAGGGGGAATTTTTCCCTCTAATGATCAAATTAATCTTCAAAATCTATGCACTTAAAAATTTAATCGCTAAATCTTTCTTTTCCTATATAATGAGAAAATTAAACCAATTTAATCATAACAACTAAAATAAAAGAAAACTAGTTTCAAACCTTCACTATTAGCTTCCATTTTATGTGCTTCTTACACTCTAATAACTATAAATGAGAAGAAAAACTCTCTCATAAAAAAAACCTTTTTTGAGGATAGATTTTTTTTCTTGGGACACCATCTAAAGTCTTTTACAGTTTTTTAGCTAAAGCTGAAGATTATAATTATAGTCCCCAAATTTACAGCTCCTATACTCTGCCAGAAATCCAGAAGAGATCAAGCACATACTGATAATAACTGTTCTTAACAATAGCTGGGTTAACCAAACTAATTAAAGAATATTATTATCGCGGAAAATTTTCTTTTCACAACCCGTGTTCTTTAGCATGATTTTTTTTTTGTCCCGTGTTATATTTTTTTCTTTTAAGCGGTGATAAGGGAATAAATTAACGTCTTCTGCCCCAAACGAAGAAAGAACACTCAGTAAAGGAGGGATAAAGGAAAGAAAATCCGATATAAATCCCTAAGCAGGTTGCTTATACAAAGCTTTACTTTTTTAATAAAACTTATGTTACGGTCTGCGTTATTTCATAATTGATGTATATTGTCTTCTATCTTCTGTTTTCAATCAATTAAGTAATTATTTAAATCAAAAGTTGTTTTAAATATTTCGATTAGTAATCCATTTAAAGAATAATTATTTTTCCAGAAGACTTTAAGATTATTTTTGTTTTTTAAAATAATTATCGGAACAATTTCTTATAGGGTTTCAGAAAAAAGTCTGAGTCATCTTGGTTTTTGAACTAATTCCGAACTAGACTTACAGGTAACAAGGTGACCTGAACGAGAATTGTGTATGCGTAAGCCCTGTGGATTTAAAGTTATTAATAACAACCTAGATAATTGAATACTGCCGTCTATTGGATCTCTCTATATCTCGACGACTTTTTACATATTTCCACAATGATTTTAAGCTCACTGATACTAATTTCCTTCCTATTATATTTTCCATGCCCTTGAATTGCTTCGTATCTCACAAAAACGTTAAAATTATTGTATTACAACTTTCTTAAGCTATTTTACTAGATAACTGAATGTAAATATTCTGTTAACCAATAACGCCTGTTGATAAAAATTCCAGGAATCACAAAAGAATATACAAATAGTGTGTGTGAGCACACACTTTTTCTACTTACTATTTGTGTGCTTTGCTACAAAACTATCGTTATCTTACGTGTTTTTAAATCAATACTAACACTCAACATTTAAATAATAGTTTACAAATTCATGAAATGTTGTTAGAAAAAATTACATTTCTATTAAAAATTTTACCTTTTCTGTATGATTTGTTATGGGTGAAAGTAGGCTTTTTCTAGTAAGGGTAAAACAAATGGCGTTGCAGCTATAAAACCTAAATTTAAATCTAAACTCTGTTTTTCACTATCAACATCCCAACTATAAAAACAATAAAATTGGTATATCTAATCACATAATTACTGTACCTTTCTGACTGAGGCCTAAACTGCAGTCAGTCCCTGTAGTCTATCCGTTAGATCTAAGTCGAGTGGCCATGGTCATTTGCTTCTATCAAATCGTCTTCAAAAAACATTGAAAATCCGCTGTATACAAGAAGAACGCTGGATATCTTAAGGAAATGGTACGCGAGGCGTTCCTACATCCCATATCAAAATGAATTTGGGCCTTGAAGTGGAGAGTGAGAGAATATTAACGTCGCACTGATTAGCAACACGAGTGCTTTTAGCGACGGTCCGCGTAATTTTGAACCATGGTCAAGTGACGCGGCCGACACCTGATCTGGAACCCCCTCTCCTAACTACCACACCACACCAACGGGAGGACGTTTGAGCTCTCGACAGATTTAACGTGCATTTCTCCCCTACACGGCGGATCTTTAGTGGTACTAGGATCGAACTCATGACACGCTAGCCATGATCTGATGCCTAGACCACTCGGGCACTTGAAGTGGAGAAGCCTGGAGTGAAAGAAAGCTTACTGATTGGTGGACTGGAAGGAGCAAGGGGTGTGATTATGGAGACTGCTTCGGAGACATCCGATGTGATGGGAATTTTTCAGAGTAAGTGGATGAGAGACTCGTCTGTTGTTAGTGGGAAAGAATCAGTGAGTTGACACTCTATTGGCTGCCTTGAAATTATGGAACAGAAATTGTGTGGAAAACATTGCTTGCCTGTGTGGATGATTGTGTATATAATTTCAAATTTAAAAAAAAGCAATGATAAAAAATAAATGAAAATTTAGAAAATGGTCATTCGTCACGAGAGAAATGAGGTAATTAATTACTAAAGGGTATTATACGAGTCTCGAAGGATTCTTCAAGGCCTCTTAGTATTGACATTGGGAAGATCCGCAGGGTAAAGAAACTGTTTCACGAAAATATGTTGATACGATACGGTGCGATATTTTTCTTAAATGCGGAATAATAACTAAATCACATTTTAAAGGAAAAATACGGGGCCGTTATAGCTGAATGGTCATGGTCCCAAACTCGTGGATCGGCGATGTCGCATCGCGGGTTCAATTCCTGATGACACTGAAGACCCTCAGTGTAAAGGGTCTATTGCACGACAAATCAACTATGGTTCTTAGACCTCCTATTGGCGTAATGTGGTTTTGTGAGGGGATGCCAACTTAGGTGTCATCCAAGTAATGTGATCGTGGCTCAAAATTACGAGTCTATCACCAATAGCCCTCATGCGACGTAAATAAAATAAAATCAGATAAAATTGGATCTAGAAAAAAGTAGATTCTATGGAATAGAATAAAACGACATGCAATAAAATATGAAAGAAATAATTTTACCAAAGATTGAGTTTGGATTTGAATTGAGTTTAAGTTGGATAAAGCAACACCGGAGCTATTGGCAACAAACTTTGTAATTTTGAACCACGTTCAATTGAAGAGGACAATACATGAGCTCGCACTTATCTTTTCGAACTTCCATACCACGTTAACTGGAGGATTTTGGGAGTTTTCAGCGCCAGCAGGATTCAAACCAGCGACTCGATAAAGTCGGCCACGAATTTTCAACCATTACCCTTCGGCTATCGAGTCATCACCAAACAGTTAGATTTAAAACTGAATTTAATAAAAATTTACGTCACATTAGGAAGCCACACTAGATTTGTTGGTAACGGAACTCGCAATTTTGAACTTCGGTCAAGTGACGAGGGTGACACTCGAGCCGACACTCCTCTCCTCACTACCAAACCAAACCAACTTGAGGACATTGAGCTTAGATAGATTTAACATATATCATCACTTCTACAATGAGGGTCTTCAGTGGCACCAGGAGTTGAACCCTCTATAAGCTGGCCACAAGCTCGCGTCCCTATCCATTAGGGTGGCCGCGGTGGCCGAGTGGTCAAGGTATCGGATCGTGGCTGGTATGTCATGAGTTCGAGCCCAGTACCACTAAAGATCCGCCGTGTAGGGGAGCGATGCACGTTAAATCTTTCGAGAACTCAAACGTCTTCCCGTTGGTGTGGTAGTTAGAAGAGGAAGGTGCCAGCTCAGGTGTCGTCCTCGTCACTTGACCATGTTTTTAAAATTACAAGGTCCGTCACCAAAAGCCCTCGTCTAGCTGAATAGTGCGACGTTTATATTCGCTCACTCACTATCCACTAGGTTATCGTAGCCACAAACTGATAGAAAAAATGAAATCGATCGAAAATATAAGATGGGACGTAATATATATATATATATATATATATAAACAAATTAATTTTATCAAAGAGTGAGATAGTTGTAGGAATGGAGGAAACGCTCAAATTGTGAGAAAAATTCAGATCTATAAATGTATATACTTTTTCCAATCTTTTTTCTATCTCTATTCTATTGCAAATAATTTTGTTTAAAATTTCTCCATATTTAAGTTTTAATGGGGGAAAACCCACCTTTTTAATCTTAATAAAAAAAAATTAAGAAGCTATTATATAATTTTCTTTTTTTTTCTGAAATATATAAACTGAAACGTAAAATTTCAAATATTGCAGCCTTTTTGAGAATCTTAATGCTTCAATTTTTAATTCGTTGCACTATGAAATTCCAATTTCAGATATATTAAAAATAAAAAAGGAACTTTTCTCGATAAAATATGCAACAAATATTACGTCTTTTTACTGTAATAAAAGCTCCTTTCAAAGATTTTCTTCAGCTGTATATAACTGTGGGGAGTCAAATTATTTATCGAATATTTCTACTGCATGTATAGTTAGATAAAAACGAATTTCAACGTAAAATATACGGGAGGAAGCTTCTTTAATTCTAGGCCTCTGTGTTCCAGTCTCATATATTTAATTATTTAACAATTCAGAGAGTACGTCGGTTTGAAACAAAATATTCTTTCCAGTTAAAAATAATTGAATCATAAGCCGGCTTTATACAGTATTAATGAAATCTATAAGAAAACGAGCAACTCAACCCTAAGAGGATTTTAATTGCTGGAAAATAGATAATAGCATCAATCTATTAATAAATAATCCCATATATATTCTCTAATTCCTTTGCTGAATCTTAAATTAATGCTATTTGGTATTGATTATAGATTGGAGATCACACAATCATTCCCAGAGAAATTAATAATAGTGGATTATTTAAAAGAAAAATGTGTGTATGGATTTGATCCTTTTTTTAATTAAAAGTAGTGTAAGACGATAGATAATTTGAAAATCTGGCACTGGGTTATTGATTCATGCAAAGAAAATAGCTATTAACTCTGGAAGTTTTATGGACAGTTATTGCTTCTGTAAAACCTTCGATACCTTTCATTGAGAAAAATACGAATTGACAAATTATTAACATCAGCAAAATAATATTGAATTATAATTAATTATTGAAGTATATGTGCGATTCGATACTTTAATACAATCTAAATTTCACCCAGATAAATAACTTTCTCAATTGTGGTGATAGTTTCAGCGAGAACATTCCAATTTTTTCATGTAGTTGAGACAAAATACATAAAATTTAAAAAATTCGAATTGTGGAAAGAAACCGAAAAGAGACACGAATTAAACCTGGCAAACACTTTAATATTGTTTCAAAGTAAAAATTTTCTAGTTTTTATATAAAAGCGAAAAACTTTAATCCGGATGCAGAAGCGCTCTCAATACTACCGCGCCCAATCCTTTTTTTTTTATAATTATTTGTATTGCACACTACAAAAATCATTATTCCAGTAAATAATTTTTTGAGGAAGTATACTTACCTACTTTTAAGGATTTTTCATTTTCAAGAACAGAAATTCCAGATACTTTTTATTAACATTACAGGAATGTTTGCATATTTGCTCAAGTTATTGTAGTTTTCCTATCGTTTGATGATCGATAAATAGCATGTTGAACTTTTCGTTGCTTGTGTCTTTTCTAAAGGGTGAAGTGTGTCTTAAAGCCACTTATGGCTTCATATTTTCTTGATGGGGTTCTTTAGGTAGCATTTGAAAATTTTCCTTTCAACACAAACGTTTCATGTTCCTCTCTTTTCTCAAATTTACTTTCGCTATCTTAATAATATCTATTATGTCATCAAGTTCTTCCCTTGGTTGATCAGTTTCAACTTCCTTCGATAGATATCAGAGAGAACCATTTATTCTTTCTATTCTGTTCATTTACATTTATGAATCATAATGAGTCATACAACACATCCTTCAAAACCACTCAGTCGTTCACAGGGGGGAAATGTAGCTTGTTCATAGAAAATATTTTGGAACAAAAGTAATTGTGTGGGGAACTCGGTCACCCCAAGTATCTTAAGATCGTAAAAGACACGTTTGCCATTCCCCAAAAAGAGGGAGAAATGTGACAAATACATTTTAGTTCCCATGATGACTTTCAAGTAGGAGGATACTGTCAAGGACATTGATAACAAATAAACACACAGTTTTCCCAGAATTAACGATTTCCAAAGCCTGGTGTGACTCTGTGCCCCACGCGCCAGCTTCCCGATTAAAAACAAAATTGATAATGGCTGACTGACTGTTTATTAACGTTGCATAGCACTATAAAGCAACACGAGGGCTGTTGACAAAGGACCTCGAGTGAGTGAGTGATATATAAGGTCGCACTGTTAGCTACACGGGGGCTTTTGGTGACAGACCGCGTAATTTTGAACCATGGTCAAGTGACGTGGACGACACCTGAGCTGGCACCCCATCTCCTAACTGCCACACCACACCAACAGGATGACACTTGAGCTCTCGACAGATTTAGCGTACATCGCTCCCCTACACGGTGGGTCTTCAGTGGTACTGAGATCGAACTCATGACACGCTAGTAATGATCAGATGCCTTGACCACTTGGCTACCGCGACCACAGGGGTTTTCAGAAGTACAAGGACTAAAACTGCTGACACATCGGTCATGAATTCATGAATTTAATCACTAGTTTACGTGATCAAACTAATAATCAGGTATATTAAAATTAATAATAAATTGTTGAGAAGATAATTAAATGTGTGTGGGGGGGGGCAGTCACACGTTTAGACGAAGGGAATAATTAATTCTGCATAGAAATGACATCATTGTTTGAAAGAATTTTAAATGGTGGTTAGTAAGGCGCATGAAAACAATTGATTATCTTGTATTTCTTGGAATCTTCAATTAATTTATCAAAAATTCAAAGTTTACAGAATCAGTTATAAATATACCAATATAATGCTTTTAATTCCTTAGAAATATATAAATTAAGAAGCATTTTGAAATAGGATATTGGAATTTACGAGCTGGATGTTTATTATAAAGGAGATTCGAATTATGAGTAGATATCAATTTAAGTCATTACATATTAGTAGATGAACGGTGACTTTGAGTAAATTTAAAAATTGTCAGTTAAACAATCGACTTCCAGAAGTAAGAAGGTACTAATAAATGATTGATTGAGTGACGGTTGGCACGTAGATCTCCATGGCTAACATCTACAGCAGTAAGGACAAAAATTGTTTAACAAAAGATGACTAGTAGCTCCATCTTTACACACGGGTCATAAAAGTAGCATTTATTTATCAATAAAAACAAAGATTACTTATATATAGGACTATTTTCCAGTCACCGTGTGGGCTTGCACGTGTGTTATCAACAATATTATCTGAATAAGATATACGAGTATCTTCCTATTGTTATGAATCGAATCAATATAGGGAAAGCTAGGTTCTGCCATATTGAAAGTGGTATTAAGGCCGTAAAAATGCCTTTTAGGTAAAGATCCTTAATATTTATGAGTAACCTTAGTAGCAAAAATAATTGCCTCGAGACAAATCTAGAAGGATCTAAAAGGAGTATTTGAGGATATAAATTTAAAAGGCTGCGGAATGCAGAAAAGTCTCTGCTGAATGACTGTTTCAGTAGGGAATGAGAACTACTGATCTATTAAATTTTTTTTTTAACATTTATAAACCCCGTGCACCACCGAACGTATAACACGGGGGTAAACAACACAGACAGAAGAAAGGATTACAACACAAACATCCATGCCTTCTCCGGGATTCGAACCCAGTCCCTGCGGCACCGCAATCAGCTTCACTGACCACTATACCGGATGGGCGGCTATCTATTACATTTCTTGCATATTATTAAAATATTAAGAAAAAAATATTCTTTTTCGAATTTTGTTACTATGCTTCTATGGATTCTTTTAAATTAATTCATTAATTGTAATGTAGATAAACGTTTTTCTCTTATTTTTTATCATGGAAAAAAAGAACATTTTTTGCAAACTCAAAATAAATCTCTCGGGCGTGTGTTATATAAACAATGAGAAATGGGATTCTTAAAATTTCTAATTTTTCATTCTTTCGTTCTCGATTTGTTTCTTATATCCCCTGTTAAATCTACTAAAGAAAATAAATCTTAACAACAGAGTTTGAAAACCGTTATTTTTTTTCGTCTTAAGAAAGCTGATTGAAAGGGTTTTTTTACACTCTCGAAGTTACTCCACTGTGTTTCTATCAACGTCCCCCCAATTTATCGTACGATTACTCCGACACGCACCCAACAGCCGATACTACTCTGCAACAGAGCTCAACAAGCTATGCGAAGCCAATTTAATTATACACTTTTTTTATTTAGAAAAAAAATTGTTTAAATGCAATGGTTTTATTTTTTTCTCGCTTTTTTATTCTTTTCTTCCTACACTGAAAAAGAGAGAGAAAGAATAAGGTTCTATTCTTATACATAAATAAAATAAAATAGAGTTTCTTAAAGGGAATTGTCAGTATAATACACCAAAGAATACCAAGAAAAGAGTACAAGTTACTTTTTGCGTAAGACTTATTTTACATTGCAATTCGTGTGTAAAGGAAAATATTTACATACAGAGGCTTTTTATTTATCTAAACCCAGTGGATGAGTGGTAGTGCATCGTGCTTCCACGCCACAGCTCCGGTATTCAAATCCCGGACTGGGTAAGGTCGACTCAGCCTTTCATCCCTTCAGTTCCCAAGCTTCCTTGGGAACTGAACACTTAGGGTTTTGCATCAGATTGACCACTTCACCTAAACATCTGCACATGCACCCTAGCGCCTAAAACCACTTAAACTGAAATGGGCACAGTAGGCCTTGGCCGTCATGGGCTGTTGCACCACTGAGCTCAACATTATTTATGTACTAGCCATTACTATCTCACATCGCTTGGTATTTCTTGATGTTGTATTACTACACAAGGTGTGACACAAAAAAACGAGACTGGTCCAATAAATCATTGTACTCTTAAGAATCAGTTCCTTGTGACATTATCACCTTCAAAGTAGTTCCCTTTCGCATTCACACACTTCTGCATTCGGTGCTGCCATTGCAGGCAACAGTTCTGGAACGAGGTTTTTGGAAGGCCTTTGGGAGATTTTTTGTTTTTGCCTGAACCTCTTCAACCAAAGTAAAATGAGTTTCCTTTAAGCAAGAGTTAACTGTAGAAAATAAAAAAGTCACATATATGGGGGCCACATAAAGTGAAGAAGGAGAATGCCCCATCACATTAATGTTTTTGTTGGTCAGAAACTACTGGACAGATAGGGCAGTAAGAGCGGGTGCATTGTCATGGTGAAACAGCCATCCATCACTCCCCAAGTCTGGCCTTTTTTTCCAAAATTTTTCACAAAATCTTTTTAGTACTTCAATGTACTAAAAAGATGAGATGAACGGTCTGACCACTGATGGGAATGCGAACCCACTCATATCACGAATTTCGGCAATGTTTTGGTCTGCAATTGCTTATCTTATCTTGGGCTACCAGCATGTTCATCACCTTCCAAGCTGTCCCTTTCCCCTAAAAACCACTTATGCCATTCAAACACATGTGCACGAGACAAGGTTTTATTTGCCTGAGCCTCGGTCGATATTTGAAATGTTTTCGTGCTTGATTTTTTAAGTCTCACAAGAAACTTGATGTTAATTCGACATTTTTCCGAAAGTATGCAGTTGCACGTGTTCAAGGACGCAGTACTCCCAACTGGCGTGATTGATTAAGGCGAAACTGGCCACACACATGGATAAAGGAGGGGCGAGGGATGACGTTATCAAAACACTTGTTACCAGCTTTACTCTTTTTTAAGCTACACACTTAGTCTCGTTTTTTTTTGTGTTACATCTTGTATACTGTTTTAAATTATTGATATCTAAATCCTAGCATAAAGCTTTCTATTCTATTGAAAAACATTCATATAGCCCTCCCCTCTTGATTTTAAAAGGAAGTTTTACATCTAAATTACACTAAATTAATTTACTTAATTGCAATAAAATATTTTAAGCCACCGTAACACCCTTCGCATCTCGGAATCTATTTCTGTAAAATCCGTTTTTAGATTATTGCAACTCAACAAAAGAAACTTGCTTGACAAATTTTAAATTTGTAGCTCAAATTATTTATAAATGATAAATTCCTTTACACGCCCTAACGTTCCCCTTGGATGTCTATATCCGCAAAAACCCGTTCTTAGTGCATCTCTATTTCAGAAATAGAATTTACCCATCAAATATAAATTCTACAGATCTAATAGCTCAAAAACGGGAAATTATTTATATATAATGTCTCTTTATAACCTATCGTTGCGCCCTTCTGCATTATAATTCCGCAAAACGTGTTTTTAGAGGAGCAAACTCAACAAAAGAACTATGTTTACAAAATTTTAAATCTCTAGGTCTACTAGTTTAAAATCGGGAGGTTTTTTTTTCATTGTTATTATTATTATTTATGCGTCTTCTTAACCCCCGTGGTAGTCGATAAAACCTCCGTCCTTAACAGATCTTTACTGTACAAAATAAAACTGCTTGCTAAATTTAAAGTTTGTAGATCCAACAGATCAAAAAAGGAAAAATTTTATACATAACTCATCCTAACCGTTTGCAAACTCCCTTGGGTGTCGATTTCTGCAAAACCCTTTTGCCAGGTCTCTACTCAACAAAAGTTACATGCTGACCAAATGTGAAGTCTTTGAGTCTGATAATTCCAGAGATCTCGCGTGATAAGTGAGTGAGTAAATCTTTTTCCTTCAATATATAGATTGTTAAAAAAAAAAAGCTTTTATTTAAATACATGGTAAAATAGATGTTAAAAAAACTATTTTTTGAACAAAATAAATTTGTTTCTTTATTTAGAATTTAATTTCATCTCAAATATAAGCAATTTAAACCATTCAGATATCTTAGACGTTTCAAAATAGTTGTAAATTATACAGGTTAAAATATTTTATCATTAAGAAAATATTAAGAATTTTCAAGTTATTTTAAAATTTTTGGTTCCATTTATATAATATTGCCTACAATATAACATCCCTTATAAAAAAAATTTTTCAAACAGGTATGGTTTAAACTATTTGAAAATATTATACTGCTGAAAAAGAGCATAATCATAAATTATAAGAGACAGAAGAAAGTAATTTTTTTAAACTCTATTTATAGTTTTTCATTATGATCAAGTATATATATAAACGTTTTAAATGAATTTATTTAGGAAGTGTAGTTGTGTAAATTCCGCTGCCTTTACTTCTTAAAAAAACTATTAAAATCATGTCATTAAAATGGGAAATTATTCTTTTTCATATCCTTAATTATTTTTTTTTATTTTAATTTCTCATGACATTCAAATAACGTAATAAAAAAAGGAAAAAAAGGGGAAAAAATTATCTGCGAGGAAAGTTTCTGAGAAGGGTTTTTTATGCTAACCCTATTTCTTTTTCATTTTTTAAAGAGTATTATATGGTGTTCTTTTCATTTTTTTTTTTTTTTTTTTTTTTTTTTTTTTGCTTATAGTTCTGAAATCCTGTGCTTTTTCTCTCGTCATGTAATAGCGCCATTCAAGAACTACCGATCTACTCCCTCTAATTAAGGCTGGCAAAATTCATTTCAGTTTAGCTATTTTTTTATCCTCCTCCTCCTTTTTTTTTTTTTTTTGGTCTGTTTTTAGTTATGATAAATAAAAAAAGAAATTCTCTGTTTTATAAGCAGAAAAAAATATGTTATTATAAAATAGATAATTACAAGATGACAAAGAGAAGGGGAAAATAATCCGAAATTTATGAATTAGTATACATTTTTGAGATTATAACAGAAATTTCGCTCAAAAAAAGTTTGCAGCATTCAGGGGTGGGGTGTTTCACTACTTCAAGGATAAGTGAAATTTAATTGAAAATGGTTAGTATCTTTTTAAAGAGGAATCCATTAAAAATATTTTCCTAGAATAAAAGAATCTTAGTTCAATAGGAAAAAATTTTAATCTTAATAATTATTAAAGTTTGTTCGTTTTTTTTTTTTTTTTTTTTTCAAAGGAAAAAAACTCCGAATTCAATCTGAGAATAATCCTTTGAAAAAAAATAACTATTTTCTAGAATAATAATTTTAACTTATATATTTTCTTCCCCTCTTGCAATAAAAACAGTGTTTAAATAATTTTCAATCAATATTTTTTTTTGCATAAAAGCAGGGATTCGTTTTATCAATAATAAAAAAAAAACATGAAAATCGAGTAAATGAGTTTCTATAAAAATTGTGTTTGTTTTATTCTTTTAAAAAACAGAAAGTATTTTTTTTTTCAAAAAGGGCCTAAGAGAGAGAGAGAATATTATAGTCGCACTGATTAGCAACACGAGGGCTTTTGGCGACGGTCCGCGTCATTTTGAACCATGGTCAAGTGACGCGGACGACACCTGAGCTGGCACCCCCTCTCCTAACTACCACACCACACCAATGGGAGGACGTTTGAGCTCTCGACAGATTTAACGTGCATTTCTCCCCTACACGGCGGATCTTTAGTGGTACTAGGATCGAATCCATGACATACTAGCCATGATCCGATGCCTAGACCACTCAGCCACCGCGGCCGCCAAAAAGTGCCTAAAGGAATACTGGAAAATATTTTCTTAACAAAAAATTATTCATAGATAGATCATTCCAAACATAAATTTGTTTTCGTAAAGCACTTTACGAAATACCATATTACAAAAGTGTAGAGATCGAATCTACATACACTTTTTATAACAGCAGTATATATAAATTTTATAGACCTTTCCCGTAGCACAATCTTGACAAGCTTATAAAATTTAAATAATCACTTGACGTCGCCTTATTCTCCATTTTCCTTTACTTAGTAGCTTTGACACGAGGAATTAACACAAAGTACCAGTGACAAAGTTAAATATGTAATAATTATTAAATTCTTTAGAAATGAATGAGTCAAATCTATTTAAATTTGACACAAATTTAATTCCAAACATTTAAGCAAACTATATCCAAATACAAATAAATGTATAAAATTTAATATTCTGAAATGCATGTAATATATATATATAAATAAGAGCGTATTTAATGACATTTTTAAAATCAAATAGTAGAGCAGCGCCAACCATCGATACAAAGCTGTCATTTCAAAGAGGACTAGGATTAACGCATTGCGATCTTTTATTAATATTTGCAACATACTCCCAACAGATCACCAGAATTAAATCGCAGCAGAAAACAAAACAAATTATTCCCAAAGAAAAGATGAAATGTGAAACGAAAAAAATAAATGTATGGATTTCGAGCAGAAACAAACAGATAAATAGACCGAAAAGTTCAATTAAAAAAGACGTATTAGAGGTGAACAATGAGTGGTTTAACGCGAATTATTTGGTCCACCACAGAACAGTAAAGAAATGGAGAAAAGAACAGTATAGTAGAATTTTTTCTAGTAAATAAAAAACAAACCGTGTTGCTTTTCTTAAAAGCTGTGTGTGTGTGTGTGTGTGTGTGTGTGTGTGTGTGTGTGTGTGTGGTGTGTGTGTGTGTGTGTGTGTGTGTGGTGTGTGTGTGTGTGGTGTGTGTGTGGTGTGTGTGTGTGTGTGGTGTGGTGTGTGTGTGTGTGTGTGTGGTGTGTGTGTGTGTGTGTGTGTGTGTGGTGTGTGTGTGTGTGTGTGGTGTGTGTGTGTGTGTGTGTTATTTGCGATTTGCGTTACATCCGTGAAACAATTTCACAAATGCCAAAGGGTATGGAGTTGCGTCAGAGGTATGGAGTTCGACCTATTGCTGCTTCGGACGTAAGGCGCTTAAGTATTGAAGACATAAGAGAGTAACCCTTGCTACTTGTAACGAACTCGCGTGGCGTATTTTCGTTGTTTTTGTACAATAAACGTGCCATTCTTTCTTCAATTATTAATATTCAACCATCCTGCGACTAACTTCGCGTACCTAAAGTCAACACTTAAATAGAACAACTCTTCGGGTGAAAGTTTTCAACAGAATTTATAGTAAAAATGAATCATTTTCTCCCAAGAGTATTAGTAGAAGGGGTTCGTGGATAGAGCCGCTACAAGTTTTCAAATTGTTTCAATTTTAAAAAATCTCCAAACCAGAAATAAATAGATTGCAATGGGCTAAATTCCTAACCGTCACTTGATAAATGTAATCACGTGTTTTCGTTTATCATGTGACTATGAGGTCGCATGAATTAACAAACTGATTGGTCGGAAACATGTGAATGTAATGCATATAAAATCAGATTTAAACATTTGCTTTAAGGAAGCATCCTTGAGTGAAAATACTGAAACAAGTTACGGATATTATTCTACCTGCAGTAATACTCTCCTTGTGGGAAAATGGAGTTTTACAGGCGTCATAAATTAAACTTTAAAAATTAAACTATGGCAACGCTTGAAAATGTAACTCCAGTTGCTAAATAGGTGATTTTATCCCCCTTTAGAGAAAATTTGGCGAAAAATGCAATATCACCAGGAATCATCGAGACGGCTCTAAAATTTTCCTTGTGGGCATATTTTAGGCCTATGATTCAAAGGTCAATTTCCTTGTGGCCTATGATTCAAAGGTCAATTTAGTTCAGATGAGAATTCAGTCAAGATCAAAATCTGTGATCTGAGTTCTTCGGGAACTCAGGTCACAGATTTTTGATCTTGAAACGTTGTAAAGCTTGTTTATAATGAATACGTTTTGCAAATTGTAAATAATTTACTACAATATTTCTTTGTGTATATATGCCGGTTTGTCTTAGTATATAGTCATGTGTTCGTCCTTGTTTATTGATAAATATTCTGTTATTCAAATAATTAAAGTCTGCTTTTCCCCTCGCAAATGTGTAACACAACACGGTTGTAAACAAACATCTTATCTGAAATTGTTCTTACATGCATTTACAAATCGAAAAAAATAATAGCTCTTTAACTAAAAAAAAATAGAATCATTTCGCTTAGCTGCTATGAAAATTGAGCTATAATTAAACGTTAATCCACTGATTTCCAAATTGGTCTATACCAACCCCCTGGGGTCTATAACGCTTTGGAAGGGGAAGTGAAAAAATAATTTGGGGGTCCATGAAGTGTAAATGGGAGTTAAAATAGAGGCTCTCATTGAACCAAATCATAATTAATTTTAAAAGAAAAATAATCAAATGGAAATCAGATTTTACCTATTTAACAGATATAGTTACTAAATTTAATGAGGTTAATTTCTCAGGAACAAGGCGGTAGCTTATGTTTCATTAAAACATGTACCATCATTTCAGCTTTTCTTGCCAGAATTAAGCTAAAGGAGTAAATTTTCCCCGTCGCGAATTTTCCCAGTTTCTCAATTTCTCACAGACAATCTGCCAGGAAGAGGACGTTTTAACCTACGTTCATTTGAATGTTATTCAGATTTTGAAATTAAGTTTGAGAATGCTTTGACTAGGTAATACCACAGTAGACAAAGAAATCATATGGTCACACATTGAAGAAAATAAATGCCGTATTACAAAAGAATTGATAGGAATAGACACTAACGAAGATCTTAAATTAAAGTTTAAAAATGCATGTCAGCAATTTTTGTTCAGCAAGACAACATATGCCTATTTTGTACCTAGAATTATAAAATTCATAAACTTTTTTTTTGCTATGAGTAAGAATTTTAGTCCGGGTTCCAATCTCAAAAAAGAACTCCTCTTCTAACCGAGGAAACTTATGGATAAACTCGACATGATTGATGCCAAATGTTGAAAATTTGTTATTGAAGTGTCAAATTCATCCCTCCCATTAAAAGCATTTTTTTTTTGTTGCTCAGTTATTTTAGTTAACATTTATTTCATGTATTATTAAATTTAAATTTAAAATTAATTAACATGTGTTTAAGTTGTAAAAACTACTGTACTTCACTACAGATAAAAATTTAAATCTTTTACAACAAGTAGCTCAGTACAAGCTGTCAAAAAGACATTTAAGTTGATAAATGTGCAAAGATTTAATATTAGGTAAACATTGAGTCTATCTAAAGACGAAAAATATGGCAAGGGATTTATGAGATAAAAAAGATTAGGAACCTCTCCGTTAAACAATGCAATATCACGTGCAAATTAAATTCCTTTTCCTTTTTATGCATATTTACTTTTGACACATATAAGTAAAGTAAATATCATATAATAAAGAATTTAGTAAACTTTTTCTGCTTCCCTTGAATCCCCAAAATTACTACACGATCGTCTATTCCTTCGAAGTCTTGCTGCAGACGAACTTTTTGCTCGACCCCTCTTTTTTAAAGTAGGGAGGCTTTCCCGAACGGGATGACCGCATATTCCATTCGTCCCTCGTATCTGATGAATGGCCCTACTTTGTGCAGACACTCTACTACACGTGACTGTCGAAGGGGGTGGCCCATTCAAATCAGGTAGCGAAGTCATGAATCGTGTGTGCCTATCACCCCCCTTATCGCATTCAGCACCGTGTTCTCGAAATCGTATTCAGATGAGATATGTAGATGCCGCGGAGAACGTCACAGTCAACTCTCGGAGAGAGATTTGCTGTTTTTTTAATGCTTTCCCGGTTCTCTTGAAGAATAGTAAAAATGTCTAGACAAAGTGAGGGGGGTTCTTTGTGTTCAAGCTAGATTTTCTTTATTTTTTTTTTCCTTCGAAAGATTTGATTCACAAAGCGTTCGCCAGTGGGATATAACCAATATCTCGCTACTAGAAATGTTAAGGAGAAATGGAAACAAAAAAAATTTGTAACAAAGAGGTAAATGAAGCAAAGAGAATGAGGGGAAAGGAAAATAAATTTTGGAGGGAGCAAAAACTGATAGCGGGGCGTGTGATCGGAGATAAAAGTTTTTAAATGGAATAAATAGTTTTCAAGAGTTATAAAACTAAAAAAAGTATTATTTCTTCTTTTTGCGAAGGGGTCTTGTTTTTAATTATGATTTAAGAACGTATATAATTCTATTATTGGCTTAATTAATCACGCCTCTAGTGTTACACAAAGGGCATTGGCTACGAACAAAATCAAGGTTCTTGAATTTAAGTTCAAGTGGAAAAGAACAACTCATCAAAACCTCATTATATCAAAATTAGTGGTATTAATTGAATTTGGAGTAATGTTTCGCTATAGGCTTTACAACAAGGGTGTCAAACTCAAAGGTTAACTTGGGCCAAGCAAACAAGGCTTAACAAGTTTATATTTCCCATTTCTAGAGAGATTTTGTTCGCAGTGAATATTTTCAAATCTGTGACCCAAGGTTAGTATCATTAATACTAGCTCTAACAGAAGACTTATTTCTTTCCATAACTGAAAAGAATTGCTCCCATTAATAAGTACTTCTAAACATGGAAATAATTACATATGAAAATTTTCGAGGATTTTCAAACGTGGCTGGTAACTATTTGTAAAATTCAGACACACCCACTTCAATGAATTTTACCTTCGAATTTGAATCGTGCTGAATCTCGGTCACGTCCAGTTGCATATGGCTCGGTACGAATCTATATTTATTGAGAAAATCAAACAAAATAAAAAAAATTTACTTTCAAAAGTTAAAATCATTAAATCATGTTTCTTATTCAGTTCTAAGATTGAAATTTTTTCTGCGTATTTTTTGATACGATGCGGTATTATCTAAGCTTGATTTGTTCATGTTGCACGTCGGGAAATCGTCTTCACTTTCAGTTGCTTTTCCCAAAGATTATATATAGGGCGCAGTAACCTAGTGGTTAAGGTCCTGGACTCGTGGGTGGAGTGTCATGAGTTCGAGGCTAGTACCTCTGAAGACCCACCATATAGGGAAGCAATGCACGTTAAATCTGTCGAGAACTCAAAAGTCTTCCTGTTGGTGTAGTGTGCTACTTAGGAGAGGGGGTGTCTGCTGAGGTGTCGTCCTCATCACTTGCCCATGGTTCAAACTTACGAGGTCCGTCGCCAAAAGCTCTCGAGTATCTGAACATTACGAAGTTAATATTCACTCACTCAACCCAAAGATATATATTATTATGTGCTGATATATTTGCGGGTCGCAAAAATGTTCGATGTGGGCCACATGCGACCCGCGGGTCATGACTTTGACACAACCCTGCTTTACAGATATATTTATGAAACTAGTTGTTTTTGATTGCATTAAGTCAAATATCAAATAAAATTTATGACGAATAAGTATTGAACGATGACATAATTCTATTGAACAAGACTTATAGTATAACCCTTTATTTATAATCTGCTCATGTGCGTTGGCGATAGACACTACTGGCCATACAAAACGCAACGCCAAAGGGCCGGAAATATCACAACGAAATTTATTTGGCAGATAACATGTTGTACAAAGATCAAACGATTCAAATTACAGCCTCTTGAGACGTGTGGATGATGACAAAATCAGTAGTTAATGTAGCCACCATTGTAGGCTAAAACCATTGCCAGAATCATAGAGGTTTTAGATGTATCCTAGGGGAACAGCAGTCCATGCGGCTTCCACATAGTGCAAAAGGTGATCTGGTGTAGCAGCGGGTAGTGTATCCCGGGTCAATCGTAGTGCAAGCATGAACCACACGATTTCGATTGGCAATAAATCGGAAGAACAAGCAGGTCAAGGAAGCAATTCAACCTGATGCGTAAAGAAGAACTCTTGAACATTGCGTGTCATGTATATCCACGCATTATCTTGTTGGAATATGCCTGATGGCAAGCGATAATTGTATGAGATGATCCCGGGTTCCGACACCTCAGAGATGTAGCACTGGCTGTTCAGTATACCGGCAATGCATACTAGAAGGGAGTGACAGTGAAATCCAACACCACCCAAAACCATAACACCGGATGCAGGACCAGTGTGATGATGCATAATGCAACAGTTCAGCAGCCTCTCCTCATGGAGTCTTCAAATTCGCATCCGATCCTCGTGATTTTGCAGACAGAAGCGGAATTTGTCAGTAAACACAATGTTGCTCTATTCTATTCTCCATGTCCACCGTTGGTGGTGCAAACACCTCTAATTTCCAGTCAAGGGTAAACGAAGCAATGGACGCTTGCGGACATTCCACTCTGCAGCAAACGGCGTCGAATTATACGAGCAGACATTGAATGATGTGTAACAGACTGAATCTTTTGTGCTAAGGTCCATGATGTGGCTGCGCGATCCACCACTACCATGCGCACAATCCATCTGTCACCACGAGGAATGGTGCAACTAGGTGAGTGCGATCGGCCCTGTCGATCCGTTATTTTCTCCTGCATCCAGCGATGGCAAATACGCATCACAGTTGCTTGGTTTCGTCCAACACGTTGATTGATTTCTCTGAAGGATAATCAGCAATCCCTATAGGCTACTATTCTTCTTCAGTCGAATTCATAAAGTTAAATGACGCTCGATTTCTTCCACGAGACATAGATAAACAGCTTCGGCAAAATTGCCGTCCTTCAAATCCCCATTATGTTTTTCCCTTGTATAGGGTTTGTGAGTGACGCTACAGTCGTCCGTGATGTGCGTCTGCACTACAATGCTAATGATTTGCATATTTCAACGCCGGCAACATATGATGTAAATTTCATATGGTTTGGTTGCTTCCTCTAGAATGTTGCATTTTGTATGGGTACCAATGTAGCTCAATATTAAAGTGTATAGTGCGTGTGTGCGGTGAACTGATATTTTATTTTTTGTAGACAGCCCAAAACTGATTTTCTTTGGATTTAATACAACTCAGGATATATTTTACAATATCTTCAACAATTTATTTATGCTTGTCTTGAAAGAGTAATCCAAATAATTGATTTTCATTTTCTTATACTGTTAAAACTTATGTTTTTTAGGTACTGATGCAAAATCTTTGGTTGTTAATAGTTATTCAATATTAAATAAGCACCGTGATTTCAGTGTGTCTTAACAGCAAATAAATTAGGGAATGCTTTTTACTTTTGTTAAGAAACGCCTATTAGAAAGAAACTAAAGTTACCATTTATATAATTCCTCCATCTAGAATGCATGAGTTATATCCCGATTTCAAGCATTATGCCATTTACTAATGAAATTGAAAAACGTTGTTTAAGTGTAGTTAATGAGAAATTAAACATTTCTTTTAAGAAAATGAAAAAAATTAAATGCATCGCAAGTTTTTCCCTAACTTTTTCCAATATAGAGTGATAATATATTTTGAAAAAACTGTCTAGCCGCGCACGCGAGCGCTTTTCTTTAAATGTTTCGTTTTACATCTTTTTAAAATTGTTAAAGATCTTTTTAAATGCTTTAAAAAAAATTACTAATCGCATCATATTTTTCCAAATATTCCATAATTTAATATACGTTCGGAATCTTTATATTTTTTGTATTATGATAATGTTTTTCTATGCAAATAGCAGATAGACTTTGTATTAAATTGAACGAAAGAATTAACTTTTGTAACGCAATTTTTTAAAAAGTAAATAAAACTACTTTTAAATATCTCTCAGCTTATTTTATTTAGTCAGAATCGAAAAGTAATAAAAATCTTACTTTACCTTTAAAAATTCGAGAGACGAGAATTAAATGTCTAATAGTTAATGACATTTTCAATATTTCTTGATTACGTATTTAAAAGATATCAAGTTTTTCTAGATGGTAATGTTTAATTTTCATTAAAATTTCCTTTTTTGCTTTTAATTAACAATACGTACAGTCATCTACATTGCTCTCTAAATACATCTCCAAAATCAATTTCATTCGAAAATGAAAAAGAGATTAAAATTCATCTCCACTCAATAAAATAAACATGCTTGTGAAGTCACCGTCACACGATAAATGTAATCACATGTTTCAAACCAATCAGCTCATACGCTTCGGTGTTGCCAACCGTTTGCTTTTTACAGAAATTTTATTTTAAGAAATACATGTTTATCAACAATGATAACGCAAATAGATAAACAAAATTGATTTAAAAGTACATGTATAATATAAGCTTTTTTTTTTTTAATTTTAAAAACTTTCTGTAGAGAACCTTATTATGTGAATATCTTAACCCAATTATCAAATTTACAAATAGAACAACAAGTACAGGTCCAACGTCAGTTTTGAACAAATCAGTTTGGGGAACATGTGACTACTTTTATCAAGTGACCTTCAATAATTTAACACTTTAATAATAGCTTCAGTACATAAAATTTTCCAATTCATATGTTTTTTCGTATTTGTTTCTTGTAAAATATAATCTTTTTATCCAATAGCTGCATTTCTGGCAGCTAAATCTTTACAGACTAGGAAAGTCCCCAGACATCAGCGCAGTTTCAGTGATGGCGCCATCTAGTGACGGCTCCCACAGCCAAATTTTTTTAACGCCGGAATTTATTAAGTTCAAGCTCGTCAGGATGCTAAACATTGACGCAATTTAATTTTTCCGAGAGTACCTGAGCCAAATTAATATTCAATGGATCTTTTTTATGCCACATAATAATAATATCACAGGCGTGCCTACGGCTTTCACATCCATAAAATCTATCGATTCCATCTGGGATCCAACCCCCCAACCGTAGGCTTAGGCTTAGGCTTAGTAGGCGGCCAACTACTTCTAAGCCAACGAGCCGAAATGTAAGAGATAGTATTATAGCATAAATTGTGAAATATTTCACTAACATTGTACAAAAACTATACTATATACTAGCTCGTACATTATTAAGTTTTGCTTTAAAAAAATTAAACACTTTATTTTTTATATCACCTGCATCTCTTTTAAAGTCATATGAACCCTGCATTAAAATGTGGTGTTAAAAATAAAAGAACATTTTCTTAAATCCCACACATTTGCTTTCCTTTTTAACAGAACAACAAACTCGAATATAAATTTTAACCGGAGCAGGTGTACTTCACTCCCATCTTGTAGAGTATTTAAATTCATTTATCATTTCAAAACACTCTTCTAACCACAGCAAAATACCCGCTCGCTCTTAATCCTTTCGAACATTTATTTCTTTTTCCCGCCCCTCAACGTAAAATGAAAATTCCTCCGAAAAGAATTAACCACGACACTTCGTTCTACAGAATGCGGCCATATTTAAAGGCTCATATATTTCCATTTTCTGTAAAATCCGAAAATCTCCCAATTTCGCCTTTGTTTAGTGCCGTTGTTGTTTGTCGCTTTAAGACAATGCACGTCAAAATAACGTTATTTAAAGAAATATAAATCTTAGAGCACGGAATCCTGCTTTAGAACAATATGATAATAAACTCTTTTCTTCACCCGCTACTCGTCTAAAAGAACCACAGTTTCACTGAAGCTCTTTCTGGAAAGGATTCCTTTAGGATTGTTGGAATAGCCTCGTCATCAGATGAAATTGGATCGGAACTAACAGATGTTGAACAATATCTCACAAATAATGGCTCGCTCCTATGATTGTAGGAAGTAAATGACGCTCCAATAACACGTAATCTCGGTGAAGATATTAGGTTATGCATTCCTCCTGATTTACTTCCCCTTGCGTGTTAGAAATTCCGGTTATTACTGTGTACATTTATGCTCTGATGGTATTGATAGAAATATTTTGGAACAAATAAAGATGTATATCTTCTTTTTCCTTCGGTAAGCTACTTTGCGATATTTTCTCAGGAAATGTTACGATATTTTTAACTATACAGTCGACTCTCGATAGTTCGAAGTTGGAGGCACCAATGAAAAACTTCAAATTATCAAGAGAGTAGAAAAAACTCCCAAAATACACGAACAGAAATTTTTTCTAATACATATAAATTTGAAACTATGTAATAAAACAACAACTGTACATATGTATTAAAGTATATTTAAAAAGTATACATTACACGGTATAAATATAATACATAATTTACTACATTTATGCATTAAAAAAGCAATTATTAAAATAATACATACTGTACATAATTTATCTTTTTTGATGAAAAATCTGTTATCTTTTTTTTTTTTTTATGGCATTCAATCTAACTTCGTCAATAGATTTTTCTAGAATAAATGAAGCTTGAAAAACGTCCGAGTCAACATGATTTCGGAAGAAAAATTTGCTTAGTTTGTTTAGCGACACTTAAACTTCTGTCAGAGTTATCGGAGTCAATCCTCCGATTTGTCTTGATCACTTTCTGTGTTAATGTGGTCCAAAGCCACAATTTTAGCTTTTTCAGGGGAGACACAAGGAGACAACAAAACTTGTAAACCCCAACCTGTGTGCTACAGGACTGTACATGATAGTGAGTGTTCGAATTGTCAAGAGTTTTATAAGATAACTTTGAATTATCTCGTGTTATAGTCTGACCAGCCCCAGATCTTACTTCGAAATATTGAGGGCACCAAAACGTACTGTTTTAGTTCAAAATATAAAGAGTTTTTCTAAGGATCGAGCATATACTTCGAATTTGCGAGAGGTTCGTATCATCGAAGGTTTGAATTAGTGAGAGTTGACTGCATTTATTGGATAGTTTCTGAAATTATTCAAGCCTGTAAAACTTTATTTCATGGAAGAACTGCGTGTGAACTTTTTTTATGCAAACTCAAATTATATTAAAATAATTGCTTGTATTTCTTTCCTATTTCAGTAAAATGCTTCTATAAGATTAATTGGATGACTAGAATTAATGTTGTACCGGTGACCGAGTGTTTATTAACGTTGCACTATAAAAGAACATGAGGACTGACGACGAACACTGTAACACTCCAGACCTACTCTCGGACCACGCTAGAGGTGTGAGAGGAAGTGAATTACAACTCGACATAATACTTTTTAACTAGCTATTCAGCACACTAATTATCACATACACAATTTAATTAATCAAATAGGATGAGACGTTCCCATAAAAGAGCAGGGAGGATTTTACGACGAGAGACGCGAATTTTAAGATGACTTCTAATTCAAATGATCCATCTTTTAAGAATCAATCCACTACCCTAATATTTGATTTATACTGTAGCTATGAACTAGTCATCCCTTAAATATCTTTAACAATTTAAAACATGAAATGCGTTATCAATATAACTAATACCTGATCGGTCGATACCTTTCCTTGTCTTCAACTTCTTAATATTTCAATCTCCATGCAACTTCGTCTAATCATCTATTCTCCTCTATTTTACCCACTAGTTAGCAAACCTGTACTATATATAACTGACCTAATCTACATATTACGGTTTCTTTTTCCAAAAGGGTTGGTTGGGATTGAAAGCCCAAGATTCCCCAAGAGTATAAGTTGAAGAACACGTATAGACCCTTCACTATTGCTATTGCTATTGCATCGTTATTGTTATTTTCAATAATAGTCAAGTGACTGACTGAACTGATATCCTTCACCTTCTGAACTGGCAGTCATCTGAGCTGACATCCTTCTCTACAAACTACAATCCCACATAAATGAGAGAGCATTGAGCCACAGATTTAACGTACATCAATCCATCTACGTGGCCGAACTCATAGCATGCCGACCACGAGTCTATGACCATGACCAGTAAGCTACTAAAGCCACCAGGGCCCCTTTTAGGCTTATCCACGCCTAGGCACGTGCCTCGTGAGCAAAAGATTTGAAGATGCAAAAAAATTGGAGTGCGAAAAAAAAGAGAAAAATTTTAATTACAGCAAACGTACCACTATTACGAAAGTCTTAACTCAAGACTCTAGATATTCAGAAATCTTCATGAAATGGAGCAAGATGTGACAAAATAGGCAAAATACTCTTGCCTCTAAGCTGCTCCAAAGGCATCAATGGACAACAATTCGTGCAAGAGTGTCAACGTTTCAAAATGTATGTGAAGGTGGAAAAAATAACAAGACAAATCTCTTCCTACATCAAGAAAAACAAATTGTAAAGTACCTTTAACAATTTAGAAGCTGCAATGAGAATTTACTTGACTCTTCCTGTGGCAAACTGTACAGCAGAGAGAAGAGTGAATGAGACAAAGAGTAAAGGCTGAAATGAGCTCTAATATGGAAAATTAAAAGCTTAGCAGCTTGATGTTGCTATGCACTCAAAATGATATTACAATTTTTGATTACAATGAAGTCATTAACAATTTGGCAATGACCAAATCTCTCAGAAAATTTTTGTTGTACAAGTACAATGACAATGATAGTAAGTTAACGAAAAATAAAGTTGTCGAAGAGTAAAAGAAAGTAAAGCGATAAGCAATGAAAAAAGATGATAATTTAAGATTGGAAAACAGTTCATACAATAATGTCTAACTGTAATGCAGTAATTGTATAATTGTATTCAAATGTAATTGCAAACGATTTCATTAATTAATTTACAAAAGGGTGGGTGGATGGTTCGTGATGCCGTTGGATAAGAAATGAACAAGAGGGGACAAACCTTGCCACTGTCCTTTCCTTACGACTGCCGGTTGCCAGTCTTGGACATGACATGTTCATAGTTGGTGGATAATGGAAAGACTCTCCAAAGAACAAAAATAGAGAAAGAGAAAACGGTAAGGGAGATAAGAGAAAATCCGTCCAAAACCAAAACTGGCAAGGTAAGGACTAAACTATTTTTTTTCTAACGGGTTTTTTGGGGGGAGGGGGGAAATATCTAGAAATTTTACATCTTACAAGATTTTTTTTAAATTGTGCAACATATCCCCAAATTTAGCATAGGTCTCATGTATTTTTGCACGGTTTTTTAAGGAACGTATCTGCCGTGTAAAAAAAAGGAATGGGTGCGTATCTTATTCTTCTAGCTTTCATACCACATAAGGACCTCAAAGCTCAGTTTCACATCTGTAACACTCGTCAATATCCCTTATTTCTCACATAGAACCTTTAGAAGAACCAGGACTCGAACCTGAAAACTAATTTGAACGTAATTAATTAAGGATCTCGTGATATTCTTCATCACTATCAGTGAATGTAGTACATTATATCAATAACTATATTCACTATTCTAGATTGGTTAACAGTTTATTATTATTCAGATCGCAGTAAGAAGTAAAACGGTGTATTTTGGAAGCAAATCTCGTAATTTTGAGTCACGATCATATGATAAGAACGACACTTGATGTGGCATTACACCCTCCTCAATTCCACATCCCGTCAGTCTAACTTGGAGACCCTCACGGATTTAACGAGAGCTTAACTTCGCTACACGTATGATTTTTAATGCATTTAAAATCACGACTTTATTTGAATAACGCCAAACATGAGCTCGCTTCTATGATCACTTAGCTGCCTTGTAACATATTTCATGTTATAAAAATAAATAAAATTTCTATCATAACAGCTTCGTTATTGCATAACATTTCAATATATCTATGTAATTCTATATTTCACATTAAATATTTCTATATTTATCGTACCTCATTAGGAATGTGTAACATTGTAAAGTAGATCGGGATTCGAGGATTTTATGCAATCTGTCTTAAAGAGCAAGACAGCTCTTCAGAAGCGATGGAAATTTATTGTCCGAAAACAATCCTTAGAAATGCAGGACACAACAGTAAAATTTTGTAAATAAATCACAGAAGGTCTCCAGATCTTCTACAGCACTCAGACACAACTAGCAATGTCAAAAACACAAATACGTTAAAGATTTTTCATAGACATTCGCTTGTCCTAATCAACAGCTGAACTAATCGCTGGTCGACTCTTCAACAGCTCAAGATAATACTTGCTCAGTTTCGGCGAGCGACTCCATATTTATATCCTGTACGGTTGTTTCTAAAAAAAAAGTCCACTTACGTCTTTGATAGTTGTTTTAGTAGATTTCTCGAGCAATTTCCTCCGTATGGTAGCCCACTCTCCAAAATTGTCGCCAAAAATGATACCAACTAGGCTGTATCGCCAACATTTCGCCAAATATCCATTGAATCGCCATTACAATTTAAGGAAAAGCGTTGCTTGCGATTATTACAATTTTAGCATAAAATAAATACAACAGAAAATAATATTAACGTGTTACACATCCAGATATAAATGAATAATACTGCCAGATATAAACTTAAATACTATTTTAAGCATTCATTACACAAAATTCGTAACAATATTATAATATTTGAACTGTGTAAGTGAGTTTAAAAACACATGTAATATTCTTTCCTACAATAAAGAGGATAATATTTTAATTTTTTTTCTATAACCCCCCCCCCCAAGCCTCTTGGAAATTGAATTCTATAAAACCGGTTCATAGAGGATATCTTTTCAAGAAAAGAAACGCGTCTGTAAAATTTCAAATCACTAGTTTTAAAAATTCAAAAACGGAAGGTTTTGTCTATCACGCTCTCCCACATCCCTTACGAGTTGATAACCTTAAAACCCGTTTTTAGCGGATATCTACTAAAAAAAGAAATCATCTACCAAGTCAAAGTCTGTAAGTCTAATAATTCAAAAAGAAACTTTTGTCTGGTACACCCTCCAAACCTCTTGGGAGTCAACAACCGCAAAAATCACTTTTGCTGATCATTATTATAAAAAGAAACGTGTCAGCCAAATTTTAAGTCAGCTAGTCTAATAGTTGCGGAGATCTTGTGATGAATGGGGAATGAGTGAGTGAGGGGGGAATAAATAGGTGGATGTGTGAATGAACGAATGAGTAAATGAGGGAATGAGTGAGTCGCTTTTCTGCTGTACATATAGAGATATAATTCAGTTGTACTTTATACAATATATATTAATAGAAACTAGTGTACAAATATATATAACACTGTTTAGAAAATATCGCAAAACCTTTTGATGCATTATTCTACAAAATATCTATTATTTCAAGGTGTTTTTCTTTTAAACATTTATATGAATTTCATTTAGTAACTAAACTGAATGACGAAAATCTCGCCAACAAATTCGCGTACGCCAAATCAGGCGCCAAGAATTAATTTAGTCTAAAATAATATATGAATTACGGAAGAGATATATTTAGAAATAAACTAATAGGCTTTTATTACTCGCTAATCTATACTTATTCCTTAAACGTGCATATTTTACCACACATGAGCACAAATTTTATATCCTTCCCTAAAAATGAAATTCATTTGCAGAATATCAATTCTATAGCTTTCTCAGCGCGGTAAAATTACATAACTTCATACCTCAACCCCCCCCCCCTCCTAAAGTATCTGAATACCGAACAATTGTTTAGAGTCATCTAGATGTGCCTGTTCCACATAAATCAACTGTCTCATTTACAAGCAATTCGAATATATATCTCATGAAGAGTATAAAGAGTTCGAAACGCGTCAAAATTCGCTATTCCAACAATTTGCCGAGTCTATTTCCAGGCCTGAAAGATGCTGAAAGGGTATTGTTAACTCTATTTCGTATCCTTCATTTGGAAGGTTGTGTGAGAATTCTGACATTATTTGGAGCCCTTCGGAGAGGTGACTGAAACAAATAAAAGTGGTATAAGTCAGGTTCTGTTGAGAACTAATTGCTGGGTTGATAGATATTGAATGATAATGATGTAAGAGAAGTACCGGGTGTCCAAAATGTATGACAACGCTTTCAGATATTAAATACGAATAAACAACCAAATGTATTCACTTCCGCTTTTTTAGGTTCCATAAAGAAATTACCAAACTTTTTTTACATTTTTTTACTGCACGATTTCGATGTGTTATGGACCTATACGCGTCATTCAATTAATCCTCTTGGGAATTCTTTGGGGCTATCAAAATTCATGCATCTTCTCCTAAGAAGAAGGCGTGATATGCAAATTAAGTTTATTATATATAGTTCTAGTTCGCGAGTTAAGAGGGTTAGTGAGTTAGAAGGTGATGAAGAATAGTAATAGAAAGTTAGAAGGTTAGTGACTAAAGGGGACAAGAGAAATACAAGGGGAAGATTACTCTTAAAAGGTTAGAAAGGCCTTGAAAAAGATTAAAGAAAGGAAGTTGTTATTGATAAATTAAATTGATTAGAAGACTGCCTTAGTTCAGGTATTGTCACCTTCATATTACGTTTGATGTTTAAAGTATTTAAAAGGTTAAGCGGACATTAGTTATATATCTATCGTGTAAAATAATATCGAGATAGAAAAATTATTTTTATAAAGTAGTTTATTAAATGTATTCTCCAAAACGCGACTCTTGTCCCCTCTATTGTTGACTGACTGGAACATCCTATTTATATTGCTGCATTGAATTGTGTTTGAGTCGATTAAAGTGATAAATAAAATAATTGCAAATTATCATTGTCGAATAACCCTTCACTTTTTTCCACACCCTTAGCTGGGTCACAGGGTAGACGGGAAGTAGGGTTATTACAAATGTGCACACTAATAGTTGCCCGCAAAACATCGAGTCCGTACGACATTTCTGGCCACGTTCTGTGAAGCATTGAAAGATCAACTTCTTGAATGGCCACCATAATTCAACTTTTCAATTCATCAGTGTTACTAATTCGATATGGTTAAGTATTTCTCACGTTTCCCTACAAGAAGAAGTCCATAGGTGTTATGTCTAGAGATATGAGTGGCCACGCTATTGGAATTCCTCTTTTCATCTATCGCCCGGAAAACTTTTTTTCAGTTTCAAACTGCAGTTCGGTGGTGACCTATTTACGCTATAAATGTGTTACAGATTTGAATTTGATAAACTATGCTTTAACAAGCGCTTTTTCTTGTGGTGAAACCATTTTGATATGAGAATGTTGCCAAAGGTAGAAATTTTGCCAGCGTTGCTTAGTTCCGGGGGTGTATTGATCCCCTCAACTTTTATCACAGGATGAAATTCGCGTCAGAAATCCTTCTGCTTGATAGTTATTTTCATCTATTTTGAGAAATTTCTAATACAGAAGCTTGACGTTTCGATTTTCCTTGCAAATTCGAGGAGATAAACTTGCTGATTGAAACAATTTACCAAGACATGAACTCTTTGCCATACCCAGTCTGAAGGCGTTCATTGATAAAAGACACACTAATCGCACTTGCCTATTAATACCAGATGACATCATACATGTTTATTGGTGACCACGTTGTCAGCATACGTTTGAATTCCATTAGGATTTGTGCTTGAATTCGGACACAACGGTCTGCTGTTACTCTCTCTCTCTCTTCTTCGATACTCTTACTCATGAATCATTCTTCTGACGCTGATACTCATTCCATCGTTTACCCAGCAACGTATGTAGTTTCTTATGGCAATACAGTACCATCTTTCCTCGAAAAAAAAATGACGAAACTTATTTTCGGAATGTCTTTTGTATTAAGGATAAACCTCGCGAAAGGATTAGTTAAGCTTCAAATAACTTTAAATGATTGGTATATCAAAACGAATAAAATTCATTAGCTTTTTTTATAATATTTCTTTTATATTTGATTCCTTCTTCTTCTGTAAAATTGAACTCAAATCTGTTCTTGCTTATGCCACCTGATAGACAGTAACATCAGATCAAGTTCCACGAAATTCACCGCGACTAAGGTCTATTTTTACGCTTGTCATTGTTGCTGCCATGTGTTTCATACTGGTATACACTCAAAGATACATACAAAAGGCAAGAGATAGATGAACAGAAACACAGAAGAATGTACTGTTTTATTCCAAGCGATGATCCCAGCATAGAACAACAGAAAGAGTGCATTGTTTTCCATTCGAGATGGGAATCCATTTCAGGCGAAAGTCCGATTTCTTTTTCCGAAGATACATCCATACCCACCTGTCGTTAGCCTTAGTTTTGAGCACCATGGAGGTGACAGTATTGCATCAATTTTAAGAAAAAATTCCCTGGGGGGACTCAGATGTAATTATATTGGTGTCGTTTCTTATTTCGAAAGATCTGATATGTGTCAGATTAGCTCCAAGAAGATTGTGGAGGGCCAAAAATCTACAAGGGGTGATCAAATGAAAAGGTACGAAACGACACGGTGGGTACAAATATAGACTTTATTCAAAATATACACCATAGGCCTAAGCACAACGATCCCACTGATGAACAAGCCGCAGGATTCATTGTTCCCAGAATTCCTGTGGCTGTGACGAGACCCAGTCCTTCACAGTGTTCTTGAGTACGTCGTCCGAGTTGAAGCTCTTTCCTTTCAGGTGTTTCTTCAGTGGACCAAACACATGGAAATCGCAGGGTGACATGTCCGGACTGTAGGACGGATGGTCCAACGTCTCCCATTGGAACTTGTCCAGTTCCATTTGTGTGACTCTGGAGACGTGTGGACGCGCGTTATCATGGAGCAGAACCACACCCTCCGTGAGCAGCCCCGGTCTTTTGTTCTTGATGGACCTGCGTAGGCGTCGGAGTGTCTCACAGTACACATCGGAGTTAATGCTTTTTCTGTGCTCGAGTAATTCTGTGCTCGCATCATTTGGACGTCGCTTTTTATAAGAGCCTTTGCTCTCTCCTACGCATGCGGGCACCCGCGCATGATCCGATCCCAGTCAGAGTCTCCAATGGCATCCCGAGATGTCTCGCTACATTCTCCCTTGGCAGAATATGCAAATATTTAACTGTTTCATTTTTATGTCGTTTCGAACCTTTTCATTTGATCACCCCTTGTATAATATTAAGGGGATAGGATGTTAAGTCACCTTAGAAAGTCCGATGCATCTCAGAATGTGATCCGGTGAGGATGAATGGTTATAGCATTTTTTATAAGTCGGGTGATTTTACTGCCGCAATCATAAGAAAGACATTTCAAGAGGCCGCTTGTCACTTAAGTCAGAGAAGTCCGGAAGCCAAGGTCACATTTGATTTTCAGCAGAGAGCCAGGGAATATTCCTGTGTACCAATGATGCGCAGATGGAATGCGCCATATTAAATTGAGTCAACATCTTTCATTTGAGTATAGTTTTTGATAAGTAAGGGAAGAGTTAATCAATAAGAGTAAATGAGATTTACTTTAATATCTACTACATAATAATGCTTGGATATGATTATTAAAAAAAATTTATAGCTTACTTCGATTTTAAATTGCATAAAAATTCATTTCTATTTGTGTTTAATTTATAAGTATCAAATTTTCTGCTTATTAGTCAAAATAAATTTCATTTACATATTCGTTTATACAACAACAAATATAACATAATTGAACAATTATCATAATTATGTATATATGCAGTTAACAACTATAATAGAACCACCAAACAGGATGGAAACTGTGTCTATGGCTGGCGTTTAATTAATTTTCCTGTAGTATTTTTACTTTTTAAATGATTTATTGCTCAAAAAGAAACAATCCGGTACAAGCCTGAATGCATGGGAAAATTCTTCATGCCAATAATAGCATATTGCTTTTTACACATGCTGGAAAATTAATTAAATCCGCTTATGGAATTTTTCCTTCTTATCGTCTCCCTTTTATTTGTACGAACGAATTTTCTCTCTCGCTCCTTCTCGACTCTCTTTCAATTTATTACAAACGGAAAATGTATGGCATTTCAGCTGGAATTTAACAATGTTTTATGAAGTCGAAAGAATTTATACAAAGTGAATATCTTTAAACTGTGTAATATCATTAGTTACATTTTAATTATCAGTGTGAGGATTAGTTTTCGCAAAAAACGTTATAATTCGTATTTTAGTGCTAATATAACGTATACCAGATGTTCAAAAAGTATGACTTTATTTTCAAATATTAATTTTAAAAAATTAATAAATAAAATAAAGATACTAATCTTAAGTTTTTTTTTTATTTATAGAGAAAATATCAAAGTTTTTTTTCCAATGCTTTTATCACTATTTCATTGCGCATACCATTAATTGCGCGCCACATTCTGTGAAGCATTGTTGAATCAACATTCTGAATGGCTACAGTAATTTGATTTTTCATTTAGTTAGTGTCACTAGAAGATTGGTAAACAATGTTTTTCCCATTTTTCTATAAGAAAAGGTCCAAAGATAATAGATCTAGAGATCTAGGTGGCCACGATATTTAACTACATCCAAGATGGGAACTTTTTGTCACTTCCAAACTACAATGCAGTATTGCTCCCATTTGCGCTGTACACATGTTACGCAATTAAATTCGGTAAACCACGCTACAACTTGAGCTTGTTATTACTGTGAAGCCATTTTGAAACGTAACAGGAAGTCATTGAACCATCTAGTTTGCATTTCAGAAACAGAAACGTCAATCTTTCCTTTATGAAACATGTGGCGGTGGTTCCTATATAAAGCACTAACTGCCTCTGAACTGAAGTGATCATTTTGGCTTAGGGGTAGGGTGTGTGCTTTCAGAACGGAAGGTACCGAGAACGAATCCTTCATTAGTGACCTTGGGAACTCCGAACGAACTCAACCTTCATGCAGCAGTCGTGGTGCCATTTATCCTCCGCAAATGCAACAAAGGCGTCTCACACATGACGCAATCAACAAGTCGGCTCACTCATGACGCAACCTTCAAGCCGTCACATAGTAACGCAACAGCTCACACGCTCGCCTTAAAAACGCTATCGTTCGTTCCTCTTACCGACTCACTGGTAGAAGAGTGTGTGGTGGTGGTTCCTTTATAAGCCTCTAATGGCCTCTGGACTGAAGTGATCATTTTGGCCTAGGGGAAGGGTGTGTGCTTTCCGAACAAAAAGTACCGAGAACGAATCCTTCAAACATAATAAACTGCAAGTGTAAATATGTGTTTGTTTAAAATTAATTTTTGAAATAGTCATATTTTTCGACATCCTATACATGAAATTTAATCACTACAGTGCATACAATCACGATAATATGCTATTACTAACCATTACCATCCACTTTGCTGGGTATTTTATGTTCTGGTGGAACTATAGATTGCTTTTTAGTCATTGATATCTAAATCTTAGCTATAAACTTTCATATTGTATTCGAGCCCATTCTTATAGCTCTCGCCTTTTGATTTAAAAAGTACTGAATTTGAATTCTTAAAACAAAAGTATATTATATTTTATGCCTCCGTAACCTCCTCTCTTAGGAGTCAATTTTTGCAGAACATGTCCTTGGTAAATCTCTACTCAACGAAAGATACATGCTTGCGAAATTTAAAGTCCGTAGGTCTTAAGAGCACTGAAAAGGATTTTAGTTTTTCTTATGTCTAGCAATCAACCTTGCCTTATCCTTGGGGCCTTTTTTTACGAAATGCATACTAAACGAACGATCTACTCATCGAAAGAAACATGCTAGACAATTTTCAAGTATGCAGCTCTAATAGTTTCAGACCGAGAAAGTCGATTTTCTCCTTTTGAGAAAGAGAAAGAGGAGATGAAGAGAGAGGGCGTGTGTGTGTGCGTGCGTGCATGTGTGAAGAGATGTTAAGTAATAAAATCAGATAACTATTAAAATAATGATAGATTATTTTAGTTTAAGGTTAGGGATTGTTCTTTTTTCCCATTCTGTGCAATACTTATTCTCTCAAAAAATGCTTAGAGTTTTCGAAGTGTATTGTCTACAATTTTTATGTATTTATTTTTTCCCCCATTTTTCACCTATTTGAAAAAATTGGGAACATTGCAGAAGAGAGAACGTCACGCATTTATATTACCTACATCTTTAAAAGACAAAAAACTTCCAGGGATTTAAAAATTAGTAAATAAAAGATTTTTATCGAAAAATTTTTAAGGACAAAATAGGCATATAAAAGGCACAGATTCAAGCAACTTATAAAAAAATTACTTCTTATAAAATTTGCTACATATATCTTAGAATATTTTACGCATCGACTGTTTTGATAAAATATATAGAGCGCAAGAAAGAACTATAAAAAAATGTTAAAACGTTTATTCATTAATAAATATTTATAAAGTTTTTGTGTAAAATTTAATATAGATTATTTGTTCGGAAAAAACTATTTCAGCTCTTTCATAAAAATCTTAAAAGCAATATCTTAATCATTAACGTTTCTTTTTCCCTATACATTATTTTAAGTCTTACAAATTTTACTTCTTAAGGTTAATTAACTTTCAAAATTATTGTGTTTTTTTTTTCAAAAAGAGTTACTCGAAACTATCTCTATCTTTGTCTGGATCTTTTTCTTTTTAACTGATTTTTTGTTATCTTCAATCTTTCTGTTTTTTGTAATCAGCAAAAAGTTTAAGAAAACGACGGTAGTTTTCATATTATAAGTAATAAATACAATACTCTTCTACAAAGACGTATTGATTGGTAATTTAGTGTTTTATACCGTAGCTTTAAGAAACTTTTAGTTTCAATATTTTTTTTTACTTCAAGTCTAGACTTCTGTAAATATGAGTTCATTTATTTTTCATTTAAAAAAAATTATACAATATTTATCGACTGAGAACAACATCAAAATTTATTGTTTTCGTAAATCCAAGCATTCCTTCAACAAAAAACGTTTCATATTGGTATTAAGCTGTTGATAAGGAAAAGTTTTTATTTAAGGTGATTCGTCATATTCGGAACTTTGATTTTGAAAAAACGTGTAAATGGATAATTTTTCAGATAACGGAGGGTCTCGAGTTCATGGCACAAACGCTTAGGGTAGGTACAGGACATTGTAACAATCATTTATTGTATAGGAATGTATGGGCGCAAGTGTGACGTGGTGAGGCACAAACACAACAAAATAAGAGACGAATGGAAAGACAAAGTGTGTATTGAAAGCGTCGTTGACAAGTGTAATGTTTATAATAACCTTTCAGCACATGAGCTATGAAATCCACCTGAAGCGATCGTTGCTGGATCATCCACTGGCAATCGAATAGTCTGCCGATTTCAAAGCTTGTACAAACTGAAAATGGAAGATGTGTAAGCGATTTTCGTTTATACTCTATAAACCAGGAGTGGGCAGACTTTTCCAGGGTACGGGCTACTTCTAACATTTTCAAGGTGTTGCGGTCCACCCAGTATCAGTGGCACACACAAAGGAGGAAGGTTCCACGGAACCGGACCCTCCACCATAGCTTGTGATCTTTTTTCCGATCGATTATAATTCCATGTATATTGTATGTAAAATTTAATTAAGTATTCGTTATTAATAATTTTTTATTAATTAATGCTAGTTATTTATTCAATAATTTATTTCTTACTCTTCTTTGTTCTGGACAATCTACAAAATGAAAAAAATTATGTTTGGCAGCGTATTGGGGTAAGGGATATAAGAATGGTAATTACACACACACATTCGACCCTGGACCACCGCACAGCCCCTTTGAAAAATTGACGAGTGCGCCCACTGCCCAGGGTCTTAGGTGTGGTGAGGTAAGGAAAAAGTCAACAATATTTATTATAGCTTAAAAATAAATACGGAATATGTACTTACCTATACGTAAATGAAATGAAAAACTCACTTTTTTGAAGCCATGTTTAAAGCACATACACACGAAAATGCAAAATACAAACATAATAATAGCCACAAATATAATAATATCTAATGATGCATTTATTATCAAACACACAATTTAAAATGCATTAAAAAATAAAACATTTCCATCTAAAGTTAGTTCTCGTAATTACAGTCAGTAGAAGACTTAGTCTGCGTACAGTCACCCAATCTTGAATATTTCCGTATACAATTACTAACGGCTTATTTTCAGGTGGTCACTCCAAATTGCCTTGGCAGTCCACCGGTCGATCACGATCGACGTAATGCCCACCCCGGCAATAAACAGTCTGATGACTCACGCTTACGTGATGAGCAACAGCTATTGGACTTGAGCCGGGTCTATCAGCCACAATGTTCAAATATTTTCTTCCAGGCTTAGTCTGCTTACCGCTCTTCGTCAACCAGCTTTATATCTAGAGACGTGGAAAGTACGTGTTTTATGAAATTGACGATATAACCACTGAAAAATTTTGTGATACGGCATTTGTCGATCAGGAAACTCTGCTCAATACATTCGAAGCATAGCTCTGCTGTTACCATTAGCACGGCCGTACATATGATGCATGTATGCATTTTCGGCATACGTATAGTTTTCCATAGCATAAGTCAGTACAATTGCGAATGGCTCTTTCCCTTACTGAGATGCATCATGTTGAAAGATGGCTAGGCATTTACTTCCCCCTACCGGCAACGCAACCAACCAATAACTCCATTTCTCTTTTCTTTGATTTCCGCCGTTTGCGCCTCACCGCGTCATTTGCGCCGATACATTTCCATACAATAAAGTATTGTTACAATGTCCTGTACCTACCCATAAAATTTGTACCATGAATTCGGGACCACCCTGTATATATTTATAGTGTCAGTTAATTTAGAATATGCATATAAACTTGTTTTAAGAAAACATATTTAAACGCAATTTGGAGGGGGGGGGAGGAAAAAACAATGACATATTTTGCAAGGCATTCTCTTTTTTTATGAAAAAAGCTTCTAAAATATTAATATTGTATCCCGAGGTTGAACTAAAAATTTTGAAATATTTAATTTAGAAGTGTATTTATTCATATTTTATTATATCAGAGTAAAGAAATTTTAACAAAAACTACCCGTTATTATTTCAACTGTGCTTAGCTATGAAAATATTGTGAATTTTTCAAAAATCCTGGTTCAGGCTCTCTTGAGAAATCCTAGTTATATGTAAGCAAGATATTGTTGTTCTAGAAGCATTTTTCATAACAGGGTAACATTAAAATGTCTTTTTCCCCCATCCGAAAATTGCTTTTAAATAATTTTTTCATGTAATAATATTCTTAAAAATATATATATTCTTATTCAAAGGACACCAAAAAAGAATTCATTTACAAGCTTTTTTGAAATTTACGCTTCTGAACATAGTCACGTTAAAGACTGGAACTAAAAGATGAAGAACCTTTTATAATTTCTTTTTAATGATTTAATGGCTTAAAAGTATAAATATACATATATATGTTCAGTATTATCAATTATTTTTTAATTGATTTTGAAAATTCAAGAAAGATTTATAAATTGAATGTTTTTTATGTCGAGAAAATAAACTGAAGCGAATAGAAAAATTGAAATCAGCGGAATCATTAGACATTGCGAAGGAAAAATTGATCTTTTTTCTTTCAGTAGATGAATTCTTTTAAAAAAAATGGATACAACATTAAAAATTCGTTCTCTTTTCCTGCCTCGAGTACTCATTCCACTATGCCCCTGAGGGCTCAATGACAGCAGCGACATTGTTCAGAAAGCTCGATTCTGAAATGCATTTATTTTGACATTTTGTGGAGTTCCACAAAGGTTGTTTGATCTGGCAACTACTGCTCTCTTCACTTCCGTTCATCGAGCAGAGTTGTTCGAACGTGCCAATATTAATGAGTTGGATCGGGGAAGGTATTACTATAACTCCAGAAGATTGTTGAATGATGAATCATAACGAGTTCTCAACGGTAGAAATCCCTTTGTAATTCGCATCGCCCCATAATGTTCTGTTTATTTTCGAATCATAATAACAAAAGATCGTTTGAAACAGTTATAATTGATTTTTGCTGAAGCTTTCATCGGTTAACAGTTTGTTCGGAGTTCCTTAATTGTAAAAATAGCTTTCGGAACGTGTTGATAATATCACCGCGGCTACAAAAATTACGAAGATTGTTTGAAATGATTATCAGCAATATCGAGAATAAGTTTATAGTATTTACTTAAGTCTAAAGCTCTATTTTTTTTTAATTTGAGTGAACTAAATTACTTTACACTTTTTAAAAATATTTTGTTTTACTGAAAATTAAAATTGTTCAACTTGATAAAAATCTTGCATATCTTTTTTAAAAATATATCTTTTCTTTAAAAAAAATTGTTGTCTTTTGTACTGAAAATTATGTTTAAGCACAACTGTTTGATTGTAAATTAAATTTAAAATTATTCAACGTGGTTCAGTATTTTTTGTTAAATAAATTTAATGGTCATTTGGCTTACTTTGAATTTATTTTATCTCTCTCTGTGGACTTATTTTACTTGCCTGTTTCTTTTATCTATTTAGTTGATTAGATTGGCGTTAAAACATCTGGTAATAGTTCTTTTCTGCCTGCCTTGGCTATACATTCAAACATCTGGGAACAGTATTTTTCTGCCTGTATTCATTATTTGAATTTTCTAATGAAGATACACATTTTGGAATCCAATTATTGTTTTGGAGGGTGTTAAATATTGCGTAGTTTGATATGTGTATTAGTTTTGTGTGAATGCCAACAGAAGGTGCTGTGTAAATTGTTGCACTGTTTTATGTAATGTACTTGTATAATCATTCTCGTCTTGTCTCCCGTCATTAAATGTTGTGTTTCTAAACGTCTCTCTCTTGAATGAAGTCTCTATTCACACTAAGTTAATAATATTCATAGAGGGAACTTGGATATAGTGTGTGTGTGTGTGTGTGTGTGTGTGTGTGTGTGTGTGTGTGTGTGTGTGTGTGTGTGTGTGTGTGTGTGTGTGTGTGTGTGTGTGTGTGTGTGTGTGTGTGTGTGTGTGTGTGTGTGTGTGTGTGTGTGTGTGTGTGTGTGTGTGTGTGTGTGTGTGTGTGTGTGTGTGTGTGTTTTTTAATCCTTCATTAGCAAGTTCTTTCTATAATTCCTTATACAAAAACTATGTATCAATTTCATGTTTGTTTATTTTGCTTTAACCTTGATTGAGGTTAAAATTCCCCCAACTTCCATTAATTTAGTGAGGCATTCTTCTTTATTTATACACATGTTTTGAAAGAACGATGCATGGCTAGATGGACATAAGGACTATCATTTAAAAATAATATTTAAAATTCAACTATATAAGAAAAATCTTGAAATTTCTGTTATTTTAAAAATGGGCTTATAAATATTATTCTGATTTTTAAAAAAAAATTATGATGTCCCTTTACTATCGAATGAGAACATTTTTAGCAAATAGCTGTGAGGTTTCATTTAAACTCATCATAAAAACATTTAATTATCTAATAAATAAGAAATAAATATTTTATATCAAAATCTCAAAGAGGTTGGAATAATACATATTAACCTTTTTAACATATAAAAATCATATTAAACAAATTCAGCTATTTAACTCAATACGCTTATATTATTTCTGATTTATGAATTGATGAAACAATACTGAACATTTTAACTTAAAATAATTGAATGATATATTATAATGATATATCATTAAAATTATAATATAATACACTAATAGCTTTCTTTCGAATATCAGAAAAAAATTATTTTATCTTCATAACATATCTCACTTTCAAAAATAATAAATGTTATTTAATTTTATAAGAATATACGGGATTATATATATATATATATATATACTCAAACTCAGTGGCGCAACAGCTCATGAGGGCCAAGGCCTACTGTGCCCATCTCAGTATACGTGACCATTGGGCGCTGGGGTGCATGAGCAGATGTTCCGATCAGGTGGTCAGCCTGAAGCGAAACCCCCAGTGTTTGGTCCCCAAGTAAGCTTGGTTCTCATTTTATCGACCCACTGATGGGATGAAAGGCTGAGTCAACCTTGCCCAGCCCGGGGTTTGAACCTCGGACCTGTGGTGTGGAAGCGCGATGCACTAACCATTCAGCCACTGGGCTTCATATATATATATATCCTACCCTTTTAACTAGATGTTCAGTGAATGTTGAAACAGTGTTCATGTCGACATCCTGATGTTAGAATTAATAAAAAGCCTGTTTATATAACAACAAATATAGAAATAAATGGTATAAATTTTATGCAACATATATAATTATAATATATTTTATGATAATAATATAAGTATATATAACATATTTTTATTACATCTAATTTGCTGCAATTATTTTTATTACATTTTTGACAATTTTTCCTATTGTAAATACGACAAGTCTCCAAGTGTGAGAGCCATATTATTAGTGGCCCCATCTAGTGATGGCTACCGCTACCAAAATTTGACGCTTAAATTTAGTCAGTTCAAGCTCTTTTTGGATGCTAAATACTATCATGATTTAATTTTGCCGAGATTTCCCGAGTCATTGATATTAAGGAGATTTTTTACTGCCACATAACCATGTGATATGCGTACCTACGGTGTTTTCGCCTCCAGAAGATCTATCGATTCTAACAGGGATTAAACTCGCAACATTGGGCTTACAAGAATAACGTAACTGTATTTATAACTAAAAATTTAGAAAATTCTTGAAATTCGGATTAAGTATAAATTTCTTTCATAGCTTCTGTCGCATTTACAGAATAAATTTTTCTGAAAACGTTATGATTAAAAAATATTTAAAAATATAATAAATGAGAAAATTATAATATTTTTATTTCAAACACTCGATTCAAAAATACCAATATATATATATATATTGTGATATTACATTAACATGTGATTATAGTACTGTAATTTAGAAAAAAATCATATTTCCTTATCTTTTATGCTTTGCAATGAAAAGACTCTTCAAGCACTTATCTCCATGGTCAAGCCTCAAATTGAAACGGATGGAAAGCAAGGTTTAAAAAAAGAAGTATTTAATCCTTTTTTCCCGACTGACAAGGATTGTTAAGGAGGTCGTTAAGAAGTGCTTTCCCTGATTAAACCATTCTCTCTTTCTTGCTTTACAACAACAATTACTTAACCAACTTTTGTGAGCAGTGGCGGCCGTATAAAGTGCCTCTAACAGTTAAGTTACATTATTGAGAGAGAAACACCAGATAAAAAGCCCCCTTTGGCTCTCCATTACTTAATTACGGTCTCTCTGGCATCCACTAACCTGCAAGGTGGAACACCTTTGTTTTGGTTTAGAACATTCTTCTTTCGAATTTTTTTCGTTCCTCTAAAAGAATTTACGAAAATTACATCGCTGTGTGTGTGTGTATTCTTTAAAATAGCGACTATTATGGGTTCTAAAAAAAGAACTGCGTAGAGTGAAAAATGTAGAAATGTTTTCAGGTGTGTAAGAGAACTTTTTTTAAAAATAGCAAACGTGAGGTATGTGGTGTAGTACGGAAATGAAAAATGTGCTTTCGTTGAAGATTATTTTTTTGAATTCCTTTAAGAAATAATAGAAAAAAATAAAGTTTAGTGAAATGTTTTCTAGCTAATAATATGGATATAACTATTTTACTATTTTCTTTAAAAAAAAATATTTTAAGATAATAAAGATTTTTAAAAATTGTGAATATTTAATTTTATTGTTTATATGTCATATTAGTGTGTGTGTGTGTGTGTGTGTGTGTGTGTGTGTGTGTGTGTGTGTGTGTGTGTGTGTGTGTGTGTGTGTGTGTGTGTGTGTGTGTGTGTGTGTGTGTGTGGTGTGTGTGTGTGTGTGTGTGTGTGTGTGTGTGTGTGTGTGTGTGTGTGTGTGTGTGTGTGTGTGTAATGACTCCCTCTAGCATTCTTTAAATTAACTCCTTTAAAATGTTTTAATTCTTTGGTAAAAAACTAATGTGATAATCTTAATCTAATTACTCGCGCGCTTTGCAACCAATCACGGCTCCCGTTAGAAAGGCATCGCATGACCTTCACCACCAGTATATAAACACAGAACACCGTGTGTTCGCTCTCTTTGTTCTTTCTCTGCTTGCCATAAATATGTCCTCAACGCTGCCTGCTTTCGCTTATGTGCTTTTGTGTTTTTAGAAATTAGGTTTTGATGGACTGTTGCAATGTCCTGATCAGAAATAATAAAAAGTTATAACTATAAAGTCTCCTAAATTATATGCCACGACTACTACATAAATATAAAATGTAATAAGCAAAAAAATTCCATATATATATACACTCATGTCCATATATATATACACTCATGTCCATGTCCTCACTTGCATTACATATATATATACACTCATGTCCATAATATAAGGATAATGAAGTTCAGACCAAGAAAGAGAGGTGCTATATGTTTGACATAATTGATAAAGATTGCGATTTTTACTCCCTGGAGCAAATTTCAATAAAGAACCTATTTATAAAAAAAAAAAACAGTATAACATGGTTAGTATGATGCTTAATACGGAGTATGTCTCCCGGACGATGCAATATAGGCCTTACAACGCCTACGCATGCTGAGTATCAAATTATCAATCTGATCTTGGGGAATATTACACCACTCATCAAGCAATGCCCTCCGAAGTTCCGGTAGACAGGTGGGAGGGGGTTGACGGGCTGCAATTCGTCGGCCAAGTATATCCCACACATGCTCTATTGGTTTCAAGTCCGGTGAGTATGCTGGCCAATCCATGCGGGTGATATCCTCCGATTGAAGGCATTCGTCTACAATGTTTGCACGGTGAGGACGGGCGTTGTCATCCATAAACAGAAATTCAGCACCCATGGCACCCCGAAACAAACGTAAATGTTGTTCCAGAATGACATCCCGATAGATGTGGCCTGTCATCGTTACACTCTGAACATGCAGGTCAGTTCTGGAACCAAGAGTAATTCCTCCCCAAACGAGTCATCCTGCACCACCGTAACGGTGTCGTTCAGTGGTGTTCTCTTGGTGGTAACGGGTACCTGGCGCTCTCCATATGAAAGTCTGGTGAGAATCAGACTGCAAACTAAACCTGGACTCGTCGGAAAACATCACACAAGACCACTGTTGCGGTGTCCACAAGGCATGCTCTCTACTCCAGGTTAATCGCAGGCGACAGTGAGTTGCGGTAAGGGGAACACATCTGACAGGCCTACGAGCATATAGACCAATGTGCCCTAAGCGTCTGTACACGGTCTGCCTTCAAACTGTCTTACCGGTAGCTGAAGAGAGCTGACGAGACAGGTCTGATACTGTGCTCCGTATGTTTCTTTTGGCAGTAACTGCCAAATACCGGTCCTCATTCGGTGTTGTAACTCGGGGGCGACCTGTGCTGTAACACCAACTCACATTACCATCATCTTGGAATCGTTGCCAAAGCCTGGAGATGTCACTCTGGGTGATTCCAAGTTCCTCGGATACTACCAGCTGGGTACGTCCATATTCCAGTCGTCCGATAATTCTACCACGTAAAAAAATCATCCAATTGCTCCCTTTGTGCCATAACTATGCGGTTATTGCACTGAAAGGCTTTTAAAGCGTTTGTAAACAACTTTACTTCTTTGCCACCATTCCTTATATACCCCCTCTCTTACACTCTCGTCATTGTGACGTACTATCCGCGCCATCTGGTGGTTTCCTGTAATTTGCATATTCTTCTTCAAGATGTGTGTGATAATTCTACAGGTGAAATTTTTATTTTAGAGTTCAATTTCTGTGTGATTCTGAATTATCCTTAATTTATGACCATGAGTGTATATGCAATATTCACAAATTAAAGGTTTCATATTTTTCAAAAAATAGCATATCCACTCACAGAAAAGTGCATTAGGAATGACACTCCTTATTTACCAAATATTGCTACTTGATTCTTAGCATTAGTAACTTTAATAAAGCTAACTTAATTGAACACGAATAATTGTTTGGTAAAGTGCAAAGTTAAACTTCAAAGATCAAATTATAAGAGTTCGCCTAAAAGCTTTACATAAAGACTACATAGCGAGCGAGATATTACTATTTTAATATTTAAACTAAAAGTAAATATATCTTAAACTGGGTTCTTCTAGGTTTATGAAACCATTACTGAATTCGTCAAACTCGGTTCCGAAACCTTTGTAACGCAACAAACATGAATGCATAAATGTGCCCTTAATGCATATACCTTTCGAGAAGTGAGTCTCGCATGCTAAGTGCTTCCTGTATCAGGGGGGAAAACCCCTTTTCATCGTTCGAAATCTTCACCCAAGTCCCCCGAGGGTGGAAAAGCAGGAATAAATATAAAAATAAATAAAAGGGGTGAGAGAGTGTGGGAGGCAGAGCAGAGAAAGGTTCCTCTGCCCCTTAGACTCGATACGGGAGTAGCTTTCTCAATATCGGAAATTCCATTTTGGACGACGTATCAGAGCGGGAATCAAATGCACAATGACTGCACTGGGGAGACCGTTCCTTTTGCGAACATAACTCTCTCCCTTTCTTCCGATAAGGCAGGCAATAAAAGGGAAGAGCAGAATAAAAAAAAATCGAACGGGAAAGAAAGAATAGTTCGGAAAAAAGGGGGTAGAGAGATTAGGGTTTTTCTGAAAAGAATTCGAGGAAACAAAATACTGGTCTTCTGTGCCGTACCGAGTTGTCACACTCAGCTGTAGTATATCCATCGCTTCATCAGTCAGGGAAAGGGGGTTAAGGGAGGACTGGGTATTCCGGAGTGTGTTTTAGAACAATCATCCGATCGTTTGGGGAGGTTTTAGACAGCGCTTTATTTACAGGATACGTTATTGAGTGAGTATTTCTCAAAGACGACAGTATGCTTTGGTGAAGATATACGTATTATTTTGAAGAAACTTGCGTGCAATGTTGCATCCCGATCAATGTGTTACAATCCAATGGTATATAAAATAAAGTGTACATATATATTTTTTTGAAATAAAATGCTATGTTTGATACGAACTAATAAAAAAGATTATTGTGCATCGCCTTCAGTTAAAATTATTGCTATATATTGTCTCTCTTATGCGTAATCAATATATGAGTTATCACAAGATTCGAAACCAGAAATTTGATTAAAGTTGTTAATTGAATTTGCAAATTTTCAACATAAGTGGCTTATTTTAAAGCATACAGTTTTCAAAGTAATTCCATGGCTCGTAAACCAAATGCAATCACTGAAAAACTAAGATTTTTTTAGAAAATTAAGGAAATAAAATTGTATTGTGAAAAGTATACAATGCTTGATTCAACATCCAGAATATAAGTAATCATGTAGATTTTATAGCATAATGAGGTTATTATATTTGACTATACAGCAGAAAAAAATAACTTATTCTTGTTCTTTTTCTGCTTTTTCCCTTCATTCAAATCAGTTTAACAGTGTGGGGGCGCTGGTCTAATCGGCACCCTTCTCTCTCCGTCATGCGCGGCTCTAGGTGTGGGGGGGGGAGCAAAGCATCACCAATATAATAACAATTAGTTTTATTTATCCTTTAAACACACACTTAAATAATCACAAGTGAAACTACAAGAGGAAACCTAGGAGTGATATATAAAGACTTATCTAATCTTAATATCCAACTCTAAGTAAACCCAACTACGTGAACTAGATAAGGAGAACAAGCGCTAATGAACCGATAGCTAATTCTAATTCTACTATCTTAAATCTTCAATCTAATAATTTAATCTAAGCAATTACTTCCTTAACTCGCACTAGGTTTGTGAATGAAATATTCCAATATTCACACTTACATAACAGCTTCCCGGCTCCTTCTATCTACAAAACCTATATATATATATAGACTTTATATAGTCAAACTAATTTAAATATCACGGGTTCTTCTTGGAAGGCTGTGAATTAATGTGAATGCTAGCCCCAAAGTTTCCCCAAGAGGATTAGCAGGAAAAATGTCGCGAATAGACCCGTCACAACAGTTGTATGCAAAATGTACTTATTCAGAAAAGGCTAATAATATTTTTCTAAATTTTACAATACTACACTAATTTTTAATTTTAATCTTTATCTTAATGTATTTATTAATGTCTGCATTTTTTCTGCAAAATTACGAAAAATAAGATGTTGATTATATACAATAGATAACGCAAACCTAACGAAACAAACAATAGAATTCAGTGATAACCTCAACCTCAAATCTGGAGGTAGAGGGCGTGATTGGAAAGAAGACTGCAAACGAGGTTAGCATTGGTAGTAGAATTGGCTGAAAAAGTTTTCGAAAAAAGCAGTAAAAAAAAATGTTAATGCAATATTTCCTCTAACCCAATGCAATATTACATAGTCCAATAGAGAATGTTTAATTCTAAAAAAAAGTCTCTGCAATTAAACTTTTTTCTAATTTAGGGTTTATTAAGATTTGAATTATTGACTCGGTGGCTTAGAGGCAGTGTGCCTGCTTTGTAAGCCCAAGATAGCGGGTTAAACTCCCATTGGAGTCGATAGATTTTCTGGATGTGAAAATTGTAGGCACGCACAGGATTATGTGGTATGTAAAAGATCCCTTGAGTATCAATTTGGCTCTGGTGCTCTCGGGAAATGAAATCAAGGCAATATTTAGCATCTGACGAGAGCTTTAATTAAATTAGTTCAAGCATTAAAATTTGGTAGAGGGAGCCACCATCGAATGGTATCACCCATGAAATGGTTTTCACATTTCGGGACTCTTCCTGTCAGTTAAGGCTAAGTTGCTAAAAAGCAGCCTATTGGGGGAAAAGCTATTGGAAATTTAATTATAAATATTTTTAGCATTTCTCTTGGATTTCCCTTTTCACCATTTGAAATTGCATTCAAAACATTTTGAGAAAAAGATAACGGATTTTACCTTCATTTTCAAAACTATTTTCTCTTTTATATATTCATGTCTTTCGAAAGATAATTATTATTGTAACACATCTCCATAGTTAATAATAGTAAAATATACATTCCTCTTACTATATTATCTCTCTCTTTCTTCCAAAATCCTTTTTAATGTCGAAAACTATTCTGGTGACATTATTTACAGAAAATAAAAAGAACAAAAATTTAAAATGTTTTGCGTCTTAAATGATAAAGCCCCGTAGCAGTTAGCCGACTACTTATTAATATTTTATTATTTCACGAAATTCATTTCCTGCTCTTCATTAGTAAACTCAGCACAGATAACAGGGACGAAAGAAGCAGCAGAAGAAAAAAATGACAAAAACTCTCAGAGGGAGAGAGATAAACACGTGTTCTCCAAGTGTCTAAAATATTACTCCGTCTCTTTCCTAGTAATTACTTACCACTGACAGATAATTTAAAACTAAAAACGACAGTTTGGAAGAGGAAAGATTAATACTTAAACTCAGACATTCATCATTTTCTTAATAATGACAGGATGAAAGGATGCTTTTCTTAATGATGACAGAACAGAAATTCTCCACTTTAGAGACTTAACTTTCTCAACACGCTCCCCTTTATCAAAGATGAGGGGTAGAGCGTGACATGAATCAACTATATTATCTGCTATAAAGGAGGAAAAATAAAATTTTCCACTTTTATTCCCCCTAACTTGTGTGCAAATTGATTTCTTGTTGATCTGAACAAGTGGCTTGGATTTTCCTTTGACTTAACTTTAAAGAGGAAATTGATGTTCTAGCCCGACGGTTTACTGCCAATAATTTGCTATCGAACCACTGCTTGTTTGTTGGGGCGAACACGTCACGTGATTTAAACTATTAGTTGGAACATCTATTATAGAATAGCAGCAAGAGCGTGAAGGAAATTTATAAAATTATAGTTTACTGAAACTACTCCATAATTCGTTAATAAGAATATCAAACTTTTCAACTATATTATCGATTTCTTTTAAATTGTAGAATCATCTATTAATATTGATTATATTAACATTGAATTTATCTTGTGAATAAATTTTAAAAATGAAAAATAATTGTTCAGTAGAGGTTAAAATTGTCCACTCGTAATTTAGTGTGACCCCCGCCCCTTTCTCTCTTCTTCCTTTCTTCTTCAATGGCTCGACAGCCTAGGACGGGCCTTGGCCTTGCGAAGAGATCCATTCCAGGCTGTCCTGTTCTTGAGTTGGCTTTTCCAGATACTGACATTAATAATTTTTAGATCTTTCTACAGACAATTGATCCATCTGAGTCTTGGTCTTCCTCTTTTTCGAGAGCCGTATGGTTTGGCCACAAAGATCTTTGTGATTCGATTGTCGTCCAATCTTATAAGGTGTCTTGCCCATTTTAACCTTTGTATAGTAATGAATTTAACAATATCTGGTTCTTTTACGAATTTCTAGATTGGTTCTTCTCCAAATGTTATCACATTTTAAGCCTCCAAAAATACTTCTAAGGAGTCTTCTTTTAAACACCGCCTGAGTATCCTTGTCTCTCTCGGTCATTGCCCACGTTTCAGCAACATATGTGAGAACCGACCTTAACAATAATTCGTAAATGAGTAGTTATGTTCCGATATCTCTCATTCACTTTTATGTCTTAGAGCTTAATTTACGATATACATTTCCACTGTAAGGAGGTGGTACTTTAACTCTAAACTAAACTGGAAAGAATATTATTCCATGTTGGATTAAAAGAGGATCCTCATGAATAAACCGCTACAATACGTCATTGAAAGTAGTTTCAATGCAGAAAAATATGTTTATAAACCGAAGGATATTAAAAATACAACACCAAATAGTGACCAGAAAATTGCACAAAATTTCAGAGTCTCACCAAGTAATGCAAGTGAATGCAGGGAAGTGAAATGCGCAGCTCTCCAACACGAGCTGATTCATCATGGAAGACTCAGCTCAAAAATGGAAGACTAATTCAGTATGGGCCATTATTTCTGCAAGAAAATTCAATGTAGAAATTATTTTCTTATCGCTGATGATTTCTTCCTCTCATGTAATATCAGAGAGTAATAGACCACTACCAACAGAAGCAGTTTCGACAAACAAACGATTTTACGAAAAGTATGGGGATTGGAGTGAGAAGGGTAAGTTGGTCTATACATCAAATATCAGCTGAAACCCTCCTAGTTGGACTGCTATTTGATTGTGGCGAAGAGGGTTGGAATAAGAAAATGTGACAAATTTGAATGCGGTAGTAGCAATTGTGGACATGCGTGGATCAAAAGCCCTACTGGCATGCGGTGTTGACCCCACAAGTCCCTTTTGCCGCCATTTTGAAGCATGTGTAGAATACTTTTGTTGTTCCCATACCGATCAAAATCATTTTTTGTCTGCTAGTGGTCAGAACTCTTTTGGTCCGTGAAGTTTACTATTAACCCTACAGCAAAGACGATTTTATTCGCAATGGTGTCGACAGTGAAATGGATAACGGAATGTCATAGGGTCGACTTCTAAGATCAGTCCCACTTCTTTTAACCAAACAAAATTCGTCGTGTACGAGTGTATTACTGACTTGATAATATGTCCATTCCGGCTTCATCACTAGTACACCCCAACCACTTAACAATGCAAAATGATGGTTTGGAGGACCATCGCCTTCGGTATCAGATCATCTCAAGTTCATATTCAGAACACTATGCTGGTCCAAAGATACGTTGATGATGTGCTGGGGGAAGGGTTGCCTTATGCTCTTTTCCAGCAGGATAAAGCTCAAAAGCAATTGCACACACCAGCCGAAATACCCTACATAACGCACAAATACTTCAAAATTCACCATTCTTCCCTAATCTCTCACCAATAGGGAATTTAATTAGACACGGCTTGTATCTCTTGCCAATGATGGATTCTGAACTGCGGCAAATATTGGGAAAATGATAAAATCTCATAATGCCATCCTAATAAGCTGGCGTTGTTCTAGCGCTCTGTGTTACGAGTGTCATTTTAAAATAAAAATCCCTTATTGTTTTTTGTTGCTTTTCTACTTCTCGCAACTCTTTCTTTTGCTGTATTTTCAATGTCATGTAGTTTATATATGACATAGTTGTATACAGGTGCATGCGTGTGTTTATGCATTCATGGATGTAAAACTTTATCAATAGCTGAGTTAATGATAAGGAACTAAAAAAAAAGTTTTCGATTAAAAACCTTGCAAGATATGTTCTGTAATAAATGAAAAACAGTTCCCTCTTGATTTAAGTACAGTGAAATACGTTCAACGGGAAAACGCTTAAGACGAAATATCGGTTAATACAAAGTAGTACAATAATCCCGACAAACTACTATGTATTTTCATAAATTTTTTCTCTTAACACGAAATGAAAATCGTCTAACAAGAAAAGATTTTTTTAAGAATGGACACAGTAGCGCATACAAAAAATTTTCAAGGAGGGAGTCTATGGTTCTAAAATCCCCCTACTCGTATCATACCTCAAGACAAAACGAATTGATTCTTCTGATTTTGTCGATTTTGTTAACAAAAAACAGTAAAAAATAAATTATTGAACTAATAATTCGCGTTAATTAATAAAATAAATTGTTAATTACAAGTACTTAAGTAAATTTTTCGTTATATATATAGGATTATCATCAATTGAAAAAAAACTCAAGAGCTTTGGGGGTAGTCCGTATCCCCAGGACACCCACCTTGTGTGCGTCACTGAATGGGGACAAAATACGGAAAACACCAGCCAGGTTAGGCTGTCCTATTGTATTATCGGAAAAATCAATTGCGGTAGATAATTATAATGTGTGTACAGTTCCAATTTTGGCACACAAAGACATTTTGGTATTAGTTCAAAGCTCAAATAATACCATTAATGCAGATTTCGATGATGAAAATTAAATGAATAATGCAGCTCCTGTTCCCCCCTTATCCGAAAGAGAAGGAACGCCATGAAAAGTATAGGCAGTTTATATCGAACAATTTGTTGAAAATTTGAGGCTAAAAAAACAATGCAAAGAAAAATATCAGATTATTTTCCAAAAACTCAATAAATATTTTGTTTTTCAAAAATTTCAAAATACGTATTAAATTTCTTTAAGTTCTTGTGAATGTTTTTGATTCATTGAATTTTATTAAAAATGCACACATATACATATCTATGTGGATAAAAAAAACTCTTAAAAAATTAATTTTGTTGATATACATTTTTTATAGAAAGATGATTAGTTGTTTATTAATGACACATTACGAGAGTAATTAGAGATGGACCTTGTAATTTGAACCATAGTGAAATGACTAGAATCACTAGGGTTTAGGAACATGCGATTTCTCTTACAACCATAAATTCATCCTATAATATAAGAACAAATTTTTAATTTGTTCTTAAAAATTTGAATTCAATAAAGAATCTTCAATGAAATGGAGCCAGATCTAGAACTTATAGTGGGACATCATTTTTCAATATATGAAGAGATGCTTAAAAAATCAATCTCACCTAATGTCTTTGCTGGTTAAAAAATAAATTTTGTGCATAATATTCCTTTGTTAGTAACAGCCGAAATAATATTCATCGAACAAACCTTGTCAGAAATGTAAACAAACATTCTGCAAAAAAAGTTTATTAAAATTTTATTAAAAATGGTTTTGGAATTAAAAATTTTTCTAATCAAATAACAACATAGCGAACTAGACCTTGGATAATAGAATGAAGGCACTCCACAAAGCAATGCATGTTTGTAATGAATTTTTTTACTCGTGCATTGCATATATTATAGAAAAATCATGTGTTGACTTTTCACCTTTTAACAGAGACATACTCTCATAGGAGGAACCTCATCTAAATTCTCCAATATATTCCATTGTATTAGTTGATTAATTCTGCAAATTTTGATGAATGCAGAATCGAAAGAATTCTAAATTTATTAGGAATTATTCATTGTCTTTAAATCCGCCAGAACGGAAAATGAAAATCGTAATTTCAAAATTTATTTTGTGTAAACAATAACATTTTCATTTAGGTGTTTGTTGCGCAATAATCTACCCTTTCAAAAATTTAATTTGAAAGGCGCAGTCACAATTCCTAAAAATAACAAAACCTCGTTCGTTTTTGAAACGCTATTCATTATAAAGCTATTCTCATTAGATTTGACATTAATAGAATGTTTAACTACTAAAAAGAGAAGAACCGCTTTATGAGAACAAAAATAAAATATGCAGAGACAATTATTAAAAGGTATCTGAAGTTTATTGAACTTCGTGGGTTCATTGATACATTTTAATTAATTTCCCAAAAACATCAACTGTACATAATAACAGAATTCTAGAATATAAAATTACCGAACAATGTAGAATATTAAAATATTTTCTGCTTCCACATTGTTCCTAAACATAATACCTAATCGAGATTTTTTGAAATAGAGTATCAAAGGATTTCGTCATTCTAACTTTTAATTTTGCATAATTTTTCTTCTAATTTTTAGTTCCTCCTTATAAAAAATTGTCTTAGAATCCATGCTCTATATTTGTAGACGATATAATTTTTTTCCTCCATTGAACTGTCATCTTTTTGAATTGTTATTTTATTTTAAAAAGTGTAAAAAGAACTTCATAAATAAATGTTCATTCTTATATGGAACATATTAAGCCTACTGTCACCTGCATGGTGCTCAAAGCTACGGCTAACGACAGGCGTACAATATAGCCCGATGCCATGAAGAATTTCATGGGCCTCGATCTGACTACGTCAGATAGGTGGCATTAGAAAAAACAGAATATTAAGCCTTTTGCTTAAGTTTTTTTTTTTTTGATCATTTTTTGTTGCTATTAAATAATTCTGAGCAAAGCTTACACTTAAATATGCAATGCCAATTATAATTCAATTATCACCACAACCTTATACATCCCTCCACACACACAATAAAGTTTAATATCATCCGTAAATAACATTTTGTCATTAATGTCCTTCACAGTTTTTTGAGAAACTGAATCTTTTAATTTGAACTGTATCTTACTGTTTAATTATTGAACTAAATTAAGTCAGTTTCTACTTTGAATGGATGAATAGAAATTATTTCCTTAACGATTGAAAATTTGAACTATATTTGAACTTTATAGGGAGAGAGTTAGCTAAAAGTAGGATTTGAAAAAAAAAGCACGATTTGCATGCATCGTTGTAACAGTGCACACCCGGATTGGCTAGCTTGGCTAAAAACCAGTCATTAATTAAATTTAATTAATTAACCGGTAATTAATGAATTAAAAATTTTAAAAATGTATTAACATCAAGTGTTATCCAGTACAAGTTTAAAAAAATGTATTTGAACTTGATTGGAGGAATAGAACGTATTTCATTAACGATTGAAAATTTGAACAAGATAAATATGTATATAAATAAATATATAAAGAGAGAGAATGCGTTAATAATTTATTAAATTTTTTCTTGAAAGTAATTAATATTTAATAGATAGTTTCGAATTTTTATTATTTAAGGTAATTTTGAAACAAATCAGTTACATTTCTACCAAAATTCAATTTGAAAGTACTCCAAAGTGTAAAACAACTACTTTTATTATAACCTCACAATTCTTATAAAAACTGCCCAAATTTAAATTACAAAATAAGACGTTTGTACATTAGGAAAAAAACTATTTTTTTTTATTTGAAAGATCTTTGCAATCTATCGAGTTACTTTCTCTTCTATCAAGAAATAAAAGTTTTTTTGAAAGCTAGTAAATTAATTTCAATGAAAAGATTGTATTTAAAAGTTTGACTATATTTGAAATATGAATTATACTGATGGTTATCGCTGTTGCTATCGACTGCAACACAATACCTGAACTTCAAGTCCTGTTCTCCAGATCCAATAATGTGTGAAAATTTGCACATATTTAACATAACTTACTTCTGCTAAGAAATCAGGACTTGAACAAGCAACTTAATTGCCACTAACTCACGAACTTAGTCACTCAATTAACGTGGTCACTCTGTCTTAAATATAATCTCGTGTACTTTTAATAAGTTTATACCCTAAATATTCATAAATAATGAGATAAAAAAAGTGTTTCAGATTGAATTAAAAATAATTAAAATTTTTCCTGTGGAGAAAATGATTGGCAAAGACATGCCAGATAATGCTCACAGCTACTGATAATACTCCCTTGAAGATTCTCATTAACGTGTGTTAATTTAGATATTGCAAATTCCTGACGAAAGAGATAGAAGCAACGATCATCAAATTTCACGTCATCTACGTCATATTTAATTATACTTTAATCAAACATTCTGCCTTTGATGGATCCGTTTTATAAACTACGTTGAATTATATTATCGCTATAGGTCATTCAGGCTTGAAATTATTAGTACATTTCCTGGATGAATCTACAAGGGATTAGTCAGGAAGAAAAATGTTTGCTTCTATTGTTTGAAATTCAAGACATGTTTATGGCAGAAGAATGTAACAAAAAAGAATAAAAATAAATAAATAAACTATTTTGATGACTATATGAGAACCCGCGCGTTTTAGGTTTTCTAACAACTTTTATTTCAATTTGCTGCTTATTTCTTACAAATGCGATTTTTAATGGTCGACGAATTCAGAGGTATGCTGTTGCCAAATGCTAAATACACACACAATTAGTGCTAAAAACATACATAACACACACTCAAAATATATATTTCAGAAGAAAAACGGTATTTTTAAAATAAACAATTATTTTAACTTTTTTCGACTAGTTTTACAAATTTTGATAATTTTGAACCTTTTTGTTTTCTTAATGTTCTCTTAGAAGTGTGCCTCACAATTCTGTGCATGTAATTAGTATTCTATTAGTGGTCCTTCTATTTTTACATTTTTTTATGGCGGCCACTATAGAAAAACAGTAAAAAGACAGCTAAATCTGACTTCGAGGATTTTTTTAGAATGTATTTATTCACATAAATACTTATTCCATGAACAAAATTATCAAATATATTATACAAAACAACCAGAAAAGGTTTCGAAAACTTTATATCGATTATACAAAAAAAAATCTTTATACAGCAATTAAAATACACGATTAACGGGAAAAATAAAAACCAGACAAAAAACCATTTAATAATTTAAAGGTCATTAAAATAAATGAATGAGCTAAATGCAGACTCACGTGTTCTAGTTTTAGTTTTTGCTTCGACATTCTGTCACAATTAACAATAAAAAAAAGTCACAATTAAAATAGATATTTTGGTCATTTTTAAGCAAATGCATCCTCTTAAAATCATTTGGTTAAATTTAAAACAACGTCTCTGAAAGAAAATGGCATTTAACAAGAATACATAAGGATCATTGGGACAAACTTGAAAATGAAGTAGGGAACATCACAAGGATTCAGATTTGCATTGAAACGCATGATCGAAAACGTCTTCGTTCGGCTCTAGGTGGCGGTGTTCAAAAGATCATTTAAGGCAGTGCTTCTCAAACTTTCAATATTCACATCCCAATATTCAATCATAATTTTCATTGCGCCCCCCCCTCCATAAAATAACAATGTATTGAATTCAATTACACTATACATTGACGCTAAATCTACAATACGACTTCAACTTCTTAAATGTCACCGGCGTATATAAACGTCTCGCTCAGCCAAAGTATTAATTTTCTGGACGTATATATACGTCTTTCCGAAGTACTATCTTTTCTGTGTCCGGCTATCCAATGGCTTCGGAATACAATAAAAAGACTTTACAGTGTTTGTGAAGGATTTACTTATTTCTGAGGATTTGCTTATTTATTCCTTTTCTTTAACCGTAATCCACTAATTTATTATAGTGATAAACTCCTTCCTAAACTCACGTAGTGATAATGAAACGAATCTCACGAATCACCGCAACAGTTCTCCTGCTCCTTCTATCCTACGTTTACAAAACCCTGATATTTAAATTAGTTTGACTGTATAAAGTCAATGTTTCTTTTTGAGAGATGGTTGCGAATTAACGCGAAAGCTAGCCCCAAAATTTCCCCAAGAGGATTAATAATAAAGTCACGTACAGATCCGTCACAAGAGAAATGAAATAATTTGTTAATTATTCATTTTAATCATTCATATTACTAATAATCTATATAATTATAGATGATTATTATACCTTTCAAATTTTCATCATTAATCATTCATATTAATAATAATCTATATAATTATAGATGATTATTATACCTTTCAAATATAGTTTTATATCTCTTGAAACAGCTGTTTTACACTCTCTAAATCTATCATATGTAAAACTATTTTTAACTTTTTTATATGTGTTATATAGTTACACACTACCTCAAATGAAGTGAAAACTTAATCAACCTTTTTTTTGTTTTTAAATACTTTTTATCATTTTGCTGAAATTCTTTACCAGAAGATATTTCTCAAACTAAAGGTCGAAAGAAGAGTACAAGAATTCAAATTCTGTTCAAACAAACTAAAAAGAGCCCTTGTTTTTCTAACCTGGTGATTAAAATGCCTGAACTGCAATTTAGAAAATCCGTGTTTTCATTCTGGGGTCAGTATTAAACTTCGCAAATAGTTGCGGAGAATAAGGTAATAAGTTCGAACTATAAAACAAAAAAGAGCATTAAAGTTTGTGCTCCAACTCTTCTGCTATCTTGTATCACCAAAGTGAGAAAAAAAATATTAAAAGAAGAAAGTTCGCCTATTAGCATATAGATGGTACATTTTACGAGATCTCACATAAAAAATTTAGCAGCTTTACGAGAAACAGGCTTTATTTTTTTTTTTATCTTCTTGTGAGCGAACTGAGGTATGGCAAGCCAGAAAATATCTCGAAGTATTTCTTCTTCATTGCTTTTTCAATTATTTGATAAGAAACATTTAGAACACTATTAGACTTGAAAGAAATATCGAAATGGTTTTGTGGATCATAAATTTTGTCATGTGTGTTAACTTCTTATTACAATATTCATGTGAATGTTTGAATTACAAAGAATTGTGAATCATTGGCTGACTGTGAAATTATAATGCTTCAGAATTTTTTAAAAAAGGAACTCTGATATTTTGTAAAGCTTAATTATCTATATATCCTTTTTCTTACTAAGAAATATTCAAATACACAATAGTTGTTGTTTTTTATTTATTTGATATGTACGGGAAACTCACGTCGCTGGAGCTTTTCAGCATTTACAGTCAGCTCAATCCGAGAAAAACAAAAATAAACAATAGAATTATAGGATGCCCTCCCCCCCAGAAGACATTTCAATCAACCAATCCAATGTGGTCTGTTAAGATATGTTTCGCGAGTGAGTGGCTGTTGGGTTTTATGGCGCAAAAGCCAATTTTGGCCATGCTGTACCAGACATTTGTTAAAATATTAAAATACACAATAAAATATCTAAAAATACCGATGTACCATTTCAATAAAATTTAAAATTCCAAATCACAAAACATCGATTTCAAATGATTAAAGCAAACAAATTTTGGTGGGGGATTTCCCCCACCAAGTCAGACAACATCCTAAAATAACAGATATTTTTAAGAAAATGATAAATGAAAAAGCGAGTTTAAAGAAAAGTTTAAAATCACACAATCTCTGTTTTATTTTTTTAAAAATTAATTCCAACCGTTTCTATAACTGGTCGGGTGGAGTGAGGGGATTCCCCACAAAGTTCAATAAGTATCATTGAGAAAAAGTCCTTTTCTATTTTTAGTAGGCGTTATAAGTAAATCTCCTTTGTAATAAGATTTCCCGTCTTTTATATACCGTATAATTAGGATTCGCTTTATATTAATCTTCCTCTCCCCCCCCCTCCTTCCCTCCACGTCGTACATGATCATGTCTTCCTCATCTGTAGTATATTCAACAGGTGCAGACTTTCTGAAGATTTGTTTCGCTTTAATTTGAAGAAGACACAAATTATATTTTTTATGAACACTCAAATGTATATATATATATATATATACTAGCTGGTATATATACCCGTTCTACGCACGGATGAATTTTAAAATAAACAATACAGATTGAAGGATAAAGAAGTTTTTAGAGAGTTAATTTTACGTGAATTGCCAATTAAACAAAAAACCCTTTTTGCATATCTCAGCTGAACAAAAAAAAACCATATTTATTAAATTTTAAGTCTGAAGGTTTAATAGCTGATAAAAGCGATTTTTTTATAAATAAGAAAAAAATCCCTTTAATCAGCTATTAAACACACCGTAACTCTCTTGTGGGTCGATTTTTGAAAACACCTTCCTAAGCTAAGCCCTGCTTAGCAAAAGCAACACATTGTTACAAATTTTGAGTAATGAAATTTAAAATAGTGTAAGTAATTTATATCTGGATGCGTAATACGTTAATAATATTTTATGTTGTATTTATTTTATGTTAAAATTGTAAGATTCACAAGAAACGTCGTTCCTTACGTTACAATGGCAATTCAATGGAAACAGAGAAATGCTGGCGATAGAGCCAAGTTGGCATCATTTTTGGCAGCCCCGTTGGCAATTTTGCGATTGATCAAATGGTACGAAGTCGATAAGCTGTAGCGCCCCCTGTTTTGGAGCTGCAACAAAGAGGATAGCACAAAAAACTTCTGCAGAAAAAAAAAGAAAAAAATGAAAATTGCCACATACCAATTTTTATAGTGATCGATTTAATGGTGATGGAGTGAAGCGAGGTCATATTTACAAACATCCATTTATATATATATATATATACGTATCCTAACATGAATCTCTTTTACGATTGTTTGCTAGAACGCAATTAAGAACTAGGATGGACATGCAATTCATTTCAGCTCTTTGAATATTTGTACAAATAATTTCAGAAAGAAGCAGATTAATTGTTGTCAACTGACTTTGCATTTAAAAGCAGCGTAAATGCGATCAACAGCGCAGAATAAAGTTATTTTTACAGAAGGAAGAAACTAAAAACAAAAATAAATTTCAGAAATACTTAATGAAGCTTTTACTATACGATATACTTTTACTAGTAAAGTTTGATATGGAAAATAATTTTTACAAATTTAAATTTCCTTAAATTCCTAAAATTTCTTAAAATTCTATTTTCAGACAAATAAATGCAAGGAAGAGATAAACAGTGAGATGGACAGTAAAAGAAAACAAAATTTTATCATTATCTAATTTTCAGGTAAATATTTGTTGTTGTTATGTCCTTCCCGAAGGAAAGGAATGAAAGTTTCCAGAGCCTGTGAGACAGATTAGACTTCTTAACGATAGATGGTGATACCAGCTATCTCCACCTCCACAATTTAGGCATGGAACTGGAGGGGAGGGAAATATATTCTCCAGCCCCCTACACTCGTGGTTTCTACTACGACCGCCCACAAGTCTTTCGGACCCACTGATTTAATGAGCACGTAATCCGTGTGTACTCGGAGGAGTACTTTGGAGGCATCGGGCATTGAACCCAAGCCCACCGGTCTGGAGTCCGATGCTCTAACCACTAGGCTACCCACGGCCAGGTAAATATTTATCGCGAAGAAATAATTCATTTTCAATGCCTTTTTAGAATTACTAAATCCCTATTATTTCATCCAACCAAACCTAACCTGCTTTGATTCAACAGTACATATCAAGCACATTCTAATCGCATAATGTAGCCAAATCAAATCATCAGACAATCCAAAACTTAAAGAAAAATAACCGAAAAATAATAATTACAATGAGAAGCAAATGTTAAAAAATAATAAAATTAACCGAACTATAATTAAATTTTCATGTTTTGGAGCTGTTTTGATTACATGCTTCTGGATATAGGAATATCTGTACTCTATTAGAATCTATAATTCCATAATTTATAGACATAATGTATTTTTAGTATACACCTTTATACATTCTATGAGAAAGTAAATATATTTATCCTTTCTCCCTACAACCTTCTCTTGTTATTTCTTTGACGAAGCCTTATTTCGATAATAGTAATAATAAGGTTAATGTAAGGGTAATTGCATTTATTTACTAGTTTTCTCTTGTTATTCTTAGAAGACAAAAATATTCAGAATTCTTCAAATATTATTATAATTATCAAAGCCATTATTTTCTGTTGATTACATGCAACAACAAAATTGTGTTTTATACCTTCAATTTATTATGTTCGCATTATTAAGAACTTAGTACAATGCGACCTTTTTTATTTGGAAATGAATAAATTGTATTATAGGGGCAAAAAAATAATAAAATAATGTAAGCATAATAATAGCATGCAATAATGGTTGGTGTATTTTATTGGTGCCTATATTTCTCTAAACAATTGTTGATTTACTGGTGCAGTCAGATATATTGTGTAAATAATTGATACAAGTATATTTCTTCTGTTCAATATTGATAAAAATATTTTAAAGAAAAGGGGGAAGGGTGCCAAGTTTTAACTGTCAAAAAAAATCGAAAATAGTAAAGAATTTCTAGGGTAACTCGCCTATCACCAGTTTCACCAGTGTTAATTTAATCATTTATAAAGCCGTGGTAAATACACTTCTCTCTTTCATTAATTTTTAAATGTCAATAGGAATCTTTTTTCCCTCCGATGAATGGAACTGCTAGTACTTCGGTTAGTACGACAACTGATTTCTATATTTTCAAGTTTTGAAACGTAAAGCTGGACGTATAAGTTCCCTGTGTTACGACCCGCATGTGCAGAGGGCGCTAGTAGTCCTCTTTGTTTACATTTTTGTCAGTATGCATGTAACCAACCCAAGGAACGGTCGTACCAACCGTCGCTCAATAAACCAAACATTATTTAAGGTATACAGTCCGCGCTCTCTTTGCTTGAGTAGATGAGTTACACATAACTCAAAGTCTGCTCATAGCCAGTTCAATACATTTATAGTACTGCCACACCTTTTGTGGTCTTAATTAGAGCTATCGAACCCTACCACTTTGTGTGGTCCGTCGAGCCGGAGGATTCAAGTTCATTATGAGATTACTGCCAGAATTTGAAAGAGGTCGTATTGGTGGTCAGAACCACTTTTATCAGAATTAAAGATTCCACGAATGATCCTCGATTCCAGTGGAGATTCAAGTGATGTCCAAATCCATACATTTTCCGATGCCAGTTAAAAAGCATATGGAACAGCCGCCTTCTTGAGGCTCAAGTACAAAGACAGAATCAGCATTAATCTCGTGACATCCAAGAGCACCTCTGAAAAAGTTATCCCTGCCCAGATTGGAACGGATGGGTGCTTTACTCGCTGCACGCTTAGCAAAGGAAGTAAAGAAAATCATTGATCGAAAATGTTCAACCAAGGCCTTTCTGTGGACGGACTCTCAGATCACCTTATATTGGATCAAAGGCCCAAGTCATAGATGGAAACCGTTTGTGGCGGACAGGGTTCGCGAAATTCAAGCCCTCACCGATCCTAACTCGTGGTTCTACTGTTCAGGCAAGGACAACCCAGCAGATCTCCTTACCAGAGGAATTAGTGTAGACGCTCTTTCAACCAACTCCAAGTGGTGGAATGGATCCTCGTTTCTACATGAAACCGACTTCCTGACCAAAGGACTAAATGAACCTATCCCAGAAAGGTTGTATTTAATAAAAATGAAAAAGAACTCAAATCCGAAAAAGGACATTTCCTTGACATTGACAGTGACTCAAAACAATTTCTTTGAAAACATAATTCATATTTCTAATAATTATATAAAATTAATTCGTATTGTAAGTTTTCCTTTACAGTTTCATACATAACTGTGTAGAACCAGAACTGCAAAGATAAAGGGACCCCTTACTTCACAAGAGGTAAGTCATGCTGAGAACTGGCTGATCCGCTCATTGCATGAAAGGGAATTCCCTGAAGAAATGCGTAAATTGTTGGCAGGTGAGCCTATTCCTATTAGAAGCAAATTAACCCCCCTTAATGTTTTTCTTGATGAGAGTAACATTATTAGAGTAGGAGCAATAATGATTGCTTCTTGCAAATTCAAATTTATACGAGAAGGCTAAATTCCCCATGATTTTGCCTAGTAAAAATATTTTAACTGATATCATATTGAGCTATTATCAAAAAATATTTGCATGCAGGACCCCACTCACTTTTGTATCTTGTTCGTCAAAAATTCTGGCCTCTCAATGGCAGAAATAACTGTCGTAGAATTATTCGTGAATGTGTGGTTTGCTTCAAAAATAAGCCCATCACAATGAATCAAATTATGGCCAACTTACCGAGAGATCGTGTATCTCCGAATTATCCCTTTAACATCAAGGGCATTGATTTTGCAGGCCCATTCTTTATTAAATTTAAAAATCAAAGAAAAGGTGCACTAAATAAAATTTATGTAGTAATATATGTATGTTTATGTACAAAAGCAATTCATTTATATTTTGTGACAGATCTCACATCCCAAGCATTCATAGCAAGTTTAAAACGGTTTTTTGGTAGAAGAGGAAAGTGCGCAAAAATCACCACTGACAACACTAAAACATTCGTTGGCGCAAATGCCGAAATTAAAAAATTGTTCAAAATGATTAAATTACCTGGTCAAACATTAGCAGAATTTTTGACTAATGAATCCATAGAGTGGAATTTTATCCCACCAAGATCCCCAAACCATGGAGGGCTATGGGAAGCAGGAGTAAAGTCATTTAAATTCCACTTAAAAAGGGTTGTAGGGAACGCACACTTAACTCTCGAATAATTCATCACAATACTTTGTGAAATTGAAGCAGTGCTAAATTCCCGACCACTCACTTCTTTGACATCAAATTTCGATGATTTCGAAACACTGACCCCTGGACACTTCTTAGTAGGTAGACCCCTAACTTCCATAGTTGAACCGCAAATAACTGATATAAACGAGAATCGGTTGTCGAGATGGGGAAAAGTTAAAAAAATTACCCAACACATATATAAGCTTTGGAAACGCGATTATTTAATTAATTTACAAGAACGTCACAAGTGGAAATTTAACAAGAATAATGTTTCTGTGGGAACCTTAGTTTTAATCAAAGATGAAAATCTTCCCAGTACGAAATGGAGTACTGGTCGAATAACCGAAGTATTTCCTGGCACCGATGGTAAGGTCCGAGTTGTGAACTTGCGTGTGCCAAATGGAAACATATTAAAAAGAACCATTAGAAATCTTTGTATATTACCTGTATGAATTTTGTTTGTAATTATCGTACATGTATAAATTAACTTTAATCGTATTTTAAGTATCATCAAATGTATTGTGTATTTTGTATTTAAGTAATGTAGATATTGTTTTTGCATTTAAGTGTTCTAAATATTGTGTATTTACATTTAATCACTGTGCATGTATTTTTGCTTTGTAAATATTGTGTATCTTATGTTTTAGTATCGTAAATTGCATTATCTATTTGTATTGAAATTTCATTTCAATGGCGGGGACTCTGTATCGACCCGCATGTGCAGAGGGCGCTAGTAGTCCTCTTTGTTTACATTTTTGTCAGTATGCATGTAACCAACCCAAGGAGCGGACGTACCAACCGTCACTCAATAAACCAAACATTATTTAAGGTATACAGTCCGCTCTCTTTGCTTGAGTAGATAAGTTACACATAACTCAAAGTCTGCTCATAGCTAGTTCAATACATTTATAGTACTGCCACACCTTTTGTGGTCTTAATTAGAGCTATCGAACCCTACCACCCTGCACGGCAAGAATACTGTTCCAGATGACGTTCGATTGATTAAAGTTGGCGACCATATCCTAACTTAACAACAAAAAAAACATAAATGTTGAGGTGTGGGCTTTACTAAAGCACATGAAAAAATAACAAGGTACGTTAGTACATGTTGCAGTGCCCCAGTATGTGGTGATCTCTCTTTTCTGAAATATCATGGAACGTATTTGTATAAAGTCTTAAACATTCTATAACAAAATATATCTAATTTATAATTCCTTTTGTAAATTGTAGTAGTTGTAAATTATATTTTATAAATATAATGCGATGTAAATAGATAGTTAAAACATAAGACAGTTAACATTAAACATCTTTGAAGAGCTCCAAGAAGATGAATCTGAATCACAAAAATATTTTAACATAACATTACTAGAAAAAAATAGCCCTAAGGGCTAAGACAAAAATTCTTGGGTCTTAATTAAAACTGATACGAGTTCTCACTTTTCTAACATGAAAATATACCCAATCAAATATGTAATGATTCTATTCAACGGTTTTCTACAGCATTTGTTATAAAAAAAATTTATTTGTTTCTATAACGTTTGTTTGTAAACGCCAGGATAAAAATACGAAATATTGCTCAGCTGTAGCACCCAAATCTGACTATCTAACTCCGAGAATTCCGTACTCACCAAGATTGGTTCTTTTAAAGCAAAAGCACTGTTACGGCGACACGCTCATAACGGCCACAGTCAAATTCTGTTTAACAAAGAGAACATTTGTGTTGTAGAAGGATGTTTCAACCATTAGAATGACCATGTATAAGCAAAGTTTGACCAAGAAGCTAAAGAGAAGGAAAATACGAGTGAGTTCTCATCATCCGGCTTCCTTAATGGTTCAGTATATCGTCAGTTAGATGAAGGCGTCTTAGACATTCATTTGTTAGTGAAAAAGGTGAACCCAAGGTACAATTTCCTCAAGATACTATCTTATTACTATTAATAAATCCCCTAAACGAAAAGGTTTCAAGACGGATCTATACGCGTCTATAACCCCTTGGGGACTTTTCTGGGGCAATAATATTACCAATCAACTTTCACCGAAGCAAGGAAACGTGATTATGAAAATTAAGAATATAAATTCTGTATTCGCGAGTTTTGAGAGTTAGTTGGTGAGTGGAGGATCGTGAAATTATTAAGTGCAAATCGGAGTTTATCAATTGAAGGAATCCAAGAATATCACTCGACGATGATTAAATACGGATAAGGATTGCATTCAAGGCCTCAACAGGAGGACGCAACTTCATAAAAGTACAGGTATCGTGATCCTTGTTTAAATAGAAGTTTAACTTATTAGTGCGCGAGGTAGTTTATATTGAGCTTGTATGGGTTATCGTGAAATCAGTTGAGGGTCCGTATTATTATCCCCAGGCTAACGAGTCTCACCTTCGCGCTCTTCTATCTGATCATTTATCTTAGTTAGATTATTATTGTGCTTGCTTGATATTTTGATGACAATAAAATAATTAGAGTGAATCCATGTCTACTGATTATTTAGTTCCTCCCACACATCTAGCCAGGTCCGAGAGTTGACAAGGAGGGATTAGAGGGAAACAGGAACCGACAAGCATTACACCTTTCAACAAGACACTGCTCTTCATAAAACGAAGACGACCTAGAGGTAGTCGAAAGAAAGTGTGTCACACTTCATAGGACACGAAGATTGACCTTCCAGCAAGGCACGTCTAAGGACTCCTTGAGGAGCTGGGCCTCTACACAAATGTTGGCCCCACCTAAGAATCTTAAAAGTAGACAGTACATACGTTGTCAAATACTAATGCAAACAATAACCAGAAAGAAATCAATGTACATGATTTACAATCGCACAAACCGGCTTGACCGACTGCCTTCTTTTGACCGATTGAGTAATGATGGTGTATGGCAGTAGTATTTCCAAGCCTGTATGTGATCGATGGTCATCACATGTATCCGATTGACCTATCTTCCATAATTCCAAGATTTTCGGAGAATGCAGCCGGAAATAATATTTTATCACTGAAATTATTCGAATTTATGATCTTATTACCGTTGGGTTGAGAACGAATGAAGCTCCCATTACGTCCGAGGCCTTGTGCCCGGACCCAATGGTCTATATCTTAAGACGTCCCTGTCTCCAGCAGTACTGGTTTAAGTCCACTAGATTATAAATTATCATCAGTATTGTAGGCAAAGGTATTTGAAGCACAGCATCCCAATTAGAATAGTCTTAAACGTTCTTGAAGGTAGGCAGTAATGGAAACTCTCGGGGGGAGGGGTAGTGTGTATCTCCCCCCCCCCGATAGATGACTCGCCAAACCAAAGAGACTTAAAACTCACATGAAGTCAAAATGGGATCATTTTGAATAAAAGGTGTAAAACATTTAATTTAAAAAAAATTAAACTTTAATTTTAAAATTATTAACTTTAATTTTAATTTTAAAATTATTTATATATACAATTTTTATTTTTATTCCTTTGTAGCTATATCGGAACTTATAGGACTACACAACACATTTAAAAATCTTAAAGTAATATTTATAAATCCGGATGCAAAAACATATCGTAATATTTTTCATATTTGTTACAAAAAATACATGTCAATTTAATTTTGAGCTTCATTGTTTATAACAAGTGTACAATAAGTTTTCCTTTTTCAAAAGAACAAGAGAATACACTACTGTTATTCTATCCTGTTTTAATCCCAAGAGCTTAAAACATATGATATCTACGGAATATCGTGTTTCGTTACGGCGCTTTTCAACCCCGACGTAAATTTCTTTTGAAAAAAATAATAAATAAACTCATTCTCAAACCATATCCCGGCGACAAACAATTATTAAAAGCCAAGAGGCTGAAAAAGAAGGGAGAAGTCGCTGCTTGAAACAAAACACAGCCGCTCTAAATCACTTGACACCTGTCAACAAAACAAAATTCGGTTGAGAATTTGTTACGAAGAACACACGAAGAGTCTCTTTCCCATCTGAATAAAAATCGAAAGAGAGAATTCCAAAGGCGGTACATAAATTGGTGCCACTTCCAACCCCCTCCCCTTCCTTCCCCCTTTGGAGGAAGAGAGGAGAAGGGCGTTTTCTTGTCTTCGATATTCCGAATATGCGAACTGATGACCCAGATATTTGACTTTCAATGTCTCTTTAAAAAGAAACGCTTCTCTTTTCAACTTTTTTTTCATATCTTTTCGTATTCTCTTTCTCTTTCGGTTCACTCTGCCACCATCTTGTAAGTTTCGAACAAAAATGGCGCAACTCATTAGTGAGCATTTTTGGAAATGAATTTGGTTTTAAATTTCTAAATAATTTTGGATTATATTTTTTTTTTAAAAAGTAACAAAGATATGTATTTAAAATGAGAAACGCTGACATTTAAATCACGCTGACGATAAAATGAAACCTATTTGTTTACGAATTTTCCTTACATTCCAAGATCAACAGTTGCCATGGTAATTCATTGAAAATTCTCATTCAGTGATGACACTCGTTTATTGCTTAGAATATTTTTACGAAATATAAATAAAAGATTTTAAAAATTAATACAGTGTACAAGATTGGAAATGTTTTTAAAATATTTCAATATATATTCGAAAATAAATTTTCTGATAATTTAAAACATTCCGAGATCAACAGCTACCATGGTAATTCATCGAAAATTATCGTTTTGCGATTTCGTGTTGCCACTCGCCTATTGTTTCGAATATCTTTTTAAATCATTAAGGTTTTTAAAAATAAATACTGCGTATAGTATCGAAATGTTTTTAAAATATTTCAACATAGTCGAGAAAATAAATTTTTATTTAAATCAAGATTTCAGTTACGAATCCATAAACGTCATATTTAATGAAACATTGGAACATTTAGAATTTCATCAGATATTTCGTAAGAGTCGCGCGCGCGCGCGCGCGCGACACATCTCATCTACTTTAACCATAAGCATATTGATAAACATTTTTCAGTGCTATATTTTCGCAATGATTTTTAATATGTTTTGACGCATTTGAAATTGATTGCAAGGTGTGTATGTTGGCGGTTTATGTTGCTTCAACAGTATTTGACATTATTACAGAATTTGATATAAGCTTAAATATTTTTAGAACTATTTTTTAAAAGTATGACATTAACAAATGCTTTTAAACGTACAAATGAAAGAATTATTAAAAATGTATTACACTACTTAAGCACTTCTCCAAATCCCACTTATTCTGATTTTTTTAAAGGTATTTCTAATTTTTGAATAAAAATACAGTATAATGCACTCTCTACAAAAATAAAAACCTATTTATTCTTTTTAAACACATTTTCAGGCATAAAACCAAAATATTTAATTAATTTTAATAAAACATGTTACTCTTTAAAAATATTTTTAGCTAATTTTCATGATGGACTGTTTCATTGCATATTCGAAGATTCCTGCTAACAATTGTTTCCTTTCTGACTTTTTCATGTCCCAATGAAAATGCCTCCTCTATCTTCTAATATCTGCATACAAAGTCTTAAAAATACGTAGGGTGCCCGAAAAATATGGCTACACTTTCAAAATGAACAAAGATTTTCACTCACGGTTTTTTACTTTCCACAAAAAAAGATTAAAGTTTCTGTTTAGTGAAATGCAAACTAGATGGCGCAATCTCCAAGTTTTGTGACATTCTCGTTTCATAATGACTTCATCGCAAGAACAAGCGCAAGTTGTATAGAAGGATTTATTGAATTTAAATCAGTGATAAATGGGGAACACAATGTAAACGAAACACCACCACACTTGAGAGGAGGAAAAAAGAAAAAGTTCCCTGGGCAATGGATGGACAGATAAAGTCTTGTGGTGGCGGGGTCCTACCTGTGTGTGTGTGTGGGACCCCGCTCACTCCGCCCGGCGCGTCTCTAAGTGTGGGAAGAAACATAGCATCACCAACAAACGCTATAATAACAAATATATATGTATTCAAGTACTGACAAACACTTAAACAATCACAAGTTTAACTATAAGAAGAAACCTAGGAGTGATTCCTAAAACGTCGATTAATCCTAATACTCAATTCTAAGTAAACCCGACTACCAGAAATGGACAAGGAGAAAGATAACTAACTAACCTCAGGCCGGTATTGAATCTACTATCTTAAATCTAATAATTTACTTTTATTATTTATACCTTTTAAACGCACGCTAAGTTCGTGAAGTAATTCTCCGATATACAACTTACTTGACAGCTTGTCGGCTCCTTCTCTCCTTTGCATCTACAAAACCTAAATATAGACTTTATATAGTCGAACTAATTAACATATATCCATCTCGTGTTTTTCCTGAAAAGACTGTGAATTAGTATAAATGCTAGCCCCAAAGTTTCCCAAGAGGGTTAGTTCGAAAATCTCGCGAACAGCCCCGTCACAGTCTAAGCCCTTGGTCACTTAGATCTCTAGACACAACACTTTTGGACTTCTTGTAGGAATACGTGAAAAAAATTGAATACCAACTTCAATTAGTAACACAGATGAATTAAAAGGTTGAATTACAAGGGTGGTACCAGATGTATGCTCGACCCAACAAAGAAAACACAAAAATTTTGGGGGGGAAATATATGCATTTTCAACATCATCTTCTTTTAGCTCCATACTTTTTCCCAGCAATGTTCAATAAATTCGAAACCCTTTTTATAATAAGAACTGCCTTGCTCCTCAAAATAGCCATTAACTTCAAACATCACATCTTCCTCGTTGGAAAATCTTTGATCAGTGAGACATTTTTTCAAGTTTGGGAATAGAAAATAATCTGAGGGAGCTGAATCTGGCGAATAGAATGCATGAGGTAGCAATTCAAACGTTAATTCATTAATTTTGACCATTGAAATAACGAATTTGTGAACAGGTGCATTATCTTGATGAAACAACACTTTCTTCGTATCTAAATGCGGCCGTTTTTGCTTGATTTCTTCGCTCAAACGTTGCAATAAGTTCATGCAATACTCGCCGTTGATAGTTTTTCCATTTTTTTAAGATAGTCAATGAAAATTATCCCACTCGCATTAAAAAAAAACGGCGTCATGACCTTGCTTGCAGATGGAATGGTCTTCGCCTTCTTTGGAACCGGTTCTCACTTTTCAGTCCACTGTTTTGATTGTTCTTTTGTCTCGGATGTGAAGTGATGGACACATGTTTCATCTATAGTTATGAACCGGCGCAAAAAATCTGCTTTGTTGCTGTGAAACTTCACCAAACACTCAATTGAAACATCTTCACTACGACACACACTGTGATCAAACGTGACTCCCACTTTGCACACAACTTTCTCGTGTCCAAATTTTCAAAAATAATATACGATGTACTCCACTTTTTAAAGTGCCTACTATGACTGCTAGCTCACGTCCTTTTAGTCGACGATCATCCAGTGCCACTTTGTGCATTTTCTTCACCATTTCTAGAGTCGTCATCTCATTTGGTCGACCACTGCAATGCTCGTCTTGGCAGCTCGTACGGCCTCGTTTAAGCCCTGCTACCCAATATTTTACCGTTGTAACCGGAGCAGACTCACACACCCAGAATAGAATCTAGATCAACTTTCATATTGGTTGAGCTGAGGATTTTCTAATAAAAGTAGTGTGATAGCGGTTGGTTCCTGCTCGACTCTGAACCCTCTTGTCTACTTGTAAACCCTGCTAGATGTAAACGAGAAACTGAATGATCCCCAAACATGATTTCAATCTAATCAATTTATTATAATTCCAAATATCAATCAGACACAAAACAAATCTAATTAAGGTAGATGATTTTACAGTAGAGAGCGGAGGTGAGGTTCTATAACACGAGGATATTACTACAGACCCTCAACTGAATCTAAGACAGCTTAAATAAGCTCAAATATAACTACGTCGCACACTAATAAGCTAACTTCTACTTAATCAAGCTCACAATACCTGTACTTTTTATGCATCGGAACCTATACTAGAACTTGCTGGCGATCTCTTCGGCTTGCTCAAGGTCGCTGGATCTTTTGCTGGTCGCTGGACGCTCTGTAATCTTTTTCCTGGACAACAACTAATTACACTCTCTTTCAATCTTCAACTAACAACTAACTCGCAGACTTTTATGTTAACTCCTACTTGCCAACTCCAACGTGCCAATTCCAAACTCGCGTAAACAGAATTTATATAATATACTTCATTTACAAAATCACGTTTCCTTACTCGATGAAAGTTGGTTGAAACAAATATTTTCCTTAAAGAGTCATGAAACGATTAGTAGAACCACGTATAGATCCGTCACAGTATTGTATCACATAACGATGACTAATATTCTCCACCTTCACAAATTCACTGAATAAGGTTCGCTATTGATGGCCGCCAAACAAATATTAAACAACACTAGCGTCTTCAAACTTGAAACATGTATTTTATAGATTGTGCACTTTCTAATGCAAGGATATTTTTTCAAACAAAAACTGCCATTTCTCGGTCAGGCCGGGCACTTATGAGACCAACCCCGTAGGGCGGCCATTCAGAAAGTTGATTTTACAATGCTTCATAGAAACGTTGCCAGAAATTTCGTTTGAACTCTCTGTTTTGCGCACAACTAATAGTGCGCACATTGTAAAAAAAACTTTGGTAGCTTCTTTATATAGAACATAAGAAACCGTAAGTAAATGTATTTGCTTGTTTATTTTTAATTAATATTTGAAAATGTAGTCATACTTTTTGGACACCTGGTACATTTCAAGAAAGGTTTAGCTATAGCTGCTTCCTAAAAATAAGTTCATAAATGTGATTCAAGTGCTTTCAGAAATATATTACAAAACGAAAATTCTTGGCGTGACCATACTTCAATGAAGAGTGAAAAAGATCTTGTCTGTAAGCACGTATATGCATCTATATATATATACACTTCTGGCCACCGTAAATGCAACACCCTGAAGGAAGCCCGCAAATAACATGAAATTTACAACATGCATTAGCGGAGGTGAGATAGGCAAATGATTAGAATTTCAGCGCAGTCACACATAACGCACGCCTGTGGCGCCACCTCAAAGTGGTATTAAAGGCTTGGAGACTTCGACGATTTGAAGTTCGGCAATTGTGTTTTTCTTGTGATTTCTTCAAAAAACGATCAGTTATGTCTCGTAGAAAACAGCGATCAGATTTTGATCAAGTATCCGAGTTCGACAGAGGAAGGATAGAGTGGCCTACCGAGATTGTGGATTATCTTTCAAGGAAATCGGTAGTCGTGTTGGACGAAACCAAACAACTGTAATGTGGATACGGCACCGTTGGATGCAGGAGGGTACGACGGACCGACGTAGTCAATCGCATCCACCTCAGTGCACCACTTCACGTGAGGACAGGCAAATTGTGCGCATGGCAGTGACGGATCGCTCAGTCACATCACGAACCACAGCACAACACATTGAGTCTGTAACGCATTATTCAGTATCTGCGCGTACCATTCGACGCCGTTTACAGCAGAGTGGTTTTTCGGCAAGACATCCATTACTTAGTCTATCCTTGACGCAGAACCACAGACGTCTCCGCCTCCAATGGTGCGATGAAAGAAGGATGTGGGTGGCAGAATGGAATGAAGTTGTCTTTACTGACGAGTCACGTATCTGTCTGCAACACCACGATGGTCGGATTTGAGTCTGGAGACACCGTGGAGAGAGGATGCTGAACAGCTGCGTTATGCACCACCACACTGGTCATGCACCGAGTATTATGGTATGGGGCAGTATTGGATATCACTCTCGCACTCCTCTAGTACGCATTGCCGGTACTTTAAACAGCCAGCGCTACATCTCCGAGGTGTTGGAGCCAGTTGTCCTTCCTTACCTTCGGGTCTTGGTCACAGCCATATTTCAACAGGTTAAGGATCGACCACACATGGCACGCATTATCCAATGGTTCTTCTTCAATCACCAGATTGAATTACTTCCCTGGCTGGCACGCTCTCCGGATCTTTCACCGATATAAAACATGTGGTCCATGGTTGCTCAACGATTGACCCAGATTACACCTCCAGCTGCCACACCAGATCAACTTTGACAACGTGCGGAAGCTGCTTGGTCTGCTGTACCCCAAGAACACATCCAAAGTCTCTTTGAATCAATTCCGAGGCGTGTGGCAGCGGTGATCTCCAACAATGGCGACTACTCTCTGGCTACTGATTCTGGCAGGAACCACACTTAACAGAAGTCTATAAATTTAATCATTTGATACTTGGTCAACATGTTATTTACAAAACAAATTTTGTTGTGCTATCTCTTGCCTTTCTTGGTGTTGCATTTACGGTGGCCAGCAGTGTGTGTGTATATATATATATATATATATATATATATATATATATAATATATATATATATATATATATATATATATAAAGGGATGTTTGTATATATGAAATCGCTTCACTCCAACACTGTTCAACCGATCACTATGAAAATTGGCATGTATGTTTTTTTTTTGTGGAAAAGGTATTTGTGCTGTCCTCCTTGTTGCAGCTCCCCACCAGGTGGTGCTACAGCAAAGCAACTTCTGCACTGTTCAATCAATCGCCAAGTTGCCATAGTGATCACCTACAACCGGCCGCGGTGTCCAAGGGGTCAAACCATCGGATCATGGCTATCGTGTCATGAGTTCGAGCTTAGTATCACTGAAGACCCGCCGTGTAGGGGAGCGATGCTTGTCAAATCTGTCGAGAGCTCAAATGTCCTCCCATTGGTGTGGTGTGATATTTAGGAGAGGGGGGGCAGCTCAGTTGTCATCCGCGTCACTTGACCATGGTTCAAACTTACGAGGTCCGTCGCCTAAAGCCCTTGTGTAGCTAAACAGGGTGACGGTTAATATTCACTCACTCACAACTTGGGCTCTATCACCAACATTTTGCTATGTTTCCATTGAATCGCCATTATAAAGTGAAGAACGGTGTTGCTTGAGAATATAATTTTAACATAAAATAAATACAGTAGAAAATAATATTAACGTATAACACATCCAGATGCAAATTATTTACACTATTTTAAGCTTCATTACACAAATTTTGTAACAATAAGTTAATTTTGCCGAGCAGAGATCAGCTTAGGAAAATGTTTTCAAAAATCGACCCTTAAAAGAGTTACGGGGCGTTATAAATTTTAAAAAAATCCTTTTTATCAGCGATAAGGTCTGCAGACTTAAAATTTAACAAATATGGGGGTTTTTTTGTTCAACTGAGATATGCAAAAAGCTTTTTTGTTTTGTTTAATTTGCAATTCACGTAAAATTAACTCATTAAAACTTCTTAATCCTTCAATCTGTATTGTTTAATTTTTCAATTCACCCGAGCGATGAACGGTAAACCAGGTAATATTACTATTAAAATAATTTAATATTGATGCGAAAACGTGATGCCATTAATTTTACAAAGTAACCGAGACATGGTGTGTATAGTTTCACATAAATTTAATAATAGGTCAATATTTGCTATGAATTTCATGTAAGCTAGAGAACATGTCATGATTGGTTATGAATTTTACATGAAATTTAAAATAGGGCATTATTAGTAATAGATTTTATATAATGCCCCATTATTTAAGATTGTCAATATGTAGATTCCTTTAAAGTTATGCTTTCTCGACATTGTTGCATTAATGATTGATCTGACTTGAAATTGGAAATGCGTCCAATCAGAACTAAGGAAAATTTAGGAATATCAGAAAAGGGTTTTGTATGTTTACTTAACAGAAATTCGGGATCTTTTTGATAAGCATACGGTGTTTTTCTGTACACATCATCACAATAATGCAATCAATTGTAGTTTAAATTATTCCTTGTTTAAAAATCTTAGTCTTTTCGTGCATGCGTGTGTGCTTAAAAAGGAAACATCTAAAGTATTATACAAGATTAATTGAAGGAAATTTAAACTTGCTTCATACTCTTTGATATTTACATATATGAGAATAACTCTTCTGTATACTCATACACCTTTATGGCAATGCGGTCATGCTTTATCAATTCTTATATTGAAACAACAAACGATCTGTTGAAGACAGAGTTAAAATTATAATCATGAGTAATTTAGTGATTATGTTTATTAACGTCGAACCCTGAAACAACGCGAGATCTATTAACGACAGACGTCGACATTTTAAACCATGATCAGGTGACAAGGATGACACCTGAACCGCAATTCCTCTCGCCTTAGTTCTACACCTCCTCAACAATGTGAGACACTGACAGATTTAACGTTTATCTGCCCCTTTACACGGAAGATCTTCAGTGGCATAATAGCTCGAACTCATGACAAGCCAACCACTAGTCAATCAGCATAACCAATTGGCTACAGCAGCCCCATTGAAAGAAGGGGAGTGTCTCCAGGTATATCACTTGCAAGGTACATCAATCATTCCATAGGATGGATCTTCAGTGGCAACAGGACTTGAACCCGTGATTCGACAGCGCCGGTCTTTAGTTCTTGACCATACCCAATAGGCTATTATGGCCTGATGATTACCAAGACTTCGAACCAGAACTGAACCTAGAAAACCGTAAGAAACGGTTATTTTGGTCAGAACAAAAACCGGAACTGAACCGGAAAAAATCTGTATATTTCGGTTCGATATATCTTCATTCCTTTTGTACTGTACCAACTTACCAATAGTTTCTAATTTAATTCCAATCACATCTAATTAGCATCATTACTCATATATTGCTTCTCGATTTCCTGTTTTGATGTTCACTAGTTCTTTTCTGTCTCATTTCTACATAGAACTACTTGTAAAAGGTATATTTAATTCAGCTGAATGAACTAGAATTATTGATAATTTCTTAAGGAAAAATATCACATAATGTACCAATTAAAAGAATAAAATCTTCTAGATTTTAATAAAATTGCATTTTTTGCTTACGACAGAATTATATTTTTAGTACAAATAAGAATGTACATAAAATAAAATTATTCACTTGGAACTGCACCGAAAACCGTTATCTTTGGCGGAAACGAAAATCGGAACTGAACCAAGATATATATAAATACAGTCGACTTTCGATAATTCGAAGTTGAAGGGACCAATGAAAAACTTCGAATTATCAAGTGGGTAGGAAACAACTTCCAAGATAGACGAAGAGAAATTTTTTCTAACACATTTAAATTTGAAATTATGTATTAAAACAGCTTGTACATAGGTATAAAAATATTTTTTAGTATTTTTAAAAAGTACATATAGGCAGTATAAAAACTAGACAGAAGTTAAAAGTCCTGTATTAAAAAGAATACATTTATATATAAAACAACTATTAAAAGAATACATACTATACATAATTAATTCTTTTGCAAAAAAATCTGTTATTTTTTTAGGGCATTCGAACACACTTTGTAAATAGATTTTTTTTAGAATAAATGAAACTCTTAAAAAACATCCGCATCAACATGATTTTGAAGGAAAAAGTTGCGTATAGTTTGTTTAGTGACATTTTAGTTCTGTCAGAGTTATCGGAGTTGACTCCGATGGTCATCAAAGAGGCTACGTTAGAAGGGAGACAAGCAGAGACAATGCAACACAAAACATGTAAGCTCCAACCTGTTTGCTGCAGGACTCTACGTGATAGTGAGCGTTTGAATTGTGCCGAGAGTTTCATTAGATAACTTCGAATTATCACGTGTTATATTCTGGTCAATCACAGATTTTACTTCGAAATATTGAGTGTATCAGAATGTATTGTTTTAGTTCGAAATATATGAAGAGTTTTTCTAGGGGCTGAGCATATACTTCCAATTAGCGAGAGGTTCGTATTATCGAAAGTTTGAATTAACGAGAGTCGACTGTATATATACAGTTAAACCGGAACAAAAAAAATTACGGTTCGAAGCCCTGATAATAAATATTAGAAGGTACCTAAGCTGGTAGTGTCTAACTTCCATAGCATTTCCCACTGAGGCTCAGTTTAATATAACGTTCAATAACCGCTATTATCCTCACCTGGGACTTTTACCATATCATTTGACTGAAATATGGCCACCTCTGAAGCCCACAATTATAACTTTTAAACTACCATAGCTACTCAACTCCATTAAAAGCCGCGGTGGGGAATAAACGAAATGGGTTCGCTGCATTCGAAAAAGAAAGTTGAACTTCAAATGGGACATCATTGACAGAGATTCAATAGATCTCTCAGAACATGATTTAAACAAATGAGATCAAACTTTAATACCATCAAAAATTCGAATGAGGTTTAGGATTCCATAATTCGAAACAATGAATAAATAATTTGTTTAATTAGGTTATAAATGGTTTTGGCGGGCTTAAATTACATTTTTATTGCAGTAAGAAATTTTTTTTTATCGTTCCTTTTTGTTTTTTACTTCAATTTTCTTATCAGTAAATTAACCTGATTCTTCAAAGACATCCGAATACACTTTCATCCTGGATTTAATAAAACTTGTGATTAAAAGATCACTGATATTTGCTACAAAACTGAGTGTGTTTGTGAGTGAGTGTGTTTGTGAGTGAGTGTGTTTGTGAGTGAGTGTGTTTGTGAGTGAGTGTGTTTGTGAGTGAGTGTGTTTGTGAGTGAGTGTGTTTGTGAGTGAGTGTGTTTGTGAGTGAGTGTGTTTGTGAGTGAGTGTGTTTGTGAGTGAGTGTGTTTGTGAGTGAGTGTGTTTGTGAGTGAGTGTGTTTGTGAATGAGTGTGTTTGTGAATGAGTGTGTTTGTGAATGAGTGTGTTTGTGAATGAGTGCGTTTGTGAATGAGTGTGTTTGTGAATGAGTGAGTGCGTGTGTGAGGGAGTGTGTTTGTGAGGGAGTGAGTGTGTGTTAGTCTGTAAGTGAGTGTTGAGTGTGTTTGTGAGGGAGTGAGTGTGTGTGAGTCTGTAAGTGAGTGTTGAGTGTGTGTGTGTCTGTAAGTGAGTGTTGAGTGTGTGTGTGTCTGTAAGTGAGTGTTGAGTGTGTGTGTGAGTCTGTAAGTGAGTCTTGAGTGTGTGTGAGTCTGTGAGTGTGTGTGTGAGTCTGTAAGTGTGTGTGTGAGTCTGTAAGTGTGTGTGTGTGAGTCTGTAAGTGTGTGTGTGTGAGTCTGTAAGTGTGTGTGTGTGAGTGTTTGTATGAGTGAGTGTGTAAGTATGTGTTAGTGAGTGAGTGTGTGAAAGAGAGATAGACAATGAGAGAGAAAGAAGTGTGAGTGAGTGAATGTGTGTGTGTCTGCAATGTGTCTGTGTGTTTGAGTGTGAAAGAGAGACTGTGTGTGTGAAAGAGGGAAGGAAAGTGTGTGTAGGTGCGTGCGTGCGTGAGAGAGAGAATGAGAGAGAAAAAAGTGTGCGTGTGTATGTATGTGTGAGTGAATAAGTGAAAGAGTCAATGAGAGGGAGATAGGCCAAGCATGGAAGCATGAATTGTGGCGTCAGGATGAAAAGATAAACCCTTTCCAAAAAATATATTTATCCCAAACCTTTCTAAGAATTGTTTTTTTTTAATTATGACTTCAATTATTTTTAAGAAAAAGAAATTAATATTTATAGCGAATTTAAATCCAAAAAAATATGGAAAACAACAAGCTTTATAAAAGTTTTAATTGCCTTAATCGAAGTTTTCGGAAACATAAGCTCTAATGCAAATAAATTTAATGAGGAAGAAAAAAGATAATGCGCATCCTGTTTACTAGTTAGTGCGAATAGTTAAAAAGACTTTTTTCCCTCATCACAACACGGAAGCAATAAATTTAAATCATGACGGAATGTTGTTTTTCTAACAGAATTATGATCCGATAATAAATTCAAGTTTAATACATTTTTAAAATAAATTTGCTCAGTGTGAAAAGCTATTAATCAGGTGTGTACTTTAAGATACTTCTCAGATTACCCCCTCCACTGTTTTTTCATTGAATTTACGAGTTTGAAATAATATACTGAAAGACAGCTTTAATCCTTAATTTTTCATTTTAAATTTATTTACAGTTTTTTTATTGCCAAAACCATTTACTTCAATATCTTTATACAATGGTGGCAAAATATATAGCCTTCCCAATAATCGAATTTTTCTTTTTCTCAATCATCTTTTAATTCATAAAAGTTTTTTCCACTTACATATATTTGAAAACCCTTGCAAAATTTTTATTAATGCAATAAATTTTTGAAAATTTTACATTTATATTGAACTAGCCTTTACCCGGCCACATCTCTGAGTATTTCAAGATGTCGTACTATTATATGTACTCTTTATAAGTTACTGATATCTAAGTCCTAGCAATAGACTTTCGAATGTATTGACAAATATTCTTAGACCACTCTCGATTTGAAATGACCCATATACTCTCTTGATTTAAAAAGGACAGAGCTTGAATTTGTAAAATTGAAGCACAATTATCTATTATACTTCTTACTTCCCCTACCCCCCCCCAAGAATTGATTTACACAAAACTCATTCTTAATGTCTCTCTACTCATCAAAAGAAACATGCTTACAGGATTTCAAGTCAAAGGACCTAATAGTTCGAAAACGGGAATATTTTTTATCTGTAAAAACCACTCTTAGTGGATTATTACTCAACAAAAGAAACATGCAAAATATTTAAAAGCAAAATATTTAAAAAGATTAAAAAGGGTGTTCCAAAATGAATATAAATAAAAAAAGATTCGTAGTTGCAATAGTAGTCTTGTTTCCAACAAAACAGAACCCAGGAAATAACTGAAAGATATATACATCATATTATACATTGAAGTGTTGCAACTTTTACCGAATAGTGAATTCAGAAAAATATAATTCTTTTAAACAACATCGAAAGAAAAAAATGCCAACAAGTTTCATTTTAAAAAGATTTCTGCTTACCCGCCTCCCTTAATAAATGTTTTTAACAGCATATGATATAATTTAAATTTGGAATACAACTGGTAGGCTAATATTTGGACTTAATTTCTTGCTTAGAAAAGAGAAACTTTCAAATAATTTTGAATTTTTTGTAACAAAAATTTCAGTAAGAATACCTCAATTCCCATTAATAATTAACAAATCATATTCAATAATTGTGACTGTAATTGAGGAAAAAAACTTTTCAAAACAAATCCCGCATACAGTGGGTAAATTGTAACCAAAAAAATCTAGAAAAAAAACATATGTTTTGTGTAAAACATTCTGAATATTTTTGAAATTTCTAAATTCAAAAAATATTTTGTCAAACATTGCATTTCAAACGATTCTCCCTCTATAGTTCTTTGAAACATCCTCCCCTTTCTGTAAAAATATATTTAAATAAAAGAATCGGCAACTTTTTTTTAGCAATGAACATATTGAAACATTCTGATTATTGTGGCGCCATCTCTTGGCGAAAAAGGAAGTATTGTAAAGAAAGGTAATGGGTCAGGGAGAGAGAAAAAAATTTTAAGTTAAATTTACTTTTGAATTCCACAGCATATTTCAAACAACATTTGAAAAAAGTTCTCATATTGTTGCTTTGTTAAATTAACATTGAGCACTATTAACAGTAAAGAGAAGTTGGGAAAAAAGAAGAGAACTTTTCGTTAGAATTGGTGTTAAAACATTTAAAACTGAATATTTAATAAAGTTTCACTGTCAATACATTTTAGCATCAAAAAACAAAGCCCTAAGTATATATAAACTTAATAAATAAATTCTCACTTTTCCGAGGTCTCATGAAATTAACTATACATTAACAACTTATTGTTTTTAAACTAACTTTTGATAAAAATTTCCACATGTATAGACTTTTTAATCTCTTGTGATTGGTTTCCAAGTATGAATTTTGATTAACAATGTTTATTTATGGTACTGAAATATTTTGCTACAACATATTTTACATCATTCTTATATCCGCTCTTTCCCTTATAGAATTTTAATCTACTTATTTTCACATTGCTTAAATTAAACACAGAATCTTAAAATGTGTAACGCACAGCGGATATTCTATTGTTATAAAGTATAATAGAATAAGAAAATAAGAGCGACTAAGGTTATAAAATGAATCAGATTTTTCAGAAATCCACAAAATAATAAAATAGATAGAAGTTGGACATATTTTAAAAGTAAGATTATTTATTTAATAGCTAGCCAGTACAGGTTTATCTATTGGGCGCTTGGGGCGTGCGCCCAGGGGCCCAGATAAGCTGGACTAGGCAGATTTTCTGGTTATAAATTTCGATCCTCCAGTGCCAAGGGGGCCTGTAGATCTTCTATGTCCAAGGCCTGAAATGAGCTTAAATAGGCACTGTAGCTAGCGCTCTGAAATGATTTCCATATCAAAGTATTTTCAAAAATTACGCTGGAATTCGAATTAAGAGGATTCACATACTTAGTCGAATTTCTCTCAAAGTACTGAACAAAGGGTAAAATAATGCTTCCAAACAAAGATGCAATTTTTTAATGTTCGATTACACCAATGGAATGCGAAAGGGGAGGGCAGTTGGAAGTTTACCCTCCTCCCCATAGATCAACAAATTACCCTTATGCGTTTTAAAATTACGTGTACATTCGAATGTAACCCCCCCCCCTCCCTCCCCATAAGAGCAGTTTGTGCGTATACCACTGGATTGCTTTTGAATACGCGTGGGCTATATTTTTAACCCATTCAATTCCACTGGTTTATATATACGTCTCCCTCAACCGGTGCACTAAATGCCCTGGGCGTATATATATGTCTTTCCGAAATGCAACCTTTTTTTTTTCTTTGCTCTACTATCAGCAAACCTAATCTGAAGGCTCTGGAATGCAATAAAATGCCCTTGACAATATGTTTGCTAAGGATTCACTTATTTCAGAGAAAAAATTTTCTTATTTATGCCTTTTCTTCCTAATATACCGCATAGGTGCAATATGTGAAAAACGGGGGCACTGGGAAGCGCATCGTGGTGCACTTAATTTGCAGTTAAGGGTTACAAGAAACTGCCTAAAAAGTACATTTCAATTTCCTCGTTTTACTCGCTTGCACATCTCGATGACTCAAGTGCCATTTGCTAGAGATTTTAATGTGGAGATAGTTTAATGTGTGTGACCGAATCTGCAAAGTAATAGCCTGAGTAAGGTCCCCCAAAAGCTTTGACTGCAAATGAAGACAGATCAGCATTTGTTCATATATCGAGGCTTAACAGGAGTTCACTTCATCAGCTGTTTTGTGAATTTCATACGGTCGCAGGATCGCAACGCATAAAAAATTTGTCGATATCATTTTGGTATATCCAAAAACTAACACAAAAGTTTTATGTTCTACAAATAAAATGGAGTGCTTTATTCCAATAACATCAACATCATCATCCAATAACGATATATTTTTTGTTTCATCATATTTTGCTTTTCCTTGGAATAAATTGAGTTTATTTTTTCTTCTGACATACTTATCAAAAAAGATAAAATATTTACTTTCGAGTATATTACATAATTTCATTACGTATTTTCTAAATTCCAAAAGCACGTTTCTCTAAAGCACAGTTTCGCGCCAAATAACATTGAATTCCAATCTATGACTTAATCCACTAGCGCTGCGTACTGTTGCCACCTTTCCCGATTAGTGCTTGAAATGTATGACCGATATTTTTCTTCCCCTTTCTCTATCTTATTTTCTGTTCTTCAAGAAGAGGAGGGTGAACAAAGTAAAAAGGTGAGAGACAAATTTTGTAACGAGATCTCTGTTTGTTCTTTTAGTTTCGGCCCCTACATCATCTAAATAAAAGAGGATAAGAAGAAGAAAAACTAGAAGTTTTTTCTTACTTTTTTATATCATATATTTATTTCCTTATCTAGGTGGAAACCTGGTTAAAGTTTGAGGAGAAAGTTACATTTCAGGAGAAGAATATTCTGGAGTAGAAAAAGTAAATATTTTATGTCACTTTATGAATACTTTATATATTTATTAGATTTTTTTTTTCTATTCCCTCTCTTATCTTTTTTCAAAAGAAGACTTTTAGAATAAATAGTCACGTAGCTTGGAATTCTCTGATAAAACTTCAAAATAAAGCAAATTATAAAGATTGCTATAGCTTGGGTGAAAAATATTAATTGCTGTTTCTAAATCAGGAAATTTTAAGCTAAATGTGAAAAAAAATATAAAAAAACATTCCGAATTTTTATCCTGGTACTTAATTTCTAACATCTTCTCTTTCAAAATGTTGATTTGTAGCAAAATTTTATAAATAATGCAAAAACAAACATGTAAGGAACACAGAATTTGTTTTGAAATTTTGTTCCGTTCCATTACCTAAAAAGGACAAGTTTCAATTTTTATAATTTTAATAAAAAAGCAAATGATTTTATTATTATTCATAATTTTATTATTTTTTATAACTCTAAACAATTTTTAGGGTAATTTTTAATTAATCTGCATGCAATTTTCTTCACGTAAATAAATAATATCCATTGATAAAAATTCTTGCAATAAAAAATCACTTAAATTTCAGAGTAGAATTAGAAATGGAATTCCATTTGCTAATATTTACGAAATTATACCAAAATTATGCCTTTTATTGTAGGGATAAAGTTATATCCATCAATTAATTCTTTTACATCACAAGGATATCATTTAAATTTTACATTGTAGAGTACCAATATATCACTCAATGGACTAAATTCATGCCGATCTTATGATAAAGGAAATCTCATATTTTCCATTGAATTTAAAATTAACATCAAGTACTTGTACTAGTCATTCTACTTGTAAAATTTAGATGAATTTCGAATTTAATAATTGGATAGAGATGTTCAAATATTAAGATTCTTCGAAAGGTTCTTCATAATTAAGGAATAAAAAACTCTTTTTTTAAAAAACTGTACTTTCAAATCAATTGCATTTCGTTTACTTTTGTGAGTTATTATTCTAGACAAATGTGTACTTCTTAAAGGAAAGTTTCAGCAAAACAGCAAAAGTTGGCAACAGCAAATCACATTGAATTGATTGACAATAAACATCTTATTTGTATTTATCATGTGACTATGACGTCACGTGAGTTTATTAACTGATTGGCAGGAAACACGGGATTACAGTTATCATGTAACTATCACATCACATGAATTTAGCCTATTAGAAAATAGTCATAGAATTAAAATTGAAATCATTCCGGGGTATTTTTATTGAACAATTTATTTTTAATGTTGATTTTACTATCACTTCGGCAACTCGCAGTTACTATGATGAATTGATCTAATAGCTACGATATTTTACTATTTTCATATATGTAAAATAAATATTTTAAACAGATATGCCAAGTAATGAAGCAAGTCATGTAAGGCTGTAAAAAAAAAGAGAAAAAAACAAGAATTTAATCACTATGCGCATAACTGTTTTGACTTAATATTACCTTCCCATACGTAAATCCATATTTGCATAATAAATATGTGAAACAAGTTTCCAGAAACGAAAATCTGAAGTTAATTATCTTTTGCTTTGAAAGTGAAAACAACTTTCATTAATGAATATTTGCCGTTCTGTCATTTAGCAAGTAATCAATAGGTAAAGTCAAAACTTTCGAATATTTTAATCTAACATTAAATTTTCTGTAATTATAATAAACGGAAGAGATATTACTTTTGGTATAACAATGTGCCTTTCATTTGAATAACAATTACTATTTTTGCGTGTGTAACTATCATAAAAGATATTTTCATTACTAATCTGCAAAAAAAGTAGTTTGAACAGTTAACTTAAATGGCAACGATCGTTTGAAAACAAAGAACTGCTGCTTTGGAAAGCATTAACAATATTATATTACCTTCCCTCCCCCCTATTTTTCTGAACTAAATGTGTTTTATATGCAGAGCTATTCATAATTCCTTCCAGGGTTTCGAAACGCTATAGTAAAAAAAACTAAGACAAATACCGCAACAAAAAAAAAACGTTCGAAAGAAAAAAATAATTTAAGTTTTATCTACATACCTTATCATTCTTTTACGTGTGAAACCTTGGCTATATATATATATTGCAGTGATGCATGATGTATATATATATATACATCATGCATCACTGCAATAGTTCAGTTCCTGCTACACTCGACTCAACACAATATTATCAATTTTATTAACAGCACGTGTTATCCTTTCATGCAGTTCTGCTACAACACGAAGTAAAGAGGGTACAAGAACTTGGCCTTACATAAAAGACCAAGTTTTCGAATAATACTAAAAGGAAGCACGAGCTGTCGATAACTTTGATAGTACCATGTTGAGAAATAAGACTATACCATAAGATGTACTCAGTAGCACACACAAACATTTTTAAAGGGGGGTGTCCATGGTTGAAAGTCCCTCAACTCGAATCATACCTCAAGATAACACCAATTGATCCTTCTGATTTTTTTTAACAAAAAATAGTAAAAAATAAATTGTTAATTTAATAATTAGCATTAATTAATAAAATAAATTGTTGATTACAAGTACTTAATTAAATTTTAAGTTATATATTTATAGGATTATCATCAATCGAAAAAACTCAAGGGCTTTGGGGGTGTCCGGACCCCTAGGATACCCCCTTGTGTGTGCCACTCGATGTACTATAATAAGAAATGATGGGTATTTATCTTTAATAAGATGCAACCACAGAAACTCGCCAGAGAGATAACCTCCAATGTCTTCTAACAGTGACTATAATTTAGGAATTCACTAGCGTAACTATATTGTTCCCATAAAATATAGCTATATTCTCTATTTCATTAACTACTTATATTTTATTTAGTAGTGACATTCTTTTATGGAGTGGAATTGCTCTAGTTCAAAGTACCGAATTGTCTGAAAGGGGAAAAAATTCTGAGATAGAAAAGACAGACCTCATGGATAGTCCATTGCTACAACATAATGAGCTGTATGCAACTCTCTAGTAAAGATATCTGTACGAAAGATATCTGTATCTCTTCTTGTGCTCCACTTTTAGAGAGTCAGCTGTCTAATGGATCCTCCCTCTGGAGGATTAACAGCTATAAAGATAGCAAAAAATTTGGGTAGGATGGATGATAATGTTCGACAATCTTGGCAGTGTATGACTAAACCACGGGGGCACTCATCTTCCAGAAGGCAATGAATGACACTGAAAACTGACAAAATGTGAGAACAAAGTGATCGTTTAAACGGGTCTTTGATCAAGATAGGTCAACATCAACGCGTAACAGAGACTTCAGCAATTATAGATAACCTTAGGTGACTCAGAGTTTTTGAAATCAGCCATAGCTTCTCAACTGGGAGCTTTAATAGACACGAGGTGAAGGACTCATTCAACCTAGATCTAACTAATTGAATTTGAAATCCTGATTCGAATTGAATCCGAATAAAAAAAAACGAAGATGTGTATCTGGAGACTTACCAATAAACAGTAGGATATTAGTCGAACTGTCACCTGTGTCACTCACATCAATAGTGAGTGGGTCTGTAATTCCAGTTCATTAGACTAATGAATCCCTTTCGTTATTTTATTTTCATAACATCCTTGCAGCTTTAAGATATTTAGAAGCTAATCAGTGGTACTGCTTCTAATATACCCTTATTACATTTTCATCTGGATAATACCTAGTATAATTGTAAACTGTGGTTTTTTCTATTTATTGACGGGGGAAGGGGGTCTCAAACACCACCATTTTCTAAATATTGCTGAATCTCCCACCAGTATAGGAATTTCGGAGAGGCTGGTGAAAGGTGCCTTAAGGTATCCGACAACCCTAATATTGGAAGTTTGCCAAAAATTGACAATTTTTTACGATTTTGTTTTATAGGCTATCTTATTAGCTTTATGAAAATACAAAGTTTATTATTTTCCGTTCACTAGAACAAAAACTACAAGGATTTTAGTAAACGTAGATACCATTACTTTAAGCAAAATTTTATACTTTAAAACTCACTTTACTCGAAATGTGTATTGTTGTTTTTGAAAATGCTCAAACGGGGTCAGGGAATGCTAAAAAAGTTTTGAAAATAATTAACTGTGTAAAATTTTTTGTGTATGTTCTGTATAAAAGTGGAAGTAATTTAATCTTCAAATTTATCAATCACTGTTTTATTACAAAATTTACTGTCCTTTATGAGAATATTGTAATCACTGTTTTTTTAGCAATGTCATATAATAACTGAGATAAAGTGCTCTAGTTTTTATATAGAGTGAACCAATCTTGTATAGAGTGAATCAAAAGGCTTGCCCTGAAAATTTCTAACCACTGTACTGAGACACCTTGTATAGGGTGAACCAAAAGGCTTGCTCTGAAAATTTGTAACCACTGTACTGAGACACCTTGTATAGGGTGAACCAAAAGGCTTGCCCTGAAAATTTGTACCCACTGTGCTGGGACACCTTGTATAGGGTGAACCAAAAGTCTTGCCCTGGAAATTTGTAACCACTGTACTGAGACACCTTGCTTAGGGTGAACCAAAAAGTTTGCCCTGATTATAAAAATTCATATTGCAAAATAACCACTTAATATAATAATGTAACTTTGGTATTTTTGAATAAATCAGTCTTAGAAGGATATTTTTCCTTCAAGAGGAACTCGGGGAAACATTTGTAAGAAAGACATCATTTTTTGCCTAAATGGCATTGATTCAAGAGAAAGCCCAATGTGTGCTTTGGTTTCACGAAAAGAAATCCTCCATTAATGTTCAGTGTAAATTTCGATGTTGTTATGGAAGCAAACTTCCTGATATACAAAGTCAGAAAAACGATTATATGAAAGGGAGCAAAAACAAGGTATGTAAAAATTCTTCATAAAACACTTAAGTTGCATGCTTATAAAGTGCAAGATATGGTAGGGAACATTTTGAGGGACCTTAAATACTGCCTTAGACATTCTCCGAGCTACCAAGAGAGCACATATCAAAAGTTTCTGAAGTAAATGGTATTATAAAAAATTCATAATAATCAGTGCCGGTTTAAACTCATTTCGGACCCTTGGCACAGAAGATCGATCCCCTTAGAAGTGGTGGATGGAAATTTATAACCAGAAAATCTGGATGAAATCCAGTTTATCCGGGCCCCTGGATGCCCGCTCCAAGCGCCCAATGGATAAACCGACACTGATAAAAATATTTACCTTTTATAGAAAAAGCATATATATTTTTGATTATAATAGTTTGAGTGCAATAAATATTTATCATCTGGGTAAAACTTTTGGTTCACTCTATATCATATATTATATTCGAATTATTCCATATATTTCTTCACAACCTTTTTTACAACATAGCATTAATAACTGATAATGTCTTCATCAAAAATTCCTTCCCGAATTATTAAATATGTTTTTTCTATGTAGCAGAGCTTTGCAGAGTTAATAAAACTCCGAACCTTACCGATAGGGCTCAAAAAAGGCGTTGTATTATATCTATATATTCATATATTTTTTTTTGCTTCTAATTTATTCCCTCGCTTTCTTTTCAGTGTATTTCATTATGCACAAGTGCGAAAGAAGAAAAATTTGATCCGATATTACTCAACTATCTATATTTCTCCCTGCGTCTTGATCTTCTCAGAGAGAGAGAGAAAAAAATAAAGTCTTTTGAAAATAAATACGTTTGTGTAAGTGCGGGCGTAGAATGAAGGAGGAACAAAACTCCTTTTTTAGGAGATGAAATTGCGTCCGATAGAGAAAAGGCTTCTGCACTCCTGGAAGCGTGGAAAATTCTATTCTCTGCAATCTTCAAAAAGAAGATTGGAAGGGGGTGGCAAAGAAAAGAAGGAGTTAGTGTGTTACGCCGTGTTTTCGAATATCTCTTCGGATGAATGCGTTACAAATATAAACTATCCAGACTATTTTGCAAGTGAAAGAAAAACGTCTAAACGATGAATGGGGTTCTTGGAAAACTGTAATCCAACTCTCGCCCCGCGTTCTCGAAAGCAACTATTTTTTTAGTTCTTAGAAAAACCGCACAAATATATACAAAGTTCTTGTATAACAAATGTGTCCTCTTGCAAAGGGATATACAGTCAAAGCCTATTATTGAGTATTTGCAAAATTTTGGTTTGGTTATTTTTAATGAAATGACAAAGAGAAAAAGGAAATGTATGTTACCGTTAAAGCTCTCAAGCTGTTAATAGGTAGATTAATTGATCGGCCCCGTTAAAGTACTGAATCAAAAGTATTTTAACTAGGTAATTTTCTCATAAGCAGTTTTCGTATTGTTCAGGTTCAAAAGTTTGTTTCTCTCATTTCCTTTTTGTTAGGAATTTTAATTGAACGTTGACTCATCCCACAATAATTTATCCTATGTCTTCAGAAACAGAGTGGTAGAGACAATAAATGTATTCGATTAAAGACTTCAATTAATTTATAATAAATTTAACTACGACTTCCAGTATCTTCTAAAAGCAAATTAAGTGTTAAATGTTCCACTATTACAAAATATAATTCATTCCCTGAATTGTTATAATATGTTAAGCAGTTTGATTAATTATATTATAGTTTTTCAGTTAATTTATGATTGAGTGGGTAAGGGATTTTGGGGTTTATTGGCGCAAGAGCCGATTTCGGCTATACTGCTCCAAACATTTGTTTTAATATCTGTGGTCTAGACAGGAAGAGATAATTTATGATTGATTCTATCAACTAATGTGTTGATTGTTTGATTGCATTAACTTGATTCTTTAGATATAAAAAAAACAAATAATCATTTAATTTAAGCATTTAGAAATGTTTCTGCTGTCCCACCAAAGTTCTTGTTTTCACTTTAACGAGTGTCTAGTAGGTAATGTTCTAAGTATCTAGGTAATTAATTGGTTGATTACCTAGATAATTTGAAAAATGAAACAATTTTCCACACTTTAATGGATCACTCTAGTTAATGGAAATATTACCTAGATAATCTGCAAAATAATTGATTTCTACTCTTTAGTGGTAACATATGATGTTTTTGTAATGTATATGTAGTATGTTTATGTACATATGTTTTAACAATTATGAACAAATTTTGTTATGTCATAATAAAATTAACCTAACTCAGTGATGCAACAGCCCATGAGGGCCAAGGCCTACTGTGCCCATATCAATAAACGTGATCTTGGGCCCTGAGGTGCATGAGTAGATGTTCTGATCAGGTGGTCAGTCTGAAGCAAAACCTCAAGTGTTAAGTTCCCAAGCAAGCTTGGTACTCTTTTATCGACCCACTGAAGGGATAAAAGGCTAAGTAGACCTTGCCCAAACCGAGATTTGAACCTCGGACTTGGGGTGGACGACTCAGCCACTGGGCTTCATAATAAAATTAGCAATTCATAATTTTGATACTAGACATGTAATGAATATTTTTAAGGCTTAAAGAGGTTAAAATGGATTTTTCTAAATAAGCTTCTAAATGAATTGCGCTATAGTCTTATAGAGAAAATCGTCTTTGCTTTTTTTTAAAACTTTAATTTGTCTTAATTGTAATAAATAGGGATGTTACATATAAAAAGTGATTTCATTTAACATTAAAATAAGGCCCATAATGTGATTCAAAATAAGATGATACAAAAATTTGCCATAGAAAGTATGCAGAATCAACGTAGCTGACACAGAAACACTCACTGAAGTTTGATTTATTCAAGAATGTTTATTTTTAATGTTATAAACTAAATTAAAAGTATATCGTAACGCGACTATTTCTCTCACACACATTACTCTCTCACGAACTCATCACGAGATCTCTGAAACTATTAGACCTACAGACTTTAAATTTGGCAAGCATATCTATCTTATTGAGTCGAGATTCACTAAGTTTTGTCAAAATCGACTCCTAAGAGAGGTTCCGGCGTCATAATAGGCAAAAATGCCCATTTTTGAACTCATAGACCTACAGATTAGAAATTTTGCAATCATATTTCTTTTAGAGATTGACTAAGAACCAATTTTACGGAAATCGATCCCTACGGAGGGTTGCAGAAATTATAAGGTCGTATAGATTTTTTTTAAAAAGCTCCCGTTTTTGAATTATCAGACCTACCGACTAAAAACCTGACAAGAATGTTTCTTTCATTGATTATAGTTCCTCTAAAATTAGATTTGAAGGAAATTGACTCCCAGGGACTTGCAAGAGCATTATGGGCTAAAATTCCCGTTTTTTGAACTATCAGATCCACAGACATGAAAATTTGGTAAGAATGTTTCTTTTATTGAATAGAGATCCACTGTAAATAGTTTTTGGGTAAATAGACTTCGGGGGTGGGGTTACGCGGATGTAAAAGAAGATAAATATCATTTCGCTTCAGAAATTCAAGTACCGCTCTTCTTAAATCAAGAAGCGATGATTATAAGAATGGTATACTGTACAATCGAAAACTTTTAATGCTAATTCTTAGATATCAATAATTTAAAAACAAATATCTAGAAGACATTAAGAAATACAAAGCTAAGCAGGTGGTTAAGAGCTAGTTTATTTTATTTATTTTACGACATAACAAACCCATGCAAAAAATTTTAATAATTTGTTTAAGGCTTTGAATGGGAGTTGTGAGAAAAAATACATTTATAATCAGAAGAATTTTTTTTTTTTGAAAAATAAAACTGCCTATATATAAAAGAAATTTTTTAAAAAAGAGAAATATGCAAGGACCTCCCTTTTAACACACCTCTATTTAGCAAATTTTTCTATTTTGAGAACTTTTTCCTGTAACCAAGAACATTTTAGTATTTTCTTCGTACAAAAACCTCCAAATAGTGAGGTGCATTTTTAGTGTAACGAACTTTTGTGTGAATCCATTTTTTTTTCCTTCTCTATTTTAAAAATATTTCTGAATATTTCAAATTATTCTCTTTTAACCCATTTTATGGTGATCAGTCGTCTTGAACTGGCTTTACCAAGTGCCTAACTCTCCTAGAGCAGCAAAATTACCATAATTTTTCAAATAAAATTAACAGATTTTATCAGTAGTTAAACTCAAGAACGCATGTGATAATGTATGATGAAAATTACTGGTTATAAAATAATTTATGTTTAAAAATACTTGTATGCTTTGCATTGGAAAATGTCATTAAAGTTCCTTAATTTTAATACTATTTTTGAAGTTGAAAGTGCAATATATTTATGGACAATATTTTTTTTTCGTATTTTTCGTGTAGATATCTTTTTGATGGGTAAAATTAAAAAATAAAAAGATATTGATTTGCCCAAAAAAGTGTGTGAGAGAAAGAAAGAGTAGTTATTTTTTTAATAATATATATTATAATTCTAACGTACATTAAAAATCAATCTCCATTTAACGAATTTTCCACATAAGGAAATATATTTCGGGATTTAGCGACTTTGTTAAATAGAAATGCGATTGTAATACTGATTGCGATTATTATGTAAAATAATTGCGATTGATTGTGCTTCCTGCATTTCTAGTCCATTGGTTTCTAATTTAATATAATACCTTTTAAAACCCTAAATTAATCTTTAAAAATAGAATGAAAGCGGAGATGTAGTATTTTCTGATTGAATGACAGATGGTACAAACAAAGCTAAATAACTAAAAGCAAATTATCTAAAATTTTAGTGATTCGGTTAATATATTTACAAAAAAAAAATATACAATGTAGCCAAATAGGATGTAATACTCGGTATTTATTAGTAATTAAAATTTTTGTAGCTTTCTTTTTAGCAGTGATAAGTAATCTCTCTCTTAAAAATACAAATAATTTAAACATTAATTGTATAGCTGAGTTCACATATTACAAATGTAAACAAATTCAGATTAAATTAGGTGAACAAAAACTATTAATTTAAAGTGCATTTTAGGTGTGTTCATATAAGATAACCATTCCAAATAAATAAAATATTTTCAATTTTTATGAGGAAAACTCAATTGAATGTCTTAATAGAAGAAAAATCAAACATAAAAAGTGTGTGTGTGTATAACTAAAGATTTAATTTTCATTATTTCTCCTTTTACTCGAAGTTTGACAAGTTTAAGCACCAAAATGATAAAAGAAAACTATTATCATCATTTTTTCAAATTTTTTTTTAACCAAGCACTTTTTCCATCACTAAAATTATAATATGATTGGAGAAAAGAAAGATAAATTTGAAGTACTCTTGGATCTTGAAAAAGTAGTGTTAAGTATATAAAAAAAATCTAGAGCAGTTAAGATTATTACTCAACAGCTTTGGAAAATAATAAAACGTCTTAAAGTCAAAACGTCAAGTTTTTTTGGAGGGGAAAAAATTCTTCAAGCGTTCATTGACTATTTCCATTCTTCCTATTCTTCTTTTTTTATTGTATTCATTCAGTTTTTTAATTGGATTTATTGAGGCAATTTCGTTATGCAATGTTTAATGGCTGCTTTTATTCGTACGTTTTAATTTTAGATCAGATTATCATTTCAGATTAAATTTAAAAAGCGTTTTCTTTATTTATCAATTAGGAATTTTAAAAAATCCTTTTGGGATTAAAAAAATAGTACTTTTTCATTATAATCTCTTCTTTTTGACAATGTTTTCGGTAATTCTTCATATTTTCCAATGAGGTAATGTATTTTTAAATAAATACATTGACTGAAGACTTTTTTATAAAAATTAATTTATACCTACAATACATGCACCCCTTTTTGTAACAATTGCAATCTCTTTTAATTTAAAAGGATGATTTCTTTGTTGTATAGTGTATTTACTTATGTCAGGCGTTGGCAACCTATGACACGCGTGCCATATTCAGTGGTACACTACACTACTTTACAAATTTCTCAATTTTTGAGAAAATGGAAGTTGATAATTTTTAAATGGAGCTTATTAGATTAAAGTCTTCAGAATTACAGAAATCAACAATTACAAAATTACGAAAAAATCCGAGACAACTCAAACGAAAAATCGACAGTTATTTTAAATAATTGCATGTAATTTCTGGAAATATTTATTGGAAATAGTTTGAAGAAAATTGTATTGTACTCTGCTTTCCATTTTTGGTTCTATATGTAGCAATCATCTACATAAGCCAGTGATTACTTTTGTCTAGTGGGATGTTACGTACTTATGAATCCATAGGTCGCGGGTTCTATCCTCCGGATACGCGCCACTTTATCCGTGACCCGGACATGATATGAACAAGCAACATTCTGATCTTGTACCTGATTGAGGAAATATTTTCTCGTAAGAAAAATGTTTTTAGTCTTCAAAGAAGTTGCTTAATTATTTAATGTTCGCAAATGGGTCAAATTGAAAGTCACAAGTTACACCCTTGATATTGTGATACGAAGTAGAGTGGTTTGGGGACAAGGTTCTCCCATTAAAATACTTTTTTATTTAAAAATATTGAAAGGGAATACTTATATTTTATGTTGATTATTTCTTATTTTAATATATGATATATAATAATATTTGTACAATTTTAATTATTTATTTTTGTTGAAGGAATAATTGTATTTTATGTAATTTACTTTTATGTTAATAAATATCTTTAATTGGTCTAAAATTAATGAGTAATAAGACTCTCAATCTATATTCTTGATCGCTATCCCCTAATTCTGCTTTCATTGTATGGAATCGAATTATTTCAAATATTTTTTACAACCTGGCACCTTGAATTATATTAGTAGATTGGTTTGGCAAGCCAGAGCTACAAGGTTGCCAACACCTGATTTATGCATTCATATAAATATAGGCATATGATGCCTACTTTAATTTCATTATTTTATTTAAGGGATTTATAAGTTGGAAAACATATTTAATTCGATAGATCCGTTTTATAAATGCCTAAATATTTTTAAATTTTGCATTAGAGAGCTGAAAATTGATGAAAAAAATATTTTTAAAACTTGACATGCATTTTTGTTTCACTTCATAAAGGTAAAAAAAATTTTAATATTTTATTGATTGAAGGTTAATAGTCGTCACAAGACGAAGAACTCATGATTCAAAAAAGAGGCAATAATTTTATTTTGCGAAAAAAACACACTCATCAAATAAGTGGTATCAATTGAGAGGCGAATATCGAATAGCACGTAACAAACAGAAACTGATCGAAATTCAAATTCTTTCACAGCAAACAAGTTGCCAGTGCACACAAAGGATAAATATGTAATTGGTAGCGTTAATTATACACTGAAGTGTCACTGCTACCTAGTAACGAGTTGGGCCTCCTCTGGCCTTGATAACGGCTGCCACATGACGAGGCATAGATTCAACAAGTTTCTAGAAACGTTCCACTGGAATAACTTGCTAAATATTGGCTAAGGCTGTCCATAATTCTGTAGGGTTCGTTGGTGCAGTGTAATGGCCTTTTTCAAACCTTGTTCCAAAACATTCCAAAAATGCTCAATAGGATTTAAGTCTGGGCTTCCAAGTGGCTAATTTATGACAGAAAATTCAGAGGAATGCTCATCCAATCAGCCAGTTTCCAACCGAAACTTGTGAGACGTACTGTTATATTGCTGGAAAACTCTACTACCGAGCAGATAACAGAACAGTATAAATGGATGGAGGTGATCACCCAGCAACTCTACGTACCTAATTGCATTGAAGGACTTAATCGCATTAACTTGATTCAAACGTATTTATTATAACTCTGGCAACGTTCGAAACCATAATTTTAAAAAGCGTATAAATGGGTGATTTTTTCTATATTTAGTGTCAATTGAATTAGAATATACGTATAAAAAATTTTTAAGAATATTACTGCAATAAAAAATACGTAAATGCAATTTTTTTGGCAAAAAACGTAGAAAAAAAGGACATATTTTCAAAAGATTCTCTTTTTATGAAAAAGGCTTCTATAATAATATGTTGGCTTTATATAAATAAGTCTTCTATCCGTAGCCTGAACTAGTACTTTTTGAAATATATAATTTAAAAGTGGATTTTATTCATATTTTATGATACGAGAGTAAAATTTCAACCAAAAATGTTCTTTAATGAATGTGGATCGTAATTCTGCAAATATGGTGCAATTTTTTCAAAACTTTTAGTTCTATCCCGGTATAGAGAAGGCATAGCTACACAGGGAAAATATTATTATTATAGAAACATTTTCCTTCGAAGGAGAATGTTTTGAAAATATACTTTCTTCATCTTTTGCCATAAAATTGAATTTAAATAATTCGTCTTGTAATAATCTTAAAACAATTTTTGTGTATGTTCTGATTCATTTAACACTAAATATCAAACAGTTTTTCAATTAAGGCGACTGGATACCATCTTAAATTTTTTTTATTTTTAATTTTTGAAATTTGGTTTTAATTGTGTTAAATAAGGACCATTATTAAGTAATAATTCCACATAAAAAAGTTTAAATTTGTTTGCAAAATGTTTGTAAAATTTAAAATTTTTTAAGATTTTTTAAATTCTTAAGGCTTTTTTAAACATGTGTGTATATTTTCTTTCAAAAACTTTTTTCAAAATACCTTATAACATACTTCATGAAACCGTGCGTGGTTTTCTTTATGCTGCAACTCATTAATTTTATATTAATTTTTTCCGTTGTGAAACATACAAAAATTCTCTAAAAAACAACAATTCGGATTTTGAAATTTTTTAAAAAAATTACTACCTAGCTTAAAGCTGATTCCATGTGCAGTTTCACAAAATATACATTTTAGAACATTGATAAAAAATTTCCCATTCCTACTTCAATTATAAAAAGGCCTTAGGGTTCTGAATGATAATATATGATCAAAAATGCAACATGGAGAAATATCAATTTGAAGTTTTCATTCCATGTATAACATGATATAATGTTCATCGAATTATCTGAAACTTTTATGAAATGTTAATTAGCTTATTTAAAACTCCTTAGCATAAGAAATTGCAAAAATGTGGAACAATTAAACAGTATACTGGCATAATGATTATATAGATGAAAGCAAATGAAAGATCAATATTTCATAAGACTTTACCTTAATAATTATAAAAAAATAAATACACAAACCTCAGAGCTAATTTCACGATCAGTTTTACAACTTAAGTAATACACAACATGTACAAAATATGTTCATGCCTTTATTTTTTATATCCATGATTTTAAAAGACTTCGCATGTTAAATATCATACACGAATGAAAGCAAAATCTAATAACAATTTGTAGGTTAGATATATCAAAATCCAAGAACTGCATCTGCGTATATTTGTTTAAATAAATATTTTAATAATAATTTGTTGAATTTCACACACACATACATTGGAGATATATATATATATATATATCACCGAAAACAAATATATAAAAATGGCAGTGTTTTGCTATTCTTTTTTGCGAATTAGATTTTCAATTATCCGAGTTTTCAAAATGAGATTTAGTATTTGTGCTTTGAGAGAATCCATTTTTAAGTTTTAATTTCATTCATAATAATATCATAAAAAGCACTCACAACTTTTAAATCTTGATTAAATCCGTTTGCTCTTCAATAAACGACACACAAACTAGAATTTTTGCATGAATCACACAATTCTTTCTTGAAATGATTTGTTACCACATATGTAATTCTACATATGTTAGTCTCATTTACGCGCGATAGAAGATAATTAATTCGTTTTTTATCAGGCACTTTTCTAGCAGATGATCTGAAAAGTGTGCGCGGCAGTTTTGTTTAGTCTGCTGTCCAGCATCAAAACCTGTTCCATAACTAAATACAAAATACAGGTAAAGCTTTGAAATTTTGCAGGCGTGTTTATAATGATTAGAGGTATCACATAAGCCAACAAAAAAATATTTCGATAGTTTGAAAGATTATTCTGGGTTGCATGTCGCCTTAAACGCATTTTTCAAAATCGTTGTTCCGAACTTAGTCACCAAATATGTTAGTTATTTTTTATATTCAAGAATGAAGCCACGCACGTGAATTTATGATTTATTCGAAATATTCTCATTTAGAACAAATATTGGTACTTACGTACTGTCGCAACACTGCCAACACTCACGATAACTCGCCAAGCTGGCCACCCTGTTTTCACATGAGTCGTACGTGCTGAATTGTCAACCATGTATTTCGTCTCGTATAACGTCACCATTACGGTTGCGATAATAGGTAAGTACCCAAATATTAATTTCCTTTTCAAATCCCTTCGTAGGAAGTAAACATATTATAAACAGTAAATATTGCACATACAGCATAATACAAATATCGAATTATAAATATCTATTCATTGCTAGAAGCTTATTCAAACAACACGTTATTTTAAATTTCAAATTTTCTGTTATACCATACAGCAAAAAATTAATTCGAAGTAAAGTGAAATAAATATTACTTAACGCAGTTTTATAGAAAGATAACGAAATATTACTTCTTGTTATGATGGGTGCTTATATAGAATTAATTTATTTGTGACTAAATATACTAAATAAAACGATGAAACTTGTGTAAAAGCAAATGTAGGATGTAAATATCAAAGTGAAAATATATATTAACATGATTCTAATCATCAATAGATTTTTTTTAATTTAGTGAGGATAAATATTTGAAACATATATAGATCCTTTGAATTCCTCAAAAGAATTTCTAAAATATTTATAAACGAACTTGCGTCAATAGTTTAACGAAATCAGATTTATGATCTAAAGAAACAAGTGCATGAAATAAATTAATTATATCCGTTTATGAATTCATGCAGCTTTAAAACGCATCTGTATCATTTACACAGTTACGTTAGTATTTTATTTAAGTGAAATTAAATTACTGGAAATATCAAGTAGCCAAAAAAACTCCTTCGCTTTTGAACGGAGTAAGAAAAGACTTTTTTTTATACAATAATTTTGTTTTGTTTTTCAAAATATCCATCCTCTCATTGAACAACACTTTCCCCCAACGAGAAGCTAATTTATAAATACCATTTTTAAAAAATTGCTTGTTCTTATTTTAAAAAAACGTCAATTCCTCTCTTGTGAATTCTCGTTCATTATTGTAAATTGTTTACCAAAGATATGTGATAAACCGACGGGGATTTGTGCAGCAACCCCGTCTCCTGGGAGTCGCAACCAACGAAAGACAAGAATAACGTTCTGCAAGCAAAAAGAAACGAACCAAACACTGGAAACTATTATTCAGAAGCTGTGTGCGGCGAGTGAGTGAATATTAACGTTGCACGGACGGTTCAGATACACGAGGGCTTTTGGCGACGGACCTCGGAATTTTGAACCATGGTCAAGCGAAGAGGACTATACTTGAGCTGGCACCTCCCTCTCCTAACTAACACACCACACCAACGGGAGGACGTTTGAGTTCTCGACAGATTTAACGTGCATTGCTCTCCTACACGGCGGGTCTTTAAGATACTAGACTCTAACTCATGACATGCCAACCACAATCCGATACCTTGACCTACTAAGCTACTGAGATCAGCTGCGTGTGGCAAGCAAACGATAGGTATCATGGCTTACTGTGGACAGACATCTGCATAAAGGTGTGTTCCCCTTTCGTCCTGAACGCTGCCTACGATCAGCAGCAGCCCATTGGTAGCTCCATTTATAGTGATGCCAAGAACACAAAGACTCGATATCTATTTATAGAATCGCATTCTGTTTATTAGTGAAAGTGGCTTTAGTCAGGGCAACAATTCTCAGCGCAATGATATGAAGGGTAGAAGGGACTTAGTTTACTCTCACTAAAATCAGTGAAAGAGACCGTTGTGATGATCTTGGAGTACTCGCATGGAGAGGCATTTTGTTAAAGTGTAAATAAAGCTCCATATTTTCAACAGCGACTCAATTACCGAAGATAATTAAACCGATGAAATTATCCTGTCACACATGCATCTGTTCCAATGCTTCATTAGTTCAGACTTCATTTTTGTGGAGGCCAAGGTAGCCTAGAAGTTAAGGTATCGAATCGTGTCCGGCATGTCATGAGTTCGAGCCCAGTACCATTAAAGACCCACCATGTAGGGGTGCGATGCACGTTGAATCTGTCGAGAGCTCAAATGTCCTCCCGTTGGTGTGGTGTGTTAGTTAAGAGAGGAGTGCTAGCTCAGGTGCCATCCTCGTCACTTGACCATGGTTTAAAATTACGAGATTCGTCACCAAAAGCAATCGTGTAACTGAACAGTGAAACGTTAATATTCACTCCCTCACTCATTCACTTACTTTATTTCTGTGGATGACACAATGCATATCCATACAATCTCTGTTGTTGAAAAGCTTCTTGGGAAGGAGGGAGAGATACTTGCAGAATGGATTGGCCAGAGTGCTCCCCTGATTTAAATCAAATCGAACATGTTTGGGATGCTTTGGGGAGACGCTGGCAATAAGATCGTAACCACCAGAGAACACCAGAATGTTGAAAGACATGCTCATCGAAAAACAGGCAACTATTGCACAACTGGATAATTTGGTGATGAGTATGAACAGGCGGTGGCACGTAACGTTTGTAGATCGGGGAGGTCATATCTCTTACCAAGAAGCTTTAATTTGCTATTCTTTTTGGCGAGACATTTTTAGCCTCGCCATTTTATCAATAAAGAGCAGCGTTTCTGCTTTGTTCCATAATGGATAAGTACAATTCATTTCTGGCTATTATGTTTTTATGAACCTTTATGTGGTACATTTTGCCTCTGTGGGGTAAATTTCATGCCGTCTGTTTTTTTTTCTGAAATATGGTACAATTTGGAAAGAACAGTCTAAAGATATCTATGTATATAAAGGGGAAAAGCGAATCACTCCTTCACTTGCTCGCTCGCTTTTCGCGAGATCTCTGAAACTATTAGACCTACAAACATGGAATTTGGTAAGCATGCTGATTTCTTTAAGTAGAGATCCGTTAAGAACCAACGGGAGTTCCTAGAGGCTTAGGGGAAATTATAGAAGAGACTTCTTGGTTTTGTTTTATTTTTAACTATTAGACCTGAAGGATGGGTTCGTTCTCGGTACCTTCTGTTCCGAAAGCCCACATCCTATCTCTAGGTCAAAGTGATCACTTAATCCACAGGCAAGTTAGTATCTTATATAGAATCCACCACCACACACTCCCCTACCAGTGAGTCGGTAAGGCGAACGAACGATATCGTTGTTATGACGGCTTTGCTGGTTGCGTCATTCGTGCGAGACGGCTTGAAGGTTGCATCATGTGTGAGACGGTTTTGCTGATTGCGTCATGTGTAAGACGGTTTTGTTGATTGCGTCATGTGTGAGACGACTTTGTTGATTGTGTCCATGTGCCCAACAGCTTTCGTTGCATTTGCGGTGGATAGATGGGGCCACGATTTTTGCGTGATGGTTGCGGTTGTTCGAAGCTCCCAGGGTCACCAATGAAGGAGGATCCGTTATCTGTACCTTCCATTCCGAAAGCACACTCCCTATCCCAGTCTAGAGGCAGTTAATGTCTTATTTAGAATCCACCATCACGGACCTCTAAACTTGAGATTAGATAGGCAAGTTTCTCTAAGAACGTATCTTAAGAAAATTGACACTCAAGGGGGTTGCGAGGGGTGTTATAAGGAAACTTCTCATTTCTGAACCATTAGATCTACAGACTTGAAATTTAATAAGCCTGCTACCTTTGTTGAGTAAAGATCCGCCAAGAACCAAGAACGGAGGTGTTTTAGGTATTAAAAAATCACGTTTTTGAAAGGTAAGACCTAAAGATTTTAAATTTTTGCAGGCATGTCTCTATGTTTTATAGAGATCCACTAAGAATGGGTTTTTTGGAAATCTACTCTGACTCTAAGTTAGGGTCTAAGGGAGTAAAAGATAATTATACTTCCGCTTGATAAATTCAAGTCCTTTTCCATTCAAGGAGTAAAGGTTATAATAATGTTTTTCAATATAATTGAAAGCTTCATTTTAAGACTTGAATATCAATAATTAAAATGCAGTATATAACCATACAACGACATGAAATACCCATGGAAGAGTTTAGTGCATAAATTAAAAGATAAAAATGTAACAATGCACGATAGTTACGGGATTCTAATAGAATGCTTGCAGGGAAAAATAAAAATCGAATCTCAGTGCTTCTAGTATGTTTCCTCACCCGAATAAATTATGCCTCGTTATAACTGAAGCATAACTTTATACGGTTGCAGGGAAAAGAAATTTTCACTTAGTTGACTTCTCATTATCACGCTTGATTTAGTTACGTCAGCAGTTAAATGTGTTCGCTTTGCCAAATGTTACAAAATAAATAAATAAGGATAAATTCTTTCTTTTTCAAAATTGAGTCTTTCTGCTCGAATGAGTAAGTTTTATAACATAATATATATTTCTTTCAAACACAAAAGTAACTTCAAGCATTGGCGAAGTAAAAATTATTGCTTTTGTGTAGAATCATGATTGATGATCTTTTAAACATCTTTTACGAAAGGGGGGGGGAGTAGTTATTTTGAGTTCCACAAAAGAAAGTCGTAAATTTTTATCCAAGAAAGTGGTGTTATGTGGTATATTTATGACTTGTTAATGTCAATCATTTTTGCTTGATTACACCTAGTTTCATATATTTATATTTACTTGTTCCAAAACTAAATAAAATTTAAAACAAAACGGATGATTCGTTTTAGAAAAGTTTCAATAATTGATACAATAAATTTTCAACGGGAAATAATCTTGTAATAAACAGACAACTATTAAAATTGTGACGGATCTATACGGTCTTTCACTAACTTCTTTTTTCCTTTAAAGCAATTTATTTATTTCAATCAATCTTCATCGAGAGCCAGGCGTGATTTATGTAAATAAGGAATATTATATAAATTCGGTTTTCGTAAGCTAAGTAGGAGCTAAGTAAGAGGAAGTGAGAAGTCAAGTGAATTAAAGATCGAGAAGTCGACACATAGCTGTTGACAAGTTAAGCGAGCCTGATACGTGTTGATGTACGCGAAGAGAAGCGGATTTAAAATAGTGAAATTCACTATTACGGAGCGTGGAGTCTTCATCAATTCATCCAGCAAAATGAAGTGCCTGAAGTTCGTCACGAAGGAGTCACAGCAGTAAAATATAGGGTTAGTGACTTTGATTAAGAAAATCAGATTATTATTGGAAGCGTAGTTGTAATTGTGCACGTTTAAGCTGTCCTAGATTCAGTTGGAAAATTCTGTATTATCCGCTTGTATTGATATCCCGCCTCTTCACTCCACTCTAGTTTATTTATCTTAATTAGAATTGTGTTGTGTCTGATCTTATATACTGATAAGCGTCAATAAATCAGTTTGATTGGAATTATGTCTTCTGATCATTTAAGTCCGCCTACACATCCAGCCGGGTTTTCAGATAAATAGGAAGGTAACAGTGTAAGGGGTGGTTACAGGTCACCACAAAATGCCTTTCAAGAAAAAATAACTTTTTATGACTATATATAATTTTTTGTTGTTACATACTAAATTTTCCTGCCTTAAAAGTGCGTGTGCGTATCTGGTGTGTATAAATGTGCATTTTTTTTTATTCTCATGTATTATGAATTTGTGTTTTTTGTATATCTATATATATACAGGAGAAAAGAGCCTCCCTCCCTCATTACAATATCTCAGACAGATTTGAAATTTGACAAGCAGGTTCCTTTCAAAGAGTAAAGATTCAGTACAAAAGATATTTTGCGGAAATTAACCTTCAAAAGAGGTTGCGAGAGGTTAAGAGGTGTTATAGATAATTATTCCCGTTTATGAATTAATAGACCTACAGACTTAAAATTTGCCTTTCATAGAATAGAGATTCGCTACCAAAGCGGTTATAGAAAAATATACCCCCAAAAAGGGTTGTGAGGAGTTAAAGAGAGCTATAGATGAAAATATATATTCCTGTTTTTGAACTATTATACTTTCGAACTTGAAATTTGGCAAGCAGGTTATTTTCCTACAGTAGAGATCCGCTATGAAAGGGATTTTACGAAAATCTACCTCAAAAGATATTGCGAAGAGTTAAGGAGTATTATAGATAAATATTCCCTTTTTTGAACTATTAAACCAACTGACTTGAAACTTGGCAAGTATATTTATTTTGAGTAGGGGTTGAACTGAGAATGGGTTTTACTGAAATTCACTTTGTAGGGAGGGAGTTACTGAAGCGTGAAAAATAATTCTACTTCAATTTTAGAAATTCATTTCAAATAAAAAGTAAGGTTGTAAAAATGTTTTTCTCATTACAATCAAGCACTTAATGCCAGGACTTGGATATCAATAATTTATCTATACATATAAACAGTTTATATTCACACAGCATCATGAAATACCGAGCGAATTGGCGGGGAACGGTTAGTTTAATATATATTTATATTTTGTATCTTTATTTTTGTGAATTTTTATTTATATGATACTGTGTATTTTCGAACATAAGCCAATCTGTGTATATGGCCGAGAGTGCCTTTTTTCTTTAAAAATTTATCCAAAGTTCGAAACCCGCATATAAGCCGAAATGTAAAAGGAAAAAAAATCCTATAATATTTCAAATATATTGTCATGATAGAGAAAATAATTTTCAAACCGGGAAAAAAGAGGGGGGGGTAACATTTCCCAGTTAAATTGTTGTGAAGTACCAACGACGATAGTTTTATTTCTGGTACCCTTATCAGAAGCAAATTCATTTGTTGTCTTGGCCAATATCTGTGCTAATCCTACCTTCTGCACCCGTTTTGTTTGGAAAATGAGAAAGGAAAACCATTTTGCATACGCGAGTGATTGTCGACCTGAATTTCAAGCCTTGAAGAAAAAACTCACCGCATGTTTATCATATACTTTCAGATATCCCAATTAGTAAATGGAATTTTTGCGAACAATACGGAAACTGACTGGGACACTTCGAAGGATTTGTGACCACTTTTAAGATAAAAGTTCCGAAAAGTTATGAAAAAATAAAATCACTCACGCAGGGTCAACGGAAAATATTATGAAAAACATTTTTCCTCAAGTCCTTTTTTACTCCGAAATTAATCTGTGTATAAGCCTACTTTCGCAGAAAAAATGTTCCGAAAATTCTCATCTTATACACGGAAATATACGGCAATAAAAATTTACTTTAAGAACGAACTTTTGAATTCTTTATTTGAATTTATTGATAATTTTATAAGTAGTAACGTCAAGATTTAATGCTTCCTATTATTCAATTATATTCGAATATTTCCCGATTCGTGAAAAGAAATTGTAATCGCTGTACTAAGTATAACAGTTATGTACCATTTTAATTCTAATACGTATAAAAAAAAACGAAAAAAGACGAAACGACTGAAATATTCTATTTATCCTTTAAAAATTTCCATTTTAAGTAAAAAGGATATAAATACAAGCTGCATGAATCATTATTTCTCAGAATACTAATTCTCCCTCAGTCAGAAAGTTCCACGAACCTGTGTTCCACGAATCTTTCAAAACAGGAAAATGTTCGGTCAAATAATAATACATAAATTTAAATAATTCATTCCAAAAACATTATACACGTTTCTTTATAGAACTTTATTTCCAATTCCTTCCAACTGCAATTTTTAAGTAAGTTATTTCATTTCAATCCTCTATTTTGACATTTAATCTAAATCTCTTTCAATATTTCGATTTAAAAATTAAAATTGGATCTCTTCGCGTGAGAAAGTATATGAAAAAAATAAAATCCTAAGTACTTCGACAAATGGAATTCTTTTTACGATTGCATTTTAAGACTTACTCTCAACAGTTTTTTTTAATCCCTTTTTTAAAAAAAAATTATTATTAAATATTTAGAACTTATCAATATTACAATTTTTATGCATGCGTTTTTAAATCAGTGATCGCCAACCTTTAGAACTTCATGGATTAAAAGTATAATTTCAAATTTGGTGGACCACTAATATGTGTGATTGACCACTATAAGTATAGTGTCCCTTATTAACGTTATATATCCATATCACTGAAAAGAAATTTCACGAAAACCAAGAACAAACCGGCAAAGCAAACCGTATCACCATTCGAAGTGTTACACCGCTTTCCAAATGTCCCTAGATCAGCGATTCTCAACCTTTTTTCTGTTGCGGTACACTTTCAACCATTTCAAAATTTGGCGGCGAACTAACAATAAAATAAGTTTAAAAGAACTTTGCTTATTGGTATTATACACTATGTAAAATAGTTTTTATGGTAATAATTTTCAATGTTGAATAAAAAAAATATGTGTAAGACAAAGACACAACAAAATTTTTGAACAATTAATAACAAATTAATTATAAGGATACATTTAATGAGAAATTTGAGTTTGATAGTGTTTGATAATTTCGTTTATATTGGGCCGTAAAAAGGATAAAACCCCTCTCACATATCGTCATCTACATTGTAAAGTCTCGATCTTTTTATTCATGTCATCATTTGTAAATGCTGAACATCCAAATTTACGCAAATAAGATGTAGAAAATTGTAACAATATTTTTAAAGCTTTTTTGCCTACTATGGGATAATAGCCTCTAATTTTAATTCAGAATCAATTAATTGACTCTTCCGATTGTTTTCAAATGAAATCTCGATTATTACAGAGCAAAGTTAGTTCTTTTTACCTTTTCATTCGAAGTACAGTTTCATTTCAGTTCATGTACAGATATATCCGTTATCATAAATTGATTACGAAACCAATCAGATTTTTTTATATCTTAATTTGGGAAATAATGTTAAATCAGGGTGTAATTAAAAATGTTAAAAAAAAATTGGAGCACACTTCCTGAATTTGGCGGCACACTAAAGGGCCGCGGCAGAGTGGTTGTGAATCACTGCCCTGGATACACCAGAAAAAATAGCCGAAAATTCGCTAAAACCAGAAAAAATTTCGCTAAAAGTAGTAGCTAATTTTTTTTTAATATAACCCATATTTCGCAAACGTTTTGTTACTCCTCTTTTTCAAAACTGAATCTTCATAAAAATGTAAATGTCCGGTTAAAGTGTAGTATAGGGGGGCAACCTTTGGCAGTCAATTACTTTTAGCGACCAAAATCGATCGTCAAGCTACTTCACTTAGCGATAGATGTCCGGAAGCTAGAATGAGTTTGTTTTCTCACCATAATATCTATATAAAAATCGCCAAATACAAAGAAAAATTGCCAAATTTAAAGAAAAATTGCCAAATTTAAAGAAAAATTGCCAAATTTAAAGAAAAATTGCCAAATTTAAAGAAAAATTGCCAAATTCAAAGAAAAATTGCCAAATTCAAAGAAAAATTGCCAAATTCAAAGAAAAATTGCCAAATTCAAAGAAAATTGCCAAATTTAAAGAAAAATTGCCAAATTCAAAGAAAATTGCCAAATTGCCAAATTCAAAGGCTCCCTCCCCATACTACACTTGAGCCATAATGTCCCGATTTTTCATCAAAAATTATTCAAGGACCCACGATTGGTGACTGCTGATTTAGATTATTATATATATATATAATCAAATTTACCCATTTCATTTAGGGCAACTTAAAATATTATTTTACGCTATACAATATAACAGCAAACAATAATTATTTAGAATAATATATATATATATATATATATATAACGTTAAAAATTAACATTTCAAATTTTCAAAAAAAATGCAGTTTGAAAAGTTATTGTTTTTAAAGAAATTCAAAATGTAAATTTTCAAACATATAGTACTAATAGTTATGTTCATAAAAATTTTCAATTGATAAGTTTATTCATCTTTAAAGAAATTAGCTCTTTTAAAAAAAAAAAAAAAAAAAAAAAAAGATCTTCAAAATTCCACTTGAAAAAATTTTAATTTAATTGTTTGTTAGTTATTGGGATAACAAAATAAAATAAAAAAGTACCGAAACTTCAAAAAATTTTCTTCGGATTTTTCTCTCTTCGGGACAAAATATGTTCAATATAAATTTGTTGAAAATGAATTCAGTTCTAGAACATATCAATTACGAATATCATTCTAGAACGCATGTCAATTCTAGAACATACTTTCTAAGATTTTATTCATCTGAATATAATAGATACCGAAAGAGTTTGAAAGAATCTACATAAAACTTCGCGGAAATTCTCATAAAATTCAATTCAGGAACGAATTTTGAAGCAGAATCTAAGAACTTTTTTATTTTTTTTTTTATTTTCCATCTCGAAAGATCTTAAAATTCATTCTTTTGGAATGCGGAATTTTTCATTTAGTTTTAAAATGAGAGCTGCTTGGTTTTTTCCCCCTCATTTTCCTTCTACTTCTTTGTAAACCCCTTCACAAACTTGAAGCCTTCTTGAAAGTACCGCAGATTTAGTTCTGCTTCAAGATTAGAGCACACATATTACCTTCTAATATATTTAATCATACTTTTTTTTATCAAAGTATAATAATTTGTTTTTATATTTTACCGAAAGGAAAATTATATATCTTGTATTACTGTGTTTGTTATCTATTCGCATGTGTAAAAATGATATGTATGCGTCAAATTATAGATATGATCATTTTTTCTAAATTTATATAGACTATTTATAGAGACATCTGTATTTAAAAACTATTGATGACTTTTTTTCTTGTTTATAAAGATCTACAGTTTTTACAACATAAAAATATATTCCAGCCATGAACCATGATTGATAATGAATTTCACGGCAAATTAACTATGCTTGAGAAAATAAGTAAAAAAATATAATTTATGATAAATCTATTTTAAGACCATGTTTACATGCAGCTCTTAGAGACAATAGAAAGATTAAATTACGTAATCAACTCTGTCGTAGTTGACGTAAGTTATTCACATCAAAAACTTCTGGCATGGTGAATAATATACATAATTTTGGTATTTTCGGGAAAATTTATTGCTTATTTTAAATGATTTAAAGGAACATGGCATATTTTAAATGCCAAAAATTGATGAAAAAATATTGATTTTTCAATTTTTAGTTTAAAATTTTGTTTGATACCTCTGGTATAACTCTGCGAAGCCTTGCAACGATTTGATTTTTTTAAATGTAGCAAGAAGCATTTGAAATATTTTGACAGAAATCATCAGAAATTATTTAATGCGACAACATCAAAATCTTCATTACACTTAATGTTAAATACATTTTTAAAAGTGAAAATGCAGCACTACGGAACATTTACGTAGAATGGGTGGAAAATCAGTAAATAGAAAGAAAAAACATTTGACAATGTAAAGGACGTGTATACTTCCACACAATACAATAAACAACAACATAAGTTGATCAATACTTTGCCGATACACAGTGAGTTGTGAAACAAAAGCGACACTTTGTGAATCAGAGTCAGATCGCACGAATTATGGTCGATGGACGAGCATTCGATCTTATTAATTTACTATAATTCGTACTTCAAGTACGGCAGTGGTAGAGGAAGCGAACGATAGTCAATCGCTTCCCGAATGGGCTTGATATAGTGCATAATCAGAAACACCGTTGGCCAAGGACCTGAATGCGATGCATTTCGCCTTCACTGATGCATTTCTTGTTGACTGATACATTTCGCCTGTTAGTGTTTTTTTTTCTTTCTCTCTCTCTCTCTCTTTTTTTTTTTTTTTTTTTTTTTGCTGGTAAATGATTGGGAACATCCTAAAAACTGAGGAGAATCATAAAGTGAGACAGACGTTCAACCTTCCCTCAAATTGCTGCAGATTTTAATGCTGGGCCATCAATAAGTGTCACCGTGCGAACCATTCAATGAAAAATCTTCGATATGGATTTCGGAGCCGAAGGCCCATTCGTGTACCCTTGTTGACTGCAAGACACAAAGTTTTAAGCCTCTCCCTGGGACAGTCAACACCAACATTGGACTGTTGGTGCCTGGAAACACGTTGCCTGGTCTGACGAGTCTTGTTTCCAATTGTATCGAGTTGATGGACGTGTATGGGTATAGAGAAAACCTCATGAATCGATGGACCCTACATGCCAACGGGGACTGTTCAAGCTGGTGGAAGCTCTGGGATGGTATGGGGCGTGTGCAGTTGGCGTGATATGGGACCCCTGATACGTCTAGATATGACTCTGACAGGTGACAGGTACGTAAGGATACTGTCTGATCACCTGCACCCATTCATGTTCATTGTGCATTCCGACGGACTTGGGGAATTTCAGCAGGACAATGTGACACCCCACATCCAGAATTGCTACGGAGTGGTTCCTGGAGCACTCTTCTGAATTTAAACACTTCCGCTGGCCACCAAAAATCCCCAGAAATGAAAATTAATTATTGAATATATCTGGGATGCCTTGCAACGTGTTGTTCAAAAGAGATCCTACCCCCTCTTACTTTTACTGATTTATGGACAGCCCTGCAGGATTCATGGTGTCAATTTCCTCCTTCAGACATAAATCGAATCCATACCACGTCGTGTTGCACCCCCCTTCTGAGTGCTCGTGGGGGCTCTACACAATATTAAGCACAAGTGTGTACCAGTTTTTTTTTTTTGGCTCTTCAGTGTACATATAGTAGAAAACTGACTCGCACATCACGAAATCTCCAGAACCATTAGACTATCAGACTTGGAAATCGGCACACATTTCTTTTATTGAATAGATAACCACTATTAACGGGTTTTTGCTGAAATCGACTTTCAAGAGGGACTGTGGAGGGGCGTTATAGATAATAAAAAAAAGAATCCTGTCTTTGAACAATTTGACCTAAAGATTTGAAATTCTGTTGCGTAGAGATCCACTAAAAACAATTTCCGTGGAAATCTATTCCCAGTGAGTTGCAGGAGGACGTTATATATAAAAAAATCCCTTTTTTTTAATTATTAAGCTCTTAAACGAGATTTGGTAAGCATTTTTCATTTTTTAAATAGAGATCAACTAATAGCAGGATTTTCGGAAATCTACTCCGAAAGTTTTTGTGAGATGGCTTATGGTGGCGGTTATAGATAAAAATTTCCGTTTTTGAACTATTGGACTTACAAACTTGAAATTTGTCGAACATGTTTCTTCTGTTAAATAGAAATCTATTAATATCGGAGGTTACGGGGTATTATAGATTTAAGAAAAAATTACCGTTTTTGATCAATTAGACCTACACACTTGGAATTTGGCACAAGCCTTTTGTTTATTTATTTTCCTTTTCTTTTTGAGTTGTTTAATGGTTTTATCCGCGAACCTTCAACTGATCATCTTGGGGTAAATTTATTTCTTTTTAGCTGTAAGTTCTATTGAAAACTTTCTCTCGAGGAAGAAGACTTGAATTATGCAAATGAGTTGTTTTATTTAAGCGTGGACATTACGGTGCGCGTCTACTCTGAGATCCGGCTAAAGGTGTGGGAGGAAGGGAAGGACGGCTCGATATGAAACCTTTTAATTATTTACTCGGCACACAAATTAACACATACAAAATTCAAATAACCAATTAGGTTGAGATGTTTCCAAGTAGAGAGAAGGGGTTTTGTAACGAGAGTCGCGTGTACGGAGAATACTTCTAATAAATGGATCCACTTTTTATGAATCAATCTTCTACTTTAATAAATGATTTACACTGTAGGTATCTGACCAATTGTCACTTAAATCTGTTTAATAATTTAAGTACCAAAACGCGCTATCAATATGACTAATACCTGAACTATAGAAAGTCCACCTACCTTCTACTTCTTAATATTTAAATCTCTTGACAACTTCAATTAAACATCTATTATCCTGTATTTAACTAACTCTCTATCTGTCCATCTATCTAACTATCCAGCAAGCAAACCTATACTATATACAATAGACCTAATCTGCATATCACATTTCTTCAGAAAAGGTTGTTAATATTCAGAGCCCAAAGATTTCACAAGAGGGTTAGAAAAAGGACGCGAATAGATCCGTCACAAGTTTAATTATTACGACCGGAGTTCGTACGACAAATAAGAGAATTACGGTGAGTTATACCACAGAAGTCTAGAGTTTTCCAAGAGTAAGTGAAGTAAATTATACTCATATATTAATTATCCTTTAGCCGTGTAATTGCTTTTTTAATTTGTAGCGTTGTGTATTTCCCGGCCTTAGTTGATTGATTTAAGTTAGTGAAATAATAAATTAGAATTTGAACTAGTTACCGCTGATCTCTTTACTCAAACCCCCTAACACCAACAACCTCAAGTAGGTTATTACAGTAAGAATCTGCTAAAAACGGGATTTGAGGAAATTGACTACGAGGGGGTGGGCTAAAACGGGTGTAAATGATATATATTCAGACTTTTTAAATCAGGAGGTTGTGGTTATAAGAATGCTTTTGAATGGAATCCAAATCTTAATGGTAGGACTTGAATTGCAATCCAAAAATAATGCGTAGAGTTAAAATGTCATGTAATATCCAGAGAAGAAAGTGTGTAACAGCTAATTCCTTGATATAAATAAAAACTAAACACAACTTCCAGATTATACATTCCAATATTCCTCCTTTATTTGTCTTGCCCCTCAGGTCGCAGATGAAGTTTGGGACACCGAATGAACAGTCATTGCTTTAAAAACAACTAAGTAAATTTGGTTTATCACATTACTATCAGACAAAGTTATAAAACGAACGTGAGTGAGTGAGTGAGTGAATATTAACGTCGTCGCACTGTTCAGCTACACGAGAGCTTTTGGCGATGGACCTCGTAATTTTGAACCATGATCGATTGACGAGGCCACCATCTGAGCTAGCACCCCCCTTCTCCTAACTATCACACCAGTTTGATCTCTCGACAGATTTAACGTGCATCGCTCCCCTACATGGAGGGTCTTTAGTGGTACTGGGCTCAAACTCATGACATGCCAGCCACGATCCGATACCTTGATCATTTGGCTAAAGTGGTCTATAAACCGAGAGAACAGTCAAATTAAATGCTACCTTACATTCCTAAGACAAATAATTAGGCACTTAACTGAGCGTGATCTGAAGAAACAGCACTTGCCAGTTCTCGCCCGAGTCAACTGGATATTCCGGCCAGAAGGTTATTTTCATATTTGTTTCTTTATTTCTCCGGTCTGAAGTTTATTTTTTTATACCAAGAGCTTCCAAGAGTCGACTACACAAGTCTCAATGTCGACTACAAACCTTACACTCATTCTGCAAATCTCACTATAATAGCAAGCTAACAACTAACTCTAACACTCACTTTTCTAGGGTTTAAATAGCACTCAAGTTAGTATTTTATTAAGTTCTCTCTACGGAAGGTGGTTTCAAACGCAAGCAGCAAGTATTTTTCCATAAGAGGATTTTTGAAAGGCCACGAATAGGAACTGTCCCATATTGATGATGAAACATGATGGTTGTAGAAATGTGGAATACATTCACAAATAAAACCATCACTGTAGTAATGTATGTATAATTCAAACACTTAAATTCACGAGGAAACATCTTTTGCACACTATCCAAACAGATGTTTCACGGTAAATCAAGCAGATGATGTTAGTAGTACACTTCGAGTAAGAATGTAGCAACATATCTGAATTTCTTATTGCTTCCCGAGCTGAAACAAATTTTAAAAGATTTTCTGGGGTGGAAATTTAGGTACTGGAAGGAGTGGGGAGCTTACAGTGCAGTGACTCTAACAACATTCCGCTGAAAAATTTTTAGATTCTTTCTGTGTTGAAGCGAAGTTAGCAGCATGTGCTATCATAAATCGAGAGGAAAACATTTGCAGAAAGATTTCACATCACTACATATAAAAATTTTCTTTGCTTAAAAAGTAGCAGCAGCTGTTGAACTGTAAACAATTTTTAAAGAATGATTAAATAGTTAATGTGTCAATATTTTGTATGGCAACCGTAAAGCAGGTTTGTCCTGTCACTAGTTTACATATTTGAGCAAATAACTTTCGTAATTTTTATTTTAGGCTGTGATTACGTATAATGCATTCTAAAACGACGACAAAAAAGGGACATATTTCATAATATAAATATTTATTCGTTTAACTTTTTGTATTGTTCGTTCAGATACATAATGCAAATTTATATTCATATGAATTTTATGTAAATAACATACTTAGTTGCGTACTAAATTTGATAGTATTAGTACAAAATATGAGATAGTTTAATTCAAGAAATAAACATGTAACATCATTCTTATTGAAATCGTAAAAGTGACTTCTAGAAATTCTTTTTGTTAGCTTACGCATGCTAACTACATTGTTCGTCCATTAAAATTCTGATTTTTTCTAACAATACAATTTCTGAATAATAACATTTTACGCAACAAGTAATATAAAAAAAAATTAAGACAATTCCTACTTTGAATGGATGAATAAAAAGTATATTATTAACGATGGAAAATTTGAACGATATATAACTGTATATATATATATTATTTATACAACTATATATATATATATATATATATATATATATATATATATTATTTATACAACTATACATATATATATATATATTATTTATACAACTATACACACATATATATATATATATTATTTATACAATATATATATATATTATTTATACAATATATATATATATATATATATATATTATTTATACAATATATATATTATTTATACAACTATACATATATATTAATATATATATAGTTATTTTAGGTTTATATTTTATATATATATATTTATACATGGGGGAGAGTGAACTAATAGTAGAAATTGTAAAAAGAGCATGGTTTGTCTGCATTGTTGTAACAAAGCATCCCCGTTTTGACTAGTTTGGCTGAAAAACCCGTTTTCAACGCCAATTTTTGTCATTGTTTTAACAGTTAAATTGTTACAACAATGGGGACGAATCTAAGGTGGCGTCGAAAACCAGTAATTAATGAATTAATATTTTAAAAACTGTATTATCATCAAGTAACACTACAAGTTTACTACAATTTTAAAAAAAGTATTAGAACTTGATAGATGAATAGAAAGCATTTTATAAACGATTGAAAATTTGGACAAGATAAATATATAGAGAGAGTGAGAGTGAGCTAATTGTAGAAATTGAAAAAAATGGGGTAATATTATGTTTACCTTGATCGTATTGCATTAATAACTAGCTAAATTATGGCAGCTAACAACAATTGGATAATTAACAGTATTTTTCAAGCAAAAATTCAACAGAACGTTGGATCTTATTTTAGTCCACCGCGTTTTTTTAACCTTTTTTCACCAAGCTATTAACTTTACTTTGATAACTTTAAAACAATATATCGTTATTAGTGATAGTTATTAGCTGTTATTAGTAATTACTGTTCATTGCATTATAACTTTGGCAACCCTACTTGCTATTTAATGACAGCAAATGAGTCATTTGCATTTTTTTTCAACTCTTGACTGCTAACTGGGTACTACATGGGAGTAGTTTCGGTTGCTGTTTAGAATGAGTCGAGTACAAGGTTTAACAGATTTCTTTTTATTATTCTTTGGAATCAAGGGGGCAAATAGAAAAATTATTGAATGTTGCGTGCAAGAAGGTTTGATTGCTGCAAGTACGAATGTCCAAAATGGGGGAATAGTATGCGTCGGCGAGAAAAGAGTTCTATTGATGTGGTTATATTTGTGACGGATCTATACGCGTCCTTCCATTAACCTCTGGGAAATTCTTTTTAGGTAAACATTTTTTCAACCAACACTCTCTGAAGACAAAGCAAATTAATGCAAATTAAGTTTAATATATATGTTCTGTATTCACGAGTTTGAGTATTAGTGAAGTGAGAATAAATTGATGTGAAGTGAATAGAGGAGGAGCGAAGCAAATCGGCAGTGAAACGCATACGTAAACAGTGTACGAAGCGAGAAGTTAGAATGTTAAGGAAGCGATTGTGTCAACTATTGGAGAAGAGTCTTTAAGTCTACGCAAAAAAGGTTAGAAGATTGCAAGAGTTCAGGTACTGTGATCTTTAATCAAGTTGGAGAGTTAAATTATTAGAGTGTACCTTAAAATAATAAGCTCGGTATAAAGTTATCTTAAGGTTAGATCTGCAGGATTGGTTATATTCTCCCCACGCCATCTCGTCTCATCCTCGGGCTCTGACTGATCAAATTTATGTTATTTAGAGTGTTGTGTCTGAGTCGAAATAGTGATAAAATAATTGAAGTTCATGATTTCGTCTGGTCATTTAGTTCCTCCTACACCTCTAACCGGGTTACAGGGAAAGAAGGGATGTAAATTCTTTATATATTTTATTTTGTTTTAGAATTTACTATAGAAAATGTTTTCCATGGAGTATTCGGGGAATTTTTCTCGAACTCGTGCTTGTCCTCGAGTTTGATTTATCAGTAATTTTCAAAACTGCCTTTCATATGCTTCGGTTTTTCGCAAATAAATTAATAACTGCGTTTACTCAAAAACAATTAAAAGCTTATATTTCTAAACTGTGGTTTTATTTGTCAGGCAAAAAATGTTGAACATGGCAAGAATCAAGAGTGTCCTGAAGAGAATGGTAGATCGTGACCACAGCAAGCGCTTCTTGAAGACCAGATTGAAAAGACACCTGAGAACATCGAATCTTGAAATCGAGGCTTTTCTTCTAACAGTGCTGTGTATGTTTTGTGTAGCTTTTCTAGTTTACGCTGACGACAGCATTTTATTTTCATCGAGAATGGCGAAGAACGATATTGTGTGAAATCTACTGATCTCTATTGTAATGGCCCTCTCACTTTTCTGTATTCTTTTAGACCTTCACCTGTATGTTATGGAAATAAAAAATATTATTTGGCGTTTAAGCCGATTAGATATTTTTTTACAAAGTTGTTCTTTAGTGACAAAAGAAAGTAATTCGACGCTAAGTATTATACCGTTGACTCATTTTGTCAAATCAAAACACTTCGTCAAATGCCAGAATGTGCAGTTAATAGTGGAAACATTCCCGCTCAAGTTCGAACACAATTTCTCATAATGAAGACCACATTTGGTAACGTTTCTTGAATTGACGGCGTCTTTTAATTTGGCTAAATTGGTCGAGGGTATAATACGTACGTACCAATTTCACACCTCCATCTAAAACTATTGTTAAAAATTCATATATTTTGTACAAATGTTTCACAAAATTGGTCGAAAATAAGAAATGTCAGTTATTTTTTACAAGTGAGTGAGTGTCTTTCCCTTTTTATGATGCTTTTGTTTTCGGCATAATCTAGACTCCGGCACTGGACTACCAGAGTCCACTATCCACTACCAGAGTCACATTTCAACAAAGATTTTTTTTCAAGTGCTCCCTTTTGTTCTTTGCTTAGAATTTCATAAGGATAAGAATTCGACCGATATTCGAGTAATTTTCTTATATGAATATAAATTTTGTAATGATGCTACAAAAGACTGCATGAAATATAAACCATGCAATTGGGAACAATATTGTTAACGTTTTAAAAGTGCAGCGTTAGTTTGAAAAATTTCAGTCTGCAGATTTTTCCCTACAGAATGAACCGCATGGAAAGCATAACACATCTGCGAGAAATGATGCTTTTTGAAAGCACACAGCATTGAAGGAAACGAATCCAATTGTATCTATTATATTTCCAGTACACCGATAAATCGAAAATTATGCGCCCATTAATTATTAATCGTCACTCCATACTTCTCGTGACAATGTTCTCCCGCTTAGAGATTTAAAAGTTATATTAACTCCGCTCTGTAAAGCTGCACGAATGCTAACAGCGAGGGACATCGTACTTTTGTTCATTTGATGAGGATGACATCTGTGTGTGTATGAGCTGACACCCCTTCTCCTAACTTTCACACCACACCAACGGGAGGACGTTTGGGAGAACAAATTGAATGTGTATCAGCCCCTTTTCCACGGCGGGAACGCACAGCCGCGTACGTCGTACGAAACAATTGTGAAATAAAATGAATTAAGATATGAAATTTTGCAGCCCCCAGTTTATTTACCAGATCTATCAGCAACCTCTATTTCTATTTTTTAAACATTTATAATAGTTTTTAAGGACTAAGCAGTATGAAAATTAGTATAGCTCTGAAAAATTCCATATCAGAGTTTGTTTATTCTAAAAATTAGAATTTCTCTTAGATATGCATCTATGCACTAAAATCACACTGGGAAAGGCGTATTGAAACAAAGTTGTCGTATATTATAACCTTCCCTAACATTATCCTCATCTCGTCTAGTATTACTCATACTTAAATGTGTAAGCGAGTTAACGAATTCACAAGATACATTTACAAATAACAATATTTATTAATTTTTCTTAATCAAGGAAGGTCATATACACTATTCAAATATAAGAACAATAAAATACAGCGAAGAATGAGAAGGGGTCACTAATTGCGGAACTACGAAATCTAAACTGAATCCACGAAGGATAAGCGCGTACAATTACAGCTACACACGTATACGTAATTACAATTATTAAATCACTAACCTGATTTCTTAAACTATGGCAGGTTCGTCTTGTAGGTTACTTGGATCTTGATTGGATCGAATCAAAGCTAGAATTCCTTCTTTAATATACAAAATCTATCTTCAGCTTTTCTCGTAGCTTTTCTACGGACTAATTTTATCAACAACTGCAAGTTGGATTACCGACGCTTCGATTCACCTTACTTTACGAAATCTACTTCTTCACTTGACAACTATTACTCATTTCATTTCATCCTCCCCCGCTATAACTCGCTAAACCCGAACTTATATAAAATATCTAATTTGCATAAATAACGCTTTGGCTCCCGGTGGAGATTGGTTGAAATAAATAAAATTTAAAAGAAATATGTAGAGGATTAGTAAAGAACCGTACAGATCCGTCACAAAGTGAGCATATTTTGATTAAAGAAACATTTAAAAAAAAAGCTTTGCAGTTTTATATATTCACTTTAAAATCCGACGCTTTATACGCATCCCCCCCCCCGACTTAATAGCTTTTACAAGTTAAAAAAAATAAACTTTTTGTATATTTCAAAAAAGAGGAAAGTGACTTACTCCTCACGATATCTCTGAAACTGTTAGACATGGATTTGAAATTTGGCAGGCATATTCTTTTTATGGAGTAGAGATCCGCTACAAAAGAAATTTCGTGAAAATCGACTCCCCCAAGTCGTTGCCATGGTTTAATTAATGTAATAGATAAATATATTTCCGTTTTTAAACTGTTAGACCTACAGGCTTGAAATTTGGTAGGCACGTAGACATGGAGTAGAGATCCACTACAAAAGGGGTTTTATGAAAATTAACCCCGAAGGGGAGTTGCAAGGGGTTAAGGGACGTTATGGATAAATATTCCCGTTTTAGAACTAGAAGGCCGTATCACACGTTAATTTTTCGTGCAACTTTTTTGCCCAATTTTCACCTTAACTGAGGGTGAAGGGTTGCCGTAAACAAAGCGACATACTCTGACGTCAGCCGCGCTCTTTCTCCACATTGAAAAATTACTCGCCAATTTTCTGCTTCGAAAACGGTCATCCAATGTCATTTCTATTATATTACTCAAATTTTTATTGACAGTCGAGAACAGATATGGCGTCTGACGATCAAGTAATTCTTGCGTTTGGATTTGCTGTCATTTGTGCAGATAGATTAAAGAAATAAAAAAATGGCGTCAGGAAAGTTTTGAGTTCCGGTCATCTCTCTCTCTCATCCTCATGGCGACCTGCTGAATCCTAACTTTTTTTCAGTCTTTTCGCGAAATGAGGGTGTTTTGGATTCCACAAGTATGGAAGCTTTTCAATCTCATCGATTAAAAAGCTCTCCTTCATTTCACTCCATTTTATTAAAAACATCTTGAACGAGTAAAGGCTTGACGAACTCGAACATTTTGTTTTCGCGAAGGAGACGAAGAATCCTTATTGCCTGAAATTTTGAGCAATTTTAATTTTGGACAACTTTTTGAGCTCACTAGCAAAAAGTTGTTCGAAAGCCGTTGCTATGGCAACTAAAAATTGCACGAATTAGCGAAAAATTGCTCCAAGCGTGCACGTGTGATAAGGCCTTTAGACCTAGAGCCTTGAAATTTGGCGGGCTCGTTCCTTTCATGGAATGGAGATCCGCTACAAACGGGGTTTTGTGGAAATCCACGAAGGAATTATCTTTTACTTTTCCAGGATTATGGGAAAGTAAAAGATAATTTTATTTCAATTTTAGAAATTCAAATCCTGTCCTTTTTTAATCAAGGGGAGAGAGTTACAAGGGAATGTTTTTAATACAATCAAACGATTAATGCTAGGATTTGGATACCAATTTATATTAACTGTATACATTCATTCAACATCGTGAAATACTCAGCGAAGGGGGGGGGGATAACGACTAGTTTTAATATAAAAGTGCTTACTAATTATATGCTGTCAACAACTACTTTTTGTCCGAATCAGGCATATTTTAAGGGGGGCCGGCACTTCCAATGGGAGCCCATGTTAAATGACGTAAGTTTATGGACCTTTTTCTCAGAAACTACTTGCTTCTCATAGATTAAATTTTTACAGTAGGTTATATGTACTTACTATCAATAAGACTTTAATGGAGGGTTTTGTCTTTTTACTAAAAATTAAAATAATTATGAATTTTTAAAAAATGTCCAATTTCCCCCCCCCCTCTAAAATTTAGTTTAAAAAGACGTTATCTAAAAATTTTTGCTAAATATATCTTATCCCTTCCATGTAAATGTGTAAACATGTTGCAAATATACTAACTGAAAATTTGAGGACCCTACATTAATTAGTTTCTGATAAAAAGGTACATAAAAGGGGAAAATATTGCATTTTGAAAAAACAAGCTTTAAAGTAAAAATTTGTAATTTTTGACGATTTACCTTTTTTAATACTTTCCAGGAAAATATGAAGCATTTTCTTTGCCCTCTGCTTCTACGAAAGACTCTTATAATTCTCTTTTTTTCATTATTTTTAGCAATCTAGCCTTTTTTTGTATCTCAAGATGCTTTCGTTGGGCTACACGAAACCTACGTGCATCTAATTTCTTAAAGCATGACACACAATTTAAACCTGGTTCAATACCACAATGTTTTAAATGATTAATTTGGCTACATGACCCATATTGAATTGTGCAATTGCCATGTTTACCCCTAATTTTAGAGTTTTTAACTCCACAAACGTAGATTTTGGAATGACTGACCATATTGTATTATTAACTAACTCATTGGGGTTTTGAGTCCTTCCATGTAGACATTTTTTTAATAACCTAGGGTCAGCTAAATCTCTAAAAATTGGCTTAATTTTATTCATGGGGGAAGTGGCACATGGGTATGTTTTTTATGGTCATAATGCTTTTCGTTAAATTCGGCTTTTGCTTTCTGAAACTTGCACCATGAATTTGTACCCGAGGGACACAATCCATGTTGAGGGCTCTCATTTGTAGACAAAAGATGGAAATAAATAGCCCAAAGAGCAATTTTCATGTTGTGTAAATCATTGATATTGTTTCTAATGGCCATACCATAATACCTAAGAATTTTTGAAATTAAAATGTCGGTGAGTCGATTGCGTCCACTTAGTTAGTCCATCCCTTAATTTTTTCCTCAGTTTTTTCTTTTGAGATCCAAAAGACGGGTACCCATACACTTTTGGATATGCCCAACGCACTCTAATTTTTCCACTTGAGTTTCATAAGGATTTAGGGCAAGTATTGATGAAAAATCTCTTGAATCTCCATCGCCCAAATATTTTGTGTAACGAATGCGATAATGAGCTTCGGATCTTTCAAATATCGCAGTTATACCTTTCACTTCCATGCCTCCACTTGTTCCACTATAGTTGGCAATACATGATGGTTCATGAACAGAATTAAAGGCAGTTTTACACCGACAATGTTTCGAAAACCCTTCGAAGCCAATAACTTTTCCAGTATCGACACTCCTAGCTGTAACAATACCATTGAGGGACTGGTATTCTCTTTTCTGTGATGAACCATCTAAGGCAACAGCAATGTCATGGCTACCTTCTATTCGTGCTGCCACCTCAACAGAATTTCTCATTTATTTTTCACAGGCAAATTTAGAAGAGTCGAACAACAATTCTGTATAAGTACGGAATTATTCAGGTGAAAATGGCAAGTTCATAAGTCCACAGAATGCTTCTGCAGCTCAACGACCTCTTCCAATAGATCTGAAAGCAAATACCAATCTGATATTTGAGTGGAAAAGTTTATTTTTATTCTTCATTTTAGTTGACGTATGGAAACCATGTTTTTTTGCGCAAAAACTACAACAAAGTTCCATGTAATACACAATTCCAACTCTTTTAGAAGCCTCCAATGAGATAGAATGGCCACAATTTTTACAAACAGAAAAGTCAATAAAGCTTTATTCAATAAATTCAATTCTATTAAAACATTTTTTTTTTCATTACTTCCTTCCATATCTTCATATAAACTGTTGTTTGAAATAAGTTTTCGTTTTGAAGCACTTTGAATAACAGTTTCTGTGCTGTCTGATGTGATAGCTGGAACATTTTGAGCATTCATTTTTTTAACGCTGACATTTTTGAGTTTTTTAAATATTTTTTAGATCTCCCCATAATTTTTGTCGTTAATAAAATACTAATAAATAATTTAATGCAAAACGTAGATTAAACAAAAAAAATAATCTGAATAAATAAATTAGAAATCACAATTAGCTAGTTCAAGCAAGAATAATCTCATTTAATAACAAACAAAACGAAAAAAAATAACTGTGTTGAGTTGTCTTTTCCTTTCTTCAAAGAAAAATCGTTTTATTTATGTCTAAAAAAAAGGTTATTCTAATTGTAAACAAAACAAATCGCGTGGCGTCAAGGAAAGTGGATTCCTTTTAAAAAATAAATAAAAATACTTTTAATTATTGTATTACCATATATCATATATCATTTTAAGCAGAAATGTTTGAACTTTTCAAAAATATAAAAAAGTCAAAATCGATAATTTTTTTAAAATTCATGTGCCGGACACCCTTAAATCAGTTCGTTTATTTTGGTTGCCTACTGTTTGATTACTCGATCTAACAGACTGGCCGCTAAGCTCCTGTTGAATTTATTCTCGATCAAATCGATCTTCACAATGAAGTAGAAATAAACTCTACTTTGTAAAACACGAGTGGCTGCTTCATTAGTTATGCTAGATTAAACCAAGTCTAGGTACTTCAGAAGAAAATAAAATAAACCGTAATCTAGCATAATTAAAATTTCGCTACGCATTCTAAAGAGTTAAGTTAAAAGTATTCAAGACTTCGTGGGGGAGGAAAATTTCATTAGAGATGATTCTCCCGGCAACTTAATGAAAACTAATCTCCTGTAAGATAAAACCTTTCGCTTGAAAAAGAAATGTATAGAAATAGGTGCGCTTAATTTAATCATATATAAGAGATTATAGAAATCTCTCGGGCATAATTCCCTGTCTTTCATTGCATTACGTATAAATCCAGTTAAACTCTTTTCGTAATTAATTTGTAGGTATATTTTAGTCACTATTTTGTAAGATGGGCTGTAACACAAACAAAGCATGAGTTTAAACTCAAATTATCTCTAGTAATTAGATAAAAAGGTATTTTATCTCATAGATGAAAAGCATTTAATGTAACAAAATACCTGAAAATACTCGTTAGAGAATTAGGATGTGCATAGTATTTGCATGCAGATATATTGAGCCAATTTTAAAACAATAATTCAATTAAATTTTAATTTTTATATTATTTTTCAGCTACATTGTAATTCAATTTATTTTTATATTATAATTTTTTCAACTATCTTATTCAAGTTTTACTTCATACCGTCACATGATGGTGCCACACGTTAAATAAATTTATGTAATATATATATATATATATATATATATATATATAAATGTATTTTAATCTATACTAATATATAAAATTAAGAGTTTGTGTGTGTGTTTCACCTATTCCGACCAAATTAAGCAACCCAGGAGAATGAAACTTGGCATGTAGAAGCTATAGGTCGTTATGCTATTAACCTCGAAGAGTTTTTTTCGAAATTTGCTTTAGATTTTTTTAAAATTCAATTTTGTGATTTTTCAGCTAAATGGAGATATAACGTCATCAGCCATGTCAAGTCTTAACTTTGCAAAAATTAATATTTTCAGCAGTTTTGGAGGGGATTTTAGCACATTTAACTGTAAATATATTTATTTTAGTTGTATTTATTCATTTTTTTAACTCTTTGTGGAGGAATTACATTTGTTTTTCGAAAAAATAGTCTTAAAAAATGTTTTTCTAAATTTTATTTCTCCGATTGGCAACACTAATTTGATAACAGTAGATATTTTCGTATTTGATTTCCAACGTATTATATCTTTTTCGTTTCTTTAAAAAAAGGATGTTTTTTTATACAACTTTTTCAGACTAAATAATCATTCTATGCTGATGGAAATGGGGTAATATGTACCATTAAAGTGTACTAATTACTAATATCCAGGGGATGTCATTTGGTTCTAAGTTTAACTTTGGCGCCGAAAACCTGTGCCATGATATGAATCTTAGATGGATTGTAATCAAGTTAAGTTTATCCACCGTATTGAATTTGTGTAACTGTGTATAATTTTTGTTCAAATTATTTCTTATTTCCTTTTGTGGTTTGTAATAATGCATGTTGATTGCGTAATGGAACAACTACCCATCTTGCAAGGCCTAAAGCTACTATTTTTATTGTTGCAACCACTTTTAAAAATATTTACTTTCCATAAAATGTTCTATTTCATTTTATGCTCCTGATCCATCTTAGCTGTACTATGATTATCAAAAGAGCTTGATTCATGTTTAAATTTTTTATATTTTAAGGTTTTGTGGCAAAATTAAGGCTTAATTTTCTTTTGTTTTCTATAACCTTTTAATTTAAATTATGCTATATTTTCTATTTTAGTGTCTCACATATGCAAGTTGGCAATTGTTGCAATAATACGTCAGTACCTTTTCTTTTTGTTATAAGCTATATTCTGGTACTATTTTGCTACATTGATGAAGCATGGAATTTGCCGATAAAGGTAAAAAGCAATAACATTTTTTGGAGCTTACGTATCATTGCAAAAATTGCCAACTTAATTAATAACTCGCCAAATTGGCAACAATATGCTTCATTTCATGTAATGTCGCCAATAGGTTGCGATAATATGCAAGTACCATAGAAAATGACACTCCACACACACACACATTCAAACTAATTGGGATTATCAGATTGCCGATATATCATGATTTAAGTTAGAATTTATGATACTTACATATAAGCATCATCACAGCCAATTTGGTGCAATCCTAATCGCTTCTTGGTATTAAAACAACAAAGATTCTTACATGTTTTTATATAAAAAAAATCGGTCACATTTTGTTGGGATTTGCTTAGTGCCAGTTTGGTTGTAGTGATGCTAATACGTAAGAACACGAAGGCTAACATGAATTTTTATTTACATATGAGATTTTCTGACATATTTTCCAGCATGTTATTAAATAGATTTTGGCATATGTTCTGCATGCTGCTTATTTTATTTTTTCTCCTCATAGTTTTTATAACCAATAAATACTCATTTTTTGATCTCATGTAAAGATGGTTAACTTTATTCATCAAGAAGATCTTCATGGAAACTATTGATGTGATTGAATGCATAACAAAGTAATTTTCATTTGCACTTCAAAATTCTGAGTTAATGCAATTTTTTGTTGTGTTGCATTATGGTTTAATTTTCCTTCTGACAATCGGTTCTTCATATAGATTTTTGAAGATTTTATACATATGCATTGTATATATTTGTTACATATGTATACATTTCTATGACATTTTTTTTTGGTTAAAAAAAAAAGATTATTGCTTTTTTTTCTTCATCAGCAAATACCATGTTTTCATCATTACAGGAAAACGCTTTAGATGTTGATTAATGCTGATCAGATTTTTTGTCACATTGCATATCATGGCTTAATTTTGCTTCTGACAATCCTCAAATATATAAATTTATTTATACCATTTGTGATCCAAAAATGTTTGTGGAAAAAAGATGCAGCTTGATACGATTTTCTCATATTTCTCTTTGGAATTCTTTAAAATTCGATGTTGATGTGATTTGACTTCTAATGACATCAAGGTTTAATTTTGCTTCTGATATGTTCCTTATTTAGTTTTATGAAGATCATATAATTTATACATATGCTGTCCATATATGGTATATTTCAATGATCACTAATTATTTATCATTGTATTTTCTCATTTGTTTGTTCTTTACGACTGAATAACAAATATTTTTAATCGAAATATTGCAAAAAAGTATTGTTTAAAAATTAATTTTTTATCATCAAGGTTTAGTATTTCTCTCATTAGGTTCATAATTTTTTTTTATGTAGCACTTTTTAATCTGTTTTAGATGGGTTTTTTTTTTTGGTTCTTGCTAATTTAATTTTTTCTCTATTGTATTACATCTAAATTTTATATTAAATCTAATATAGATGTTGGATAGTATGAATTTTTAACTTAATAGTTTATTATAATATAGGCCTATTTTAGATATTTAAAATTTTAGTCTGTACTAATTTAATTTTTTTTTCCAATTGAAGGCTTCCTAATATTTTATTTATGATAGTATTTTAGTGAAATGGTTTATCATAATTAATTTTTTCTTCTGATTTATATATTTAATGTTATTTTACTCATAGTTTCCATAGCAGAAATATACTACTATTATCACTTTTCCGTTATAATTTGTATTTATATTTTCATTCCTATTTAACTTTTTAGCATGTTAATTTTCTCTCTTACATTACATACTTCATATGAAATCATTCTTAACTGTTAAGCAAAATTTCAATATGAACACTCATAAAATAAAATAACTTCTAACTTTTAGATACACTGCCCTGTAATGGCTCACTCCTCTTTAAAATGTATCATGTTTGCAAAAAAAAAGCTGGATTTTTTTAAAAATTTAACCCGTGCAAAGAACGGGTACGACACATGTGAAATCAGTGTTGCCAATTTGGCGAGTTATTTTGAACATTGGCATTGGTGCAATAAAATCTAAGAACCTACATTTTCTTCCATTGAAAAAGGTTACAACTTTTCGTGATACTTACGTATTAGAGTCACTGCAGCCAAAGTGGTACTTTTTTCACCAAAATTTGATTTTTTTCCTTATAAGACACATAAGAATCTGTTATTTTGATTTCGTGGTGCAAATTTTTCTGCGGTGATGCCAATACATAAGTACCCTTTTCCTTTATTGGCAGATTCCATGTTTTTCCATTGTAACAAAAAAGTAGAAAAATGTAACTTTAGAAAATGACACTCAATGTAAACTGAGATTAACAGATTGTCAATATTGTGATTTTAAGTTAGAATTTCTATTTACGTATAATATTTTTTGTCATGCTTTTTTTTGTTCTGAGCTGCTTATAAAAGTTTCATCAAAATCAAATCTTAATTTATCTATTTAAAGTAGCTTTTTGATTTGAATTAATATTATAATTTCAATATACTATATGTAAGGTTACTTTTATCTTTTTTTATTTTTCAATTTTAAATATTTAAGATTTTTAGTTATGTGCTTTTTGGTTGTTGTTCAGAACTGTTTATGGCAATTTTATCAAAGTTAGGACTTGCTTTTTCTGTTTTAATAACCTTTTAATTTAAATTAATATTATAATTCCTATTTCAGTTCTGAACTAATACTCTATATTAGATGTATTAATGAGATGTTAGATAGTATTATATGAGGTATGGGTGCAATGCTAATTTAATTTTTTTTCTGTTGAATGCTTTCTAATATTTCTTATTCATGATAGCATTGTGTGAATCAGTTTATCATCATTCATTTTTTATTTCGGCTCATCTATTGCAGGTTATTTCACCCATAGTTCCCATAGCAGAAAATCACTACTGCTATCACTTTTCTGTAATAATTTTTATTTATATTTACATTAATTCATATCTATTTACTCTTTAGCTTGCTAATTTTCTCTCTTACATTGAAATATTTTTTTTTTGTTGAATTATTATTTACTTTGAAGCCAAATTGAAATTTGATTAAAATTATTCCTAATGTTAACATTCATTTGAAAAAAAAAATGTTTTTAATTTTTGGTTTTCTACTTCATACACGGTTTTACCCTCCCTAAAAAAAATATGAAATAATAAAATGAATGTTAACATTAGGAATAATTTTAATCAAATTTCAATTTGGCTTCAAAGTAAATAATTATTTCACAAAAAAAGTATTTCAATGTAAGAGAGAAAATTAGCAAGCTAAAGAGTAAATAGATATGAATTAATGTAAATATAAATAAAAATTATTACAGAAAAGTGATAGCAGTAGTGATTTTCTGCTATGGGAACTATGGGTGAAATAACCTGCAATAGATGAGCCGAAATAAAAAATGAATGATGATAAACTGATTCACACAATGCTATCATGAATAAGAAATATTAGAAAGCATTCAACAGAAAAAAAATTAAATTAGCATTGCACCCATACCTCATATAATACTATCTAACATCTCATTAATACATCTAATATAGAGTATTAGTTCAGAACTGAAATAGGAATTATAATATTAATTTAAATTAAAAGGTTATTAAAACAGAAAAAGCAAGTCCTAACTTTGATAAAATTGCCATAAACAGTTCTGAACAACAACCAAAAAGCACATAACTAAAAATCTTAAATATTTAAAATTGAAAAATAAAAAAAGATAAAAGTAACCTTACATATAGTATATTGAAATTATAATATTAATTCAAATCAAAAAGCTACTTTAAATAGATAAATTAAGATTTGATTTTGATGAAACTTTTATAAGCAGCTCAGAACAAAAAAAAGCATGACAAAAAATATTATACGTAAATAGAAATTCTAACTTAAAATCACAATATTGACAATCTGTTAATCTCAGTTTACATTGAGTGTCATTTTCTAAAGTTACATTTTTCTACTTTTTTGTTACAATGGAAAAACATGGAATCTGCCAATAAAGGAAAAGGGTACTTATGTATTGGCATCACCGCAGAAAAATTTGCACCACGAAATCAAAATAACAGATTCTTATGTGTCTTATAAGGAAAAAAATCAAATTTTGGTGAAAAAAGTACCACTTTGGCTGCAGTGACTCTAATACGTAAGTATCACGAAAAGTTGTAACCTTTTTCAATGGAAGAAAATGTAGGTTCTTAGATTTTATTGCACCAATGCCAATGTTCAAAATAACTCGCCAAGTTGGCAACACTGATTTCACATGTGTCGTACCCGTTCTTTGCACGGGTTAAATTTTTAAAAAAATCCAGCTTTTTTTTTGCAAACATGATACATTTTAAAGAGGATTGAGCCATTACAGGGCAGAGTATCTAAAAGTTAGAAGTTATTTTATTTTATGAGTGTTCATATTGAAATTTTGCTTAACAGTTAAGAATAATTTCATATGAAGTATGTAATGTAAGAGAGAAAATTAACATGCTAAAAAGTTAAATAGGAATGAAAATATAAATTATAACGGAAAAGTGATAATAGTAGTATATTTCTGCTATGGAAACTATGAGTAAAATAACATTAAATATATAAATCAGAAGAAAAAATTAATTATGATAAACCATTTCACTAAAATACTATCATAAATAAAATATTAGGAAGCCTTCAATTGGAAAAAAAATTAAATTAGTACAGACTAAAATTTTAAATATCTAAAATAGGCCTATATTATAATAAACTATTAAGTTAAAAATTCATACTATCCAACATCTATATTAGATTTAATATAAAATTTAGATGTAATACAATAGAGAAAAAATTAAATTAGCAAGAACCAAAAAAAAACCCATCTAAAACAGATTAAAAAGTGCTACATAAAAAAAAAATTATGAACCTAATGAGAGAAATACTAAACCTTGATGATAAAAAATTAATTTTTAAACAATACTTTTTTGCAATATTTCGATTAAAAATATTTGTTATTCAGTCGTAAAGAACAAACAAATGAGAAAATACAATGATAAATAATTAGTGATCGTTGAAATATATCATACATGGACAGCATATGTATAAATTATATGATCTTCATAAAACTAAATAAGGAACATATCAGAAGCAAAATTAAACCTTGATGTCATTAGAAGTCAAATCACATCAACATCGAATTTTAAAGAAATCCAAAGAGAAATATGAGAAAATCGTATCAAGCTGCATCTTTTTTCCACAAACATTTTTGGATCACAAATGGTATAAATAAATTTATATATTTGAGGATTGTCAGAAGCAAAATTAAGCCATGATATGCAATGTGACAAAAAATCTGATCAGCATTAATCAACATCTAAAGCGTTTTCCTGTAATGATGAAAACATGGTATTTGCTGATGAAGAAAAAAAAGCAATAATCTTTTTTTTTTTAACCAAAAAAAATTGTCATAGAAATGTATACATATGTAACAAATATATACAATGCATATGTATAAAATCTTCAAAAATCTATATGAAGAACCGATTGTCAGAAGGAAAATTAAACCATAATGCAACACAACAAAAAATTGCATTAACTCAGAATTTTGAAGTGCAAATGAAAATTACTTTGTTATGCATTCAATCACATCAATAGTTTCCATGAAGATCTTCTTGATGAATAAAGTTAACCATCTTTACATGAGATCAAAAAATGAGTATTTATTGGTTATAAAAACTATGAGGAGAAAAAATAAAATAAGCAGCATGTAGAACATATGCCAAAATCTATTTAATAACATGCTGGAAAATATGTCAGAAAATCTCATATGTAAATAAAAATTCATGTTAGCCTTCGTGTTCTTACGTATTAGCATCACTACAACCAAACTGGCACTAAGCAAATCCCAACAAAATGTGACCGATTTTTTTTATATAAAAACATGTAAGAATCTTTGTTGTTTTAATACCAAGAAGCGATTAGGATTGCACCAAATTGGCTGTGATGATGCTTATATGTAAGTATCATAAATTCTAACTTAAATCATGATATATCGGCAATCTGATAATCCCAATTAGTTTGAATGTGTGTGTGTGTGTGGAGTGTCATTTTCTATGGTACTTGCATATTATCGTAACCTATTGGCGACATTACATGAAATGAAGCATATGGTTGCCAATTTGGCGAGTTATTAATTAAGTTGGCAATTTTTGCAATAATACGTAAGCTCCAAAAAATGTTATTGCTTTTTACCTTTATCGGCAAATTCCATGCTTCATCAATGTAGCAAAATAGTACCAGAATATAGCTTATAACAAAAAGAAAAGGTACTGACGTATTATTGCAACAATTGCCAACTTGCATATGTGAGACACTAAAATAGAAAATATAGCATAATTTAAATTAAAAGGTTATAGAAAACAAAAGAAAATTAAGCCTTAATTTTGCCACAAAACCTTAAAATATAAAAAATTTAAACATGAATCAAGCTCTTTTGATAATCATAGTACAGCTAAGATGAATCAGGAGCATAAAATGAAATAGAACATTTTATGGAAAGTAAATATTTTTAAAAGTGGTTGCAACAATAAAAATAGTAGCTTTAGGCCTTGCAAGATGGGTAGTTGTTCCATTACGCAATCAACATGCATTATTACAAACCACAAAAGGAAATAAGAAATAATTTGAACAAAAATTATACACAGTTACACAAATTCAATACGGTGGATAAACTTAACTTGATTACAATCCATCTAAGATTCATATCATGGCACAGGTTTTCGGCGCCAAAGTTAAACTTAGAACCAAATGACATCCCCTGGATATTAGTAATTAGTACACTTTAATGGTACATATTACCCCATTTCCATCAGCATAGAATGATTATTTAGTCTGAAAAAGTTGTATAAAAAAACATCCTTTTTTTAAAGAAACGAAAAAGATATAATACGTTGGAAATCAAATACGAAAATATCTACTGTTATCAAATTAGTGTTGCCAATCGGAGAAATAAAATTTAGAAAAACATTTTTTAAGACTATTTTTTCGAAAAACAAATGTAATTCCTCCACAAAGAGTTAAAAAAATGAATAAATACAACTAAAATAAATATATTTACAGTTAAATGTGCTAAAATCCCCTCCAAAACTGCTGAAAATATTAATTTTCGCAAAGTTAAGACTTGACATGGCTGATGACGTTATATCTCCATTTAGCTGAAAAATCACAAAATTGAATTTTAAAAAAATCTAAAGCAAATTTCGAAAAAAACTCTTCGAGGTTAATAGCATAACGACCTATAGCTTCTACATGCCAAGTTTCATTCTCCTGGGTTGCTTAATTTGGTCGGAATAGGTGAAACACACACACACACAAACTCTTTCTTTTATATATTAGTATAGATTATAACTTTTTTTAGTATATATTATTATTACTATTGATTACATGTGTGTATGCATATATACTATTATTAGCTAATTTTTAAGGTTTCTTTTCTTTCGCAAAAGTTCTTGAAATTATTTTAAGCGATTTAAATCTCAATTCCTTAAATTGCTTTTTCCTTCCATTTAACTTCGCTAAACATAACAAAGTATTCAATTATCAACATATATGACTTCCCTCCCCCCCCCGACTTTTGGCATATTGAAGAAAGAATTTCGCTTTAAAGTATTTGAAAGTCACAATTTTAGTGAAAATTGTACAATTTGTATTCTTTAAAGAATGTTTGAAATATCATTTTTGTGCAAAGTCGTATTTATTTTGAAAAGCTATAATTGCCATAAAATAAATTATCCTTTAGTGTTAAATAGTAGAAATACATCAGAATGGTAAGCTAGCATTGGTTATTTGGAGGGGGGGGGGAGAAATGAATATTTAAAAATAGTAAATCCCAACTCGTCTTTGAAATATTCTAACATTTAGTACATTTGCTTTTATATCAATTTAGGCTGCCCATATTCAAGGAATTTTTTTTTAAATGTTCTCAATGGATTAAAGTATCCAACTACCCTAAAATTGTAAAAAAATTGACGATTTTTTTATGATTTTTTTTATAGAATATCATTTACTTATACTTATTTATTACTTATACAAGTATAATATTTTCCGTTCACTAGAACAAAAACTACAAGTGTTTTAGTAAAAGCAGGTGTCATTACTTTAAGCAAGATGTCATACATTAAACCGCATTTTACACGAAATGTTTGTTTGTTTTGAAAATGCTCAAACGGGACCAGCGATTGCTCAAAAAGTTTTGAAAATAATTAACTGAAATTTTCTGTGTATTTTCTGTATAATAGTAGAAGTATTTTAACCTTCAGATTTATCAATCACTGTTTTATTACAAAATTTACAGTCCCTTATGTTAATATAATCACTGTGATATTTTAAGCAATTTCATATAATAACCGAGATAAAGTGCTCTAGTTTTTGTAAAAAAGAAAATCTCTCTCATCATAAAGGTCATTTCAAAAATGAATGACACAGCAACACATCAGAATTGAAAATCTGTTCATAAACTTTTGGTACAAAATGGGCCGCGTTTGTTATTTTTTATCAATTTTTACCCATTTTTTCCATTTTAATGATAATTTCTTTTTCTATTCTTAATTTTAGCATATCTTTCTAAAAAGGTACTAAACAAATTTAAAAACCACACAAAAATCTCCATACCTTCAGTTTTTTTTTAAAAAATTGTCGCAAATAGTCGGATACCTTAAATTTAGGGTGGTCACATGACTAATGCAGTCACGTGATCTCCATCGAATTCAAAATCAACATTAAACTTGTTTTATTTTAAAGTTTAAATAGAATTTTAGATTTTATAAATGGCCAAAGATGTTTAAGTATAAAGAAAAAAAATTTCATCAGAAGATTTTTAAAGCTGGAAGGAAATTATATTATACGGGGGAACTCAAATGAAGTGCGTTTTGTTTACCTATGTGTTGTTGACAAATCTGCATCTTTTAAAAGAAAGTGTCTGCAAAAAGTAAAAAGTGGCAATGGCGAAGCGCATGAAATGGTTAACTGGAAAAGACGTAGTTGCACTTATAGTATAACTATGACGTTATATGAATTTAATGAACCAATTGGCAAGATTGCAGCTATCACGGGATTATGGCGTCACATGAACTTATAGCGGGTCTATCTGCGATTCTTCCATTTATCCTCTGGGGTAAAATTAAACTTTTTAACTGTGATTTTAGTTGAAAACCTTTCTCGGAGAAGACGATATTTGTGCAAATTAGAACTTCTATTCAAGTGTTTGCATTAGAGTAGCTGATGATGGTTAAAAGTGGAGATTGAAGCGTGAATAAGATTACGACCGGAGGTCGTATAGCTGGTCAAGTTATCTAATAAGATAATCCAAGTATGGGAGTCAAGAGCGCTCTAATAATAAGATAAGTGGGTTTGTTTCTATGATAAGTAAATTAATACAACGTGATTGCTTCCCGAGTTTAATGCTTTAGTGCGTTCTCACCCTTAAATTGTCTGATGTGATAAAGTGAAAATGATAATAAACTTGTGTTTGAATTACTATGGCTGACCTTTGCTCGAACCCACAAACATCAGCATCCATTGGAACGTTATAAAATATGCCCATTGGTAGACTTGTGCAATTTCAAAGTTTACGTGAAGGAATTCTAGCGAAGACCTCAAATTTGTCCTTTCAATTATTTTTTTTCAAATTTTACGAGTACCAAAAATTGCTTTAAAGGAACCTTAACACGGTGCAGCAATCCAAAAATAATTTTAAAATCTTTTTGAGTAAGAATTTTGGAAAATATGCAAATTTTATTGTTCAGTAACTTTAAAATATGTTTTTGGGTTTCATATTTTCATAAGAATCTTATTCAAGAGAATTATATGTAGCTCCAGATCGGAAGGCCTGGGTTCGATGCCCAATGCCACCAAATATCCTCCGAGTACACACGGAGTACGTTCTCGTTAAATCAGTGAATCCGAATGGTGTCGCCATGTCGTGAGCAAAATCGTACTGTCACCTCCATAGGCTCAAAGCTTAGGCTAACGACAGGCGTATCTCTAGCCGGTGCCATGAATTTCGTGGGCCTCGATCTGACTACATCAAACAGGTGGCATAAGCAACAACATATGTAGCTCTTATTTGAGTTTTAAATTTGTCAAAAAATTATTCCCGTGAGTTTTTTTTTTTTTTTTTCAAAACATTGGCTTGTTCAGATACTTAAATAATTTTTGCTTTTTTACTAGAAGGATACTAATTTATAAGGGAATGGAAGGAAGATTTTGCTCGGAGACCAGAATACCAATTTCAAAAATATATTTTGGCATCAGCAGAAGAATTCTCAAAAAAATTGCAATCGTAATTTTGTTTAATACAAAGTTTGGAAACCCAACAAGAGAGAAATAGACATAAAGACATTCCAATAAAATAACATTTCTGACTATATGAAAAACAGTCGTAATAAATCAAACCTTACAAAAAACCCCGAGGAAAGTAAATATCCCGTAGCTTTTTTTTTTTAAATCTTCTTTAGGATCACCCAGGGAAGAAACATCGCAAATATTACCACACTCAAATTCTCCAAAAATAGCGAAGTTGAGATTGAAAAAATTCTATCCATTTGAAAACTAACATAAACGTATGGAAGAGGATTCTTCAACTCGAAATATATATATGTATATAAAATCTATATAACAATGACATTTTGCCTGAAGGTGAACAGCCATTGAAATATTTTGCATTTCACAAAGAAATTCGATATGAAAGAAAGGATTGCCGCAAATATATTACATCGAATGTTTTGATACGTCTCGGAAAAATTCATATTTATGTGACCTGACGAAATAGGTATTTAGTCAACAAAAAAAGTGGATGAAATGTATTTCTGACTAGCTGACCCGACAGACTTCGTCCTGTCAAAAAGATTTGTAATGTGGCAGTTTTTGTGCCTACGTATTTTAAAAAATTCTCCTGAACAGAACCGTCACCCTGGTGATAGGGCGTTGTGATTAAAAAATAATTAAATAAAACATATATAAGGATTTAAAAGTAAGTAATCGCTTTATTGTTAATCATGTGAATCATAATTATTATTATTATCATTGTAGTGCTTTGTGATATACGATGTTTTTTGTTTGGTTACCTGGCGCATAGACAAACAAATCTGATGGTTTTCCAACACGGGAACAGGCAACATACAATTGACCATGTGAGAAACATGGGTTTTCTAGATTAATACCACAAACACTTAATGATTGCCCCTGGGACTTGTTTATAGTCATAGCAAAAGCAAGCCGCACTGGAAACTGTAGTCGTTTAAACTCAAATGGCACATCAGTCGGAATCATTGGGATGGCGCGGTATGAGAACATCTTCTCTTTTATACTTTCCTTTGAGTATAGTTGCTTCTATCACATTGTTTAGTAATTTTTTTATCGCTAACCGTGTACCGTTGCAAAGACGCGGTTGGTTGATATTTCGCAACATTATAACCACCGATCCAACCTTTAATTGAAGATTGTGAGGTGGCAATCCTGGCAAATCCAGCGAGTTTAAAAATTCCGGTGGATAGTTTTGACTACATCATCTTGATTAGTAGCCGAATCAACTGATTTATATATCCTCGATTCGCCTGTAATTTGTTCTTGAATTTTGAAATTTAATTCATTTACATCTATGTTTTTTGCAGCCAGTATAGCTCGTTCGCTCAACCAATCATGGTTTCTGTAATTTTGAGAAACATCTGGAAACACCTTCTGAATAAGTTCATCTTTTGATCGAGTTAACTGACAAAAACTTTGAGGAAAGTTAATGCAGCCAGTCAACATGTCTATAGGAAATTTGCCATTACCAATGTCAATGAGTTGTTTAGAGAATATGTTTCCAGATTGGTCATTTTGCAACTCGACACGCATATTCTTGCTTAAATGAAGTACTTTGACATGTTTCCACAAATTGGAGGACTTTAGACATGCATTGAGTTCATCAGCTGGCGTTGATCGTGGAATCACTGGCAATGTTTGACGAAAATCTCCTGCTAATAAAATCATTGCACCACCAAATCGGTTATTATTGCTCCGTAGATCTTTTAAGGTTCTGTCTAAAGCCTCCAAAGATTTTTTATGTGCCATCGTGCATTCATCCCAAACAATCAATTTACATTGCTGCAAAACCTTTCCCATTGCAGAGTTCTTCGAAACGTTGCAGGTTGGAGTTTCATTGCTTTGCATATTTAATGGCAATTTTAGTGCTGAATGGGCTGTTCGACCACCTTCAAGCAAAGTTGCTGCGATTCCCGACGAAGCGAGTGCAAGTGCAATTTTATTTTGCGAGCGAATTGTTGCTAATATTAATGAAATCAAAAAAGTTTTTCCTGTACCACCAGGTGCATCTAAGAAGTAAATCCCTCCAGTTTCATCATTTGTTACTTTCATAAGAGTTTCAAATACATACTTCTGTTGTTCATTTAACAGTGGAAGATTTGTTTGAATTAATTCTTTCAAAGTGTTGAGATCATACAGTCTTTCTCGATGCAACTCTTGGTTAAAAGCGTCATGCATTGGATGATTGGGCGCGGTCAGGCCTAATTGAATTAATAGTTTGTTTGACATTATCAAGCACATGTCCTCAATTGAAATCAATGCTTCATTGTAAATTTCTTCACTTATTTGTATATTTGGATTTCCCATTCTATTCCGTATTTGATACAAAATATCATCACACATATAATCTTTGTACTTGATCCACAAATCAATTGGGTTTGATGGGAAGCATGTAGATATGATTATAGAAAACAATGTTCGTATTTGATGAGCGTGTGATGATATTACAGCATCATTGAGAGTTTGATCCCAATGAGCGTCATTTTCAAGCAATTGCAAACGTTGACAGGCTTCTCTGTAGGATCCACACAATTCACCATCAACAGTTCGTAACTGTTGGAATGATGTTGGGCCACGTACATTGACTAATAGCAGTCGTAAATAAAAACATTCATCATTGCTTGGATGTACTGAATAAATCCGGCCAATCGCATTGGTGGAATATACATCTGTATATCCTGGAACTGGTTTTCCTTGTTTCCGTCGTATAAATCTCCTTGAGGATTGATTCCAGGTATAATATTTTAGCATTTCAGAATATAGCAATGTTTGTGCGAAATCATCGTTTTGGCATGTCTCAAAAAAACTGGTTAATGTAGTAGATGGTGGCTGAGCAGCTCTTTGTACTGCGTTCTGTGCTGTAAAATACACTCTTTGTCCATTTTCTAAATGCACAGCTAAGTGAACAACAGAAGGGTGTCTCTCATGAATAGGTAAAGAAAATATTCGCCAAACTGCTTCATTACTACTGACATAGCGGCCCATTTGGTATTGGGTAACTTCATCATTGGAATTCTCTGCACCAATTCAAATCACAGCCATATCACTCCCTTTGGTTACATATTTGCAAATGTATTTAATAGATTTCACTGAATGGCAAGATTCAACGTTGATGTGTGCTTTGAATGTCTTTGATAAAATGGGTGAATATGGAACAATCCAACGATTATCTATTTCAATATCTTTTTGATTTAATTTGACAATTGTTGATTTTCCATTGTCTGCTGTCGATCTGCGACGATACAATGGATAACCGTCATTACCAGTAATTGTTTCCGATATTAATGTCCGTGGATATTGTTTTGAACATTTACCATCCATCATGCACGGTGAATTTTGATTAAGAGTTCCACAGGGACCATGTATCATGTTTTTGATAACTACCTCATGCAATCCAGGATCTACTTGAACATTAGGGATTTCAGCTGATATCACTGCATCAACTTCATTTGGCCTTATCTTTTCAACCAACCAAATCAAAATGTGTGCATGTGGCAATCCTCGTTTCTGCCACTCCACAGAATACATCCAGCAGCGTGTCTCACCAAACACATAATGTTTTACGATGAAATCCATTAAAGATTTCAACTTTTGTCTAAAGACTCTGGCTGTAATATCATGACGATCAATGGGTGATTGCCCAGGGAATAACTCCTGCTTGATTTCTATCCATTGCGGATTGCATGTAAATGTGATGAACAAATCTGCTGTACCATAATGACGAACATACGACATGGCATCTTGAGCATATTCGTGCATATGCCGAGGGCTTCCGATGTATGTTGCTGGAAGAATAGTCATCCGACCGACATTCTGTGCATTTCCATCAGTATTAATCGCATCTCGAAGGTGAATATACTCTTCAGATCGGAGTTTGGTTTGATTTAACCTGATGAATGTTAATCTCTCCGTTTCAATTTTAACATACATGTCAACAACATATTTGTGATATAATCGCCGACATTTTAATATGTGATTATCTTCATTTTCCCGAATCATTAGGCGGTATGAATAATAGTTCATTGAACTGACTTTTTTGTTGGTTTCAGAACCTGTAAATAGATTTTGTTTTAATAACATTCAAATATAAAATTAAAATACATAATATAGTGACTGAGATATTATCGCCATAGCTAAACTAATATTTTAGTTACCTGTAATGGGATTTATCATTTTTATTGAGAAATCGTAGCCATCTTCACCTTGCCAAAATATAATGGGATATTGCAGTGCATCATATGAGCGGTGTGTTTCCTTTATACGTTGTAGTTGATCATTCCGACGATGTAAAACAATATCACGGGATTCCAAGTTTTCTCCAACTACAACGATAGCAACTTCATCAATAGTTGGTACATTAAAACGTCTTGTATGTTGACCTGCAGGTGTTTTATCAGCTCTGATTACAATTTTGTGATTATCGGATGGCATCAGATCCAGTGCAGTTTTAAACAATATAATCAATTGATTGTGTTGATGAAATAAAGTTTGTAATTGTTCTACAATAGACCTCTTTACTAAATTGTTATGTGCACAACGCAGATCAATTTCTTGTGGTGAATTTCCCATAAAATAAATTTGCAGGAATTTGTTGTCGCTATCTGACACTGGTAACAGTGAACCTGCTCTGTGATATATTTGCCCTTGTATCTGTAAATTAAAAAATATATATTATGGTGGGGTATAAATTAATGGATTGTCAGTGATCAAACTTGAGTAATATTTGATCTTAAAAAGTATATATTTAGTTTTAACTAATATCTATCAAATATAAAATATAATAAAAGTGTCACTGAAACTGAATCACCATATAATATGATGACTAAGTGATATATTTCGTAATGATTAAGAAATTGAAGATTAGTGACACATCTTAACTTTGGTGACAGAAAATTTTGTTCGCTAAAATAATTATGAGTAACTGCTATAATACATACCTTGAAAGTTGGCATAAAATTTTCCCGAACTACATTTGTTGCCCCAAATGAAGTCATTTGAAAGCAATTGTTATATTGTTGGATATGTGTCAAAAAGTGTATAGAATCTGTTCCTATTCCTGAAACCAATGAGTACAATGGTTCTGGAGGTGGATCCAATGGTATCAATTTCACTTTACCATTTGCGCAACACAGTCCATTGGCTTCGTTTTTGTATTTTAATGCCTTACAGTGTGAGCAAACCGAGTTCGTAGAACCAATAACAACACATTGGTAGTTACTGTAGTCAATTGACACATCGTAACCGAAAGCAGCTCGATTCAAACTTGCGCGATTATTAGTTGAATGTCGCGCTCGCGCTTCACGCGTTTGTGATATCCGAATTCTTTCACGTTCATTTCCGTCGTCACGTTCTTGTGCAGTACGATTAGATCGGTAATTAGCTTGGTTTGTAGCATTTCTGGTTCTTCTACCTAAATTGCTTCGTCTTATAGGAGGCATATCAAATATAAATTATTTTTTCACTAAACACGAACTATAAACAAACACTAACTAAACACTCTGCACAAAACACGATATACGAATTTGTTTCGTGTATCAGTTGACAAAAGCAAACTCAGTAGATTAGGTAACGGACAAAAAAAATTTTTTTTAAATTTAATATGACTTGAAGTCAAATCCTTTAAGCCGTACGAATTGTTTTATTTATCTAAAATTTGGATATTAAAAATAATAAAACACTGTTGGTAACGCGATTTTTGTTTGACTGATGTAATGACGTGGAAACTGATGCATTTTATCTCGCGTGCCGAAACTAATACAAAAGAAACGCGAGTTTCGGAACGCGACATTAAACTCCTCCAACTATGTATTCTGTGCTCCAACGCACACACGCACATTGTTTTGATAGATATGATCTTTGACGTTAGGAACACACCTACATTGCTTAGACAACAGTGAGTGCTTGTAATTTAATATGAACTTTATACCATAGCAATAAAGCTCAAATTGACTACGTTTTAGTTACAAAACGTTTGTATGGGAAAAAGAAAAGGGCTATTTTTAGGGTTTTTCCAGCAATTATTATAATTTTTCTCGCCGTAAAAACCATCCTTGAACTTCAACGAACATTTTAAAAAAAAATTTGGCCAAATTGGTCCAGGCGTTGTTGAGTTATGCGCTTACCAACACATTTTGCGATTCATTTTTATATTATAGATTTCATTTCTAAGAATTAAGCTTCGACACTCTGGTAGATTATTATATCGCTGCAAGGATAGCGTCGATAAAAAAATTGGCTTCAGCATTTTTTCCCCAAAAAGGAATATCGATATTTATTGCCATTATTTGATTATTAGCATTGAAAGATGTACTATGCGGAAATATTCTGCCTAGTTGGTTAGTCTGTCACGGTCTATTCGGAATTTTCCAACTAACAAATCTTCTTGGGGGGAAAATGGTCTTTAAAATTTAATTTATTGAAAACCTTCCTGCGAAGAAAAGATGCGAGTATGCAAATTACACTGGTGTCCAAAAGTTAAGCATAAATCGTAAACTGCGAAAAAGATGGAGTAAATATTCGTAAAATTATTCCAAATTTCTTGCGGATATTAATTGGGTGAAGAAGAAACATCAGGTTTATGCAAAACTTTTCAGTCGACTACGTCCTGCGCGAAACACCGGCGCATGTCGGAACGCGGAGAGAAACCGATTAACGCAGCATAGGCAGTTCAAACAAGTTTCGTGTAACTGCTATGCGAAGGAACGTTGTTAACCATCAAACAAGGTGAATGAGGGCACAAAGACGCCAATTGGACATGTTTACGAAAGGAAGAATCGTTGGAATGCTGGAATCCTCACGATCACAAACCGAAGTGTCTCGAATTCTGAATGTGGACCAGTCTGTGATCTCAAGACTGTGACAGGGGTTTCAAAGAACGGGAGATGTTACCCGACAACCAGTATCAGGTCGACCAAGAGTCACAACCCCTGACCAAGACCGATATCTGGTAATAAGTGCGCTACGTCAGAGGGGCAGTACTGCCAGAGCACTGGGTTTGGCGCTCACAGTCGCCACAGGAATACGAATTTCGAGACAAACTGTTTACAGGAGACTCAATCATGCTGGCCTGTATGCCAGAAGACCAGCAGTTTGCATTCCCCTCACGTCTGCGCATAAACGCGCTCGTTTGAACTGGAGTTTGAAATATCAACATTGGGAGTGTGGGTGAGAGTGAGAATATTAACGTCGCACTGATTAGCAACACGAGGGCTTTTTGGCTAAGGTCCGCGTAATTTTGAACCATGGTCAAGTGACACGTACGACACCTGAGCTGGCACCCCCCTCTCCTAACTACCATACCACACCAACGGGTGGACGTTTGAGCTCTCGACAGATTTAACGTGCAGCGCGCCCCTACACGGCGGATCTTTAGAGGTACTAGGATCGAACTCATGACACGCAAGCCATATTGGAGTGTGGGAGAGTGGGCAAATGTGATGTTCAGTGATGAGTCCCGGTTTAGTCTGAGTAGTTATTCTCGGCGGGTAACGATATGGAGAGAACGTGGAACACGTTTTGAACCAAGAAACATAACGGAAAGACATCATTTTAAAACAAGGGGAGTAATGGTATGGGTAGGCATCATGATGGACGGCCGCACAAACCTCTTTCTTTGACACGGGTCTGTGACTGCTCAAAGATACAGAGACGAAGTTCTTGAGTCTTATGTTCACTTGTTTCGAGGTGCTGTCGGTCCTGACTTCATATTCATGGATGATAATGCGCCATGTCACCTGAGCGGTGCTGATTGATGACTTCCTTGAAACGGAAAACATCCAGCTCATGTTGTGGCCTGCGAACTCCCCTGATTTAAATCCTATCGAGCATGTATGGGATATGCTCCGGAGACAAATTGCAGCCCTTTCGCACCCACCAAGCTCCGTTACAGGACTGAAGAGAGCTCTCCAAGAAGCTTGGAACCGTTTGAGCCAAAACTCATTCATCATCTCATAGCAAGTATGGTAAATCGCTGTGCAGCGTGCCTGGCTGTCAGAGGTGACCACACGCCTTATTAAACTGCAGCATTAGTATTTTTTTTAATGTTTTCTTTCATTTTTTCTTCAAAGTGTGAATCCTTGCTATGCTCAGTTTTCTTTCAAACTGCTACTTTAGATAATAAAATTAATTATTATTTATTCTTTTGATTTTTGCTTCCTTATTTTATAACCATTTTAGACTCACATATCACGTTTCCCGCCATTCTGATTTACAGTTCCTTCTTTATTCACATAATTAGCAATTATGCTTAACTTTTGGACACCGGTGTAAATCTTGTATATAAAAATTAAACTTTCGAGTTAGAGATTAGAGAAGGAGTAAGAAATTAGACTGCTACCTAGCAGTAATAGATTAAATATAAAGTGAGGTGAGGATACTTACTAGCTGAATATTGTAATATTAAAGTTGACGATTTGTCAAATGGAAATTAAATTCGATGAGTTCGCTAAGAGAATTAGAAGTTATTACTTGGACGTAAGTGATCTGTTTATTTAGTCTTCTCGTATCTCGTCGGCCTCTCGATTGCAATACATATTTAGAGTTTGGGTGCATCTCTAGACGTAGTTAATAGATTTTGCGTTGTTGTTGATACTGAAAATAAACTGAAATTATTTGGAAAATGGCTAGCCTTCCTTCCGACCTCTCCACACTGAGGGAAGAGATTACTCTTCCCACACAAGTCTTGCTAGCGTTACATTTGGTCAAGATGTGTCAAAAAAAACCGATCATTATAATTTACAAAAAGCCTATAAAGATTAAATTCTAATAATAAGAAAGTAAAAAAAATGGTTTGGACAGAGAGAAAGATGGGTAGAACATTCTTTCGTCGCATCACCTATATTTACCGAAAACAGAAAATCAAAGGGGCAATCTAGTGTAGATGAACATCACACTATGCAACAACGCGAGCACTATTGGTGGCGGACCTCGTAGTTTTGATCCTCAGTCAAATGATGAGGACAAAACCTGAGCTGGCACCCTTTCTTCAAACTCCCATAAAACGGCTACGGGAGGACTTTGAGCCTCGATCGATTTAAAATACATCAACCCTTGTACACGGTGAGTCTTCAGTTGTACTAAAGCTCGAACTCGTGACACACCAGCCACGAGTTTGCCGATTATAACCACTAAGCTACCACGACCATGCAAATTCCAGGGAAGTTCACTCAGTTCGCCCTCAAAATCATAAATCCTATAATTACTTAAAGCGTGCGTGTATGTGCATGTTTTTCTGTAGCTGTAATTCGTTAGGAAGAAAATAAAAAGATAAACGCTCCCTCCAAAAAGAGCTATCAGATATACTTTCATGGTTTCAACTTTTCTCTTCCATATTAAGGTATCCGACTGGTTGCAATAACTTTAAAAAAAAAACAGAAAAAGTTTTTTTTTTTAATTTTTTTTCTTTTTTTTCTTAGATCTGTTTAGTGCATTTTAAGAAAAATGTGCTAAAATTAAGAAAAAAAGAAATTATTATTACTAAAACTAGATAAATTTGACAAAGAATAGCATAACCACGGTCCATTCTGTACCAAAGCTTTATGAACAAATTTTCAATTTTTTCAATCTCTAATGTGTTGCTATATTATTCATTTTAATTAAAAGCTTTTATTTAACTTACAATGTATGTATGTATGTATGTATGTATGTTAAAAGCTTTTATTTAACTTACAATGTATGTATGTATGTATGTATGTATGTATGTATGTATGTAATTTGTTCGGGTGGAATCTTGCAACTCAATTTTGAAGCTGATATCTTCCTCCCATTGAGCTGAAATTTTGTATACACGTTTAGTTTGGATGACAATGCATGTTTTGACCATTTATATTCCGATATTGCAATTAATTAAAAAGATATTAATTAAAAACGTTAAACTAGTTTTGGGCGCCAACTTGGATATATCTGCATTGTTGTAATAATTTTATTGTTACAACAATGACAAAAGTTGGCGTCGAAAATCGGTTTTCAGCCAAACTGGAATTTATAACGTTGCGCTATTGACTGTATTTATTAACTTTGTCTAAAAAATAATTTCATTTCTACAACGTAAAAATAATCTAATTTCTACTACGTATGCAATTTTTTTACAAATTTCTATCTATTCTCTTGGATTTAAATTCAAAACAAAAAAAATTTTCAAGTAGATTGGTACATTGTATACCTTTCTCAAAGCTTTCAAGTTAAACTGAGATGGAGTATTGTGGAAATTCTTAAAAAATTTATCTAACTTTAATCTATGAAACTCAGACAAAAAATAATTACAGAATCGGAAAGATAATTTTTTTAATGTATCTTACCCATCAAAAAGGAATCCGCTAGGAAAACAATAAGAGAAAAATATTATCTAGAAATGCAATATATTTTCAATTAAAAAAAATAATTTTACAATAAAATGAAGTAATTTTTTAAAGAAATTTTCTAATTTTAAGCCTACGAGTAATTTAAATATACCTCATTTTATCACCAGTAATCTAAACACACACTACGACATGTGTCCTTAAATTTAATTACAAATAGAATCTGTTAATTTTATTTGAATTTAATTATTGATTTTTTCAAAATCAAGTTTCTAAAGATGATCTGAGCAATTAAAAAAAATAGATTCTTACGTAGAAGATATTCAATGTCCAGCAAAAAATTATCATTATTTGATAAAACTTTCTTTTTTGATTACAAAATGCGTTTTTAGTCTTAAGCATTTTATTGATTAATACAAATATTTAAATGCCTTTTGAAGTTTTTAATAAACAATTAAAATTTTCTTCTAATATGTTAGAGAAATACATCCCTTATCTTCAAAATATTTCAAATAAATAATATATTCTTTAAGTTTTTCAAAAATAGTCAAAATTTTAATTAAACATTTAATAACTTTGTCATTTATGAAGATAATCTCACTAAACCTTTTTTTTCGTGTGTAGCCAAAATCTGCATGAAGATTGAAAAAATTGCTTAAAAATTACGGATTTAAAAAAATTGTGTTTTTAGTCTAATACCCCATTTTGCGAGAATTAATTCAGCTAAACCAGGGATGGCGAACCAGCGTTCAATGAGTTGAACAGGCTGAGAAACCTGTCCAGCGATAACTAAAAAGTAAAAAATAAATTAAATGTAAAAAAAACTTTTTTAAGAACAAGCTTTTATTTAAACGCGCTAAAAAGAATAAAATAAACTTTTCCTTTAAAACTTTTTTTACTATCAACTTATAACGTCATTACACAATTTATATGATATAAAAGCTTGTCGCAATATTTAAGTACTCATATTTACTTAGTTTGAATTTTTAAAAACCAAAATCAATCAGGTCAAGTTATTTATTTTACTTGTTTATCTACACAGGTAAATCTCGCGACAAGCTTTTATATCATATAAATTGTGTAATGACGTTATAAGTTGATAGTAAAAAAAGTTTTAAAGGAAAAGTTTATTTTATTCTTTTTAGCGCGTTTAAATAAAAGCTTGTTCTTAAAAAAGTTTTTTTACATTTAATTTATTTGAAACGACCTTCAGGATATGAGATATTTTCTTTTTTACAAAAACTAGAGTACTTTATCTCGGTTACTATATGAAATTTCTTAAAAAAACAGTGATTATATTCACATAAGAGACTGTAAACTTTGTAATAAAACAGTGATTGATAAATCTGAAGGTTAAAATAATTCTACTATTATACAGAACTTACAGAAAAAATTTCACAGTGAACTATGTTCACAACTTTTTTAGCAATCACTGACCCCGTTTGATTATTTTGAAAAAATCACATTTCGAGTAAAACGCGTTTTAAAAGTATGACACATCTCGGTTAAAATAATAGCATCTGCTTTTACTAAAACACTTGTAGTTTTTTTTTCTAGTGAATGGGAAATGTTAAACTTGGTATTTTTATAAAGCTAATAAGATGGCACATAAAATAAATTATAAAACATTGTCAATTTTTGGCAAAATTCACAATTTTAGGGTAGTCGGTACCTTAACAAAACTATTGATAATTAATTTAATTTTCAGTTTGCAATTCGCATCAAGATAACTAATAGACAAACAAGTTTTGTTCGTTCTTCAATGGTAAAATTGATTTAAAAATTTCTGTTTTGTCGTGTTTTACGTTATACACGAATTATTTTACAATATTAAAAAAAAGAGAGAGAGAATTTTAAACATATCTGAAAAGGTGTAAGTTGCTTAGACTTAACTTTAAAAGTTATTATATATAGAGAGAGAGTCTTCGTACATAATTCGTAAGGTACTTAAGATTTCCATTTCTCTTACACAAAATCTATCAAAACGTTAAAATCGAGAGATACATGCAACTGTAATTAACTTTTAAAAATTGTTTGGAGAAAAAAGTAAATTTTTGTTAAAATAGGTTTGGAGTAGCAAAGTTTGTTAAACAGGTGATCAATTAGCCAACCAAATCCATACCATATATTATTTCCAATAGGATTGCAATAATTCCCCAAGTTGACGATAAATGAAAATACTAACTAATATAAACTAAACTAATGTTAATACCTAAAATGAAAACCAGCTGAAATAAGGTTTTAAAGTACAGATATATTAATATATATAATCACCATTTCAAAAATATATTTTCTAATAAAATATATCTAATATATAAAATTCTCGTGTCACAGTGTTTGCAGCTAAACTCCTCCGAAACGACTCGACCAAATCTTATGAAATTTTCTGCGTATATTCAGTAGGTCTGAGAATAGGACGTAAACTATTTTTCATTCCGATATTTAAATGAGTTGAGAAGATATTAATTAAAAACCTTAAAACCCTTGTCTGTTGTTTCGCTTGGCGTCGAAAATCGGTTTCGCGCCAGATGTGAAAATACTACTCTGTCAGAGAAAAAAGAAAACCCAGACCCAGAGAAAAATTATAGGAAGATAAATACATTACAGTCATTTAGGAAAGTTGTAAATAAAATATATCTGTTGAGCTTTATTCCATGTGAAAGTTTTATGATATTTCGAAAAGCACAGATGATTGAAACATTTTGAGTTCTTATTTATTATTTATTAGTTTATTTATTATTAAACGTCAATTAATAAAACTGTAATACTCAGTGTGCTCAAAATTTTCGGGAATTATTTTCAATGTAAAGAGAAATATTTACGTATTTTATAATTGCGAAAGGTAGAGGTAAAATAACAAAAGAACAGATACATTATCAGTATACTGTTTTCTAGCATTAAGTACTTCAATTTGATCTATTTGTATGTTTTGTACAGTAAATAATGCCAGCAAGACGCAAAGGATCTGATTTAGGCTGTCGAATTACTAAATTTACAGCCATGCGAAATAGAAGAGGTCAAAGAACAGATGAACAAATCCAACAGGATAATGAAGATATGCGTGTGAATATGGCGCTGCTGCGTAAATCACAATCACAAGAGGTACGAGTTGAACAAAATCAACAAAGTGTGTGATTTTGGGGTTTATTGGCGCAAGAGCCGATTTCGGCTATACTGCGCCAAACATTTGTTTTAATATTTGTAGTCTAGACGGGAAAAGAAAGAAAGAATGAATTGAATGACAAGAAAGAGGGTCGAAAATAGAGAAGGATTACTAGGGTACCCCGGGTTCGTGAAGCCCGTGTTTACCAAAGAACAGTAAACCCCGTGGGAAAAGGAAAAGATCACTAGGGCACCTCGGGATTGTGACACCCGTACTCACCTAAAGAAGGCGAGCCCCCTGAGGGGCAAAATCAACAAAGACAAGCTCGTCGATTCCTATTTGACACACTCAGAGCAAGTGACTAACAACGCCAACAAGTACATCGAGCATTTACATCCGATTCATTCCGTCGTCTAGCATTCGAGTATGATCCCAATGTTAAATATTACGCTCCTTCGAATGTGAAAATTGGTGCTATAGACAAGGAATGTCCGCATTGTAATACGCTTAAATTTAAAAATGAGCCAGCCGGGATGTGTTGCGCGTCAGAAAAAGTGCAACTACCGGAAATTGAAACACCACCTGAACCATTGAACGGTTTACTTATTGGTACGGATCCCCATTCTAACCTGTTCCTGAAGTCAATTCAAACATTCAATTCATGTTTCCAAATGACATCGTTCAGAACAACAGAAATAGTTAAAAATAATGCTGCACATGGTCAACAATTTAATTCAACATTCAAAATCAAAGGCCAAGTTTATCATAAAGTGGGCTTATTGCTGCAAACGCCAAACAAACCTCATAAATTTTTACAAATTAACTTTATGGGCGGCTATTTGGCTTATATAAAATACTTATTTATATTCATAAAAATTAAGTACGTTTTTTAAATAAAACAAAGTAACGTATTCGAATCTCTTTTGCATATTTTTAAATGGACTACATTAATAACAAATTGTGGTTTTGATTTTTTTTTATCAAGAAACCCTTTAAAATTTGGTTTTTGTTTAAATATAGAATTAAATTAAATTTCATTTTTTTCTTATTTTAAGAAATACTACAATATTTATCGATATTTTCCATACAATTTTAATTAGTATTTCATAACTAAAAATATTTTCAAGGTTCATTTTTCCTAAATTAACACCGTAAAAAAAAAAAAAAAAAAAAAAAAAAAAAAAGAGTCTATTGATAGACTTCTACGAAAAATAACATTCTTTTTAATTTGAATACGATATAACTTTTTCCTCATGCTCTTTACCGACCTTTTTGTGAATTTTAAAACCCTTGTATTATTTACAGTTTCAAAAAATTCAGTTTTTATTTGCATGTATGTTTATTCATGCGGCTTTTTAAGAAACTGATATATTCATACTGACGTTAGTGAACAAATACTTATATAGAAAGAGCCCTTACAAAATCCTATACATCCATTTCCATAAAAGGTTTATAAGAAATGCGATGCCAAAATATGTAAACAACAGTAGACAAAAATAGAACAAAGCCTTTTATAACCCAGTATGTTGTAAAGAAAGAATTTTGGTGAGGAATATCTATACCTAACTTCTTTTTTTAGGTAGGAAGATAGGATTTCAGAAAAAGGATCTTATATATAAAAAAAATAAGATCTATGTTCTACAGAAGCTGTATAAGATAAAATAAAAGACTAATTCGAAAAACCGTGTTAAAAAGTGATTAAAAAACTGTATAAATTCTTAGGTGTGTGTATTTATATAACACATACATTTAACATTAAGTGCTTGTTTTTCTAATGGGCTGCATTTTGGCAGTTTAGCCATTGCCGACATGGCAAGTAAACAAGTGTGAGAACCATTTCATTGGTGGCGCCATTTAGTGGTGGCTCCCTCTACTAAATTTGTCGCTTGAAATTATTCAATTCAAGCTCCCATCGGATGCTAAATATTGGTAAGATGAAAAGTCTGTTTAGAAATAGAACGTAAGACATATTTTTAAAACCAGAATTCATGGACAGTTTTATACAGGAATAATTAGCGTAGTAAAATTTGCTACCGTCTGTTCGTTGACTGAATCAAAATGAAAAATTGATAATAGAGACTTCTTTTTTATTTGAAAAAACGTAAATATAGATCTGATTTTTTATTGGGAAGGTAGTATTAAGGCAACCATTGCATATATAAGAGGATTTTTTTTTTAAAAAAACTCAATTCCTGCTCAACATCTCTAGAAGGTGTCAGTGAGTACCTTTCTTTACTAATGTTCATAGGGTGAGCCAAAATAAATAAAAAGTCTTGCTCTGAATTATAAATATTTATTGTACGCAAACTGTTACAATTAGACATGGGGTTTTTTTCTCTCGATATATTGTAAAAGACCATTCATCTCGGTAAATATCAACATGTACCCCTTCGGTAGCTGATAGAATGTCTATATAAGTTGTATTCCAATTCCTGCCAAGTGTTCTTTAGTATGTCTTACACTTTATAAACTTTGGTAAGAATTCACAAAATTATTACCACAACTTATTTGCGATGCTCGAGCTTCACAAGTTCATTTAGGACTCCGTTAAAATGACCTTAAAAGTGTTCAACATTTGCTTCAGTCACATTAGGTCTGCCACTTCCAGCAAGACCTTAAGGCTGTCTATTTCTTTTTAAAATTTTATACAATCCCCTTATTGATTTTCATAACAACTTCAAAATTTACACTGAACATTAATGGACGATTTCGTTTCGCGAAACCAAAGCACACATTAGGCTTTCTCTTGAATTGACGCCATTTCTGCTAAAAATTAGGTCTTTCTTCAAAATTTTTCCCCGAGTCACTCTAGAAGGAGAATTCATACCATATACCTCACAAAAACCTTCTAAAACTGATCTATCTACTCGTACCAAAGTTACAGTATTACAGTAGAACGTCGTTTATCCGAATCAATTGGGTCCGGACACCATTCGGATACGCGATTGGTTGGATAACCGAAAACCGAATGCGATCCCTGCAGCATATGAAAGTAAACACTATACGAATTTTGAAAGTCATCACATGCGGGAAACGTGCTTGAAGAAAAAGCAAAATAGGTGCAAAATGTCGCAATTTTACATTTATTATGAAAAATTAACACTTATTTTTCGCTGTACCATTGTACACCTTTGTTTTTTCACTGCAAAGTCTCTGATTCTTTTGAGAAGCAGTAGTTGAGTAGGACAGCACTCTGATGGTTGTTCGTACCTCTCCATAGCCGTCTCTAACTCAGAAAACGCGTCAGCATTTGATGGACCCTTGCTACTTTCGTTGTTGTTGTTGTTGTCCTCGTCTTCATCCGTTTCATCGTCGACAGGGTTGGGTTCTTCTTGCTTGTAAGTCACTATCTGGTCATCATTTAGTATTTGAAATCCACAGTCTTCTGTATCGCATGCCATCCAAATTTCTACATCAACAAAAGAGCACGTATTCATCCCCTCACTTGGAAACAAACTGGCCTAATATTCCGCACAGATGTTTACCAAATCACACAACTGAAATTCCCCAAATATCCTTCACCTTGGGTTTTTTCCGTCACTTTTGGCCTTAAGCGAAACAATTGTTTAGCACTGCACTCTTCGAAAACGTATCCGGACTTTGGTCCGGATAATAAACGTTCGGATAAATGACGTTCTACTGTATATTAAAAGGTTATTATGCAATATGTTACAATCAGGGCAAGACTTTTGGTTCACCCTGTATATACATGTGTATGTTTGAGAGAATGGGAGAATTATTTTTTCCCTCTCAATCCTTCTTTTTCCTATAAATATATTTGTAGTTGTCTGTTGTTCATATTTTTACGGTTTACCTACTACAGGCATCAAACCCAGGGATGTAGCGAGGAATTTTTCTGGGGAGAAGAAGCCTTCCACTTCATCTCGTATCTCAAAACTAATTTCAAATTATATTATTTACTTAGAAGGAGAAAATAGTGCTTATGTGGAGTACGGAATGTCGAATATTAATTTTTCACCGTAATTAAGTACAAAAGTAAAATTTGATTTATTAAAGGGATCTATTTAAAATTTCAGTCCTTTACAATCCTTATTGAGTTACAACGCCCCTCCCCTTGCTACATCACTGAACACACCAATTCTTTCCCATCTTTCAGCCAAATTTTCATAGCACCCCACAAATGAAAAACAACACCTTAACGTCTATCACCCATTCATGAAATAATTCGAAAACAATTGACAAAACGAGTGAAAAGTTACTTGTTTTCAGGGCTCAATTTATTGGAAAAGAGGGAAATTTTCCAGCCAAAACTGTACACACTCTCAGCCCTGTGTGGCAAAAATAGTTCGAATTCGGAATTCACAGTGTGTCACTAGTTGTTTTGACAGGTTTATTCTCTAATAAGAAGAGTTTGCTTCGGCCATTTTGTTCCAGTCCAGCAAATCCAATCTGTTAAACTGTTTGTAAAACTAGGAACTTGCCGGTTTTATCCCGCTTCTGTAAGAATTCGCCGCTTCGCCTTCTGTCGAACGCAGCTGTCGTTCAAAATAGTCGTCCATTTGTTTTCCTTGCGATTGTCGCTGACACTGTAGGACAATAAAGAATCGAAGACGTGATTAACTATGTTTAAAGCCTGAGCTTAGAGAAGCTTTCCTCTTTTTCCGAGAACAGTCATTTAAAACTGGAATATTTGCTGGAATGCGATTAATATTCAGACCAGGTGATTTCAGCACCATTGCCAGTCTTTTCGAAAAATTGAAAGAGTTAGAGCTCGATATGCATAAGAATAACATTAAAACGACCCTACCTTTCAAGGTTTGCTTTAACTATTTAGAACTATTTCTTTAGTGTCTTTAATATAGAATCCAACGTTATTTAATTTTTTTTTATGAAGTCCTAGTATTTTTGCTTTTTATAGCCAACATAATAAAAGCTCTAAAAAAAATATTAAGAGATTTTTTTTATAAAGAATTACTTTGTAAAAAATGCAAATCTTGATAATCCAAGAGTAACAAAAAGTAATCCACTTGCCTCAAAATAAATAACCAACACAAGAAACCACTGTACCACATTTCTAAAAGTTATTGTTAAAAAAATAGATTGTTTTGTCAACAGCATATATGTGCAAAAATATTTTTAATTAAGAAAATTAAGAGAGTGCGAAATTAAAGTTAATTATTTCATTTTGTAACAGCTTATGTTGACAAGTTAGCAAGTCGTGACATCTATGATTAAATATGATAAATAAAAAAAAACCAAGATGTAATTCAACAGGGTATTCAAGTTCTACGAAATAACTACAAATTTTAGTTATTATCTTCATATTTATTAACTAAATAATAAATAATATTTTAAACTACAATACTTAAATCAAGAATAAAATGTTTAAGTTCCATTATCTAATTTTATTCTAATAAAAAAACTCAAAAATGATTCAAAAACTTTAAATAAATTTCAACCATTTGAAATGAATAAAAATACACGATATAAAAAAGAAAATTAGAATACTTTTATCATTGCAAGTGTTTTTCCAAAATTTTTAAGGACCTTAAAAATAAATGTTGAAACGGTAAAAGAATTTATTCCGTTATTATTTCTACGAATGCTTAGGAATTAAAAACCACTTTTTTTATCTAAAGTAGAAGTTTCATATGATAAGATCTTTCATTTCAAAGAATCTTAAAAAATACAGAAAGTTCAGCACTTTATTTTTCTCTTTTATTAAGTATAAAAAAAAAACTTTTATTATAGCTTTCCATTTGCTGAAGGAAGGAATTATAAATTCAATCTTACGGATTTCAAAATACAAATTCAAGGTTCAAATAAAAGTATGGGTTCCAAATTGTGTGAAGTCCCTCTCTATACAGTTCTTATAATATATAAATATCTTTAATAACACTAATGAAAATTATCTACCCATTTCCTGTAAGGACTTACGGTAATATTAAAACAAATAATCAAATGGAATCGTAAAATGAAATGTAAATTGAACCATACTTTTCCATTTCAGGCATAAGACTTTAAACAAATAGAATAAAATTCCATATAGCCAGGTATTTAGTTTTAAAAATGCGTACAAGTAATAATTAATGTATAAATTTAAATTATTTAATCCGCAGACGATATATCCTCATAGATTTCTTAAAAATCAGATTTAACTTAAGAAAGGCAGACAATTTTTTTCAAAATATTTTAAGCCAAAATTATGCTTTATATTACATGTATATAAACATGACTACAAACAGATGAAAAACATAGTGGACTACATTAGTAACAAAACTGCACATAGTGAACTAAATTCATGTGACGTTATAGTCACATGTTAATTACAATCACATGTTTCCAGCAAATCAGTTTATGCGCTTCGATGCTGCCAACGTTTACTTTTCACGGAAAATTTCTTTTAAAAGTACATATTTTTCAACAATGGAACACGCATTGGTAAATAAAATACACTTAACATAAAAATGCACAAATTACATAAGAAATTTTTTTTATTTTGAAAAATTTTAATATATTTGACCATTTTTACGCAATTATTAAAATTAAAATTGTATCTACATATTACAAGTAGAACCACAGTGTCAGTTTTGAATTCCTTTGAGAACATTTGATTAGCCTTATCACGAGACCGTCATGAATTTAGCCCATTATAAGAAAATAAACGTAGTTTTTTGCTTAATAAGAATCAGATAAATGTTTGATATGATTACACCATTAACTATCATATGACTTCACGTGAAAAGAATATTCCCGGCGATACAACAGTTACTGATTTTTTGTGTGTGTACGGGTATATACAAAAGAAAAAAGTAAAACGCCTGAAAATAATAATCGGTTTTACTTATAAGCAGAATAAAATAACTTTAATATACACTTATTCTAGGATTATTAGGTCAAGTTTTTTTTTATTCCATAATTACACTTAATCTGCAAAAAGTTCAAAAATATTTTCATTATTTGTAAAAAAATGTTCCACTTCAATGATGTGAAATAGAAAAAAATACGAGTAAAACGAGTATATAAATGAGGAAAAGAACTGTCAGATTTTAATGCATTTTTAATACACGACATTTTTTTCATCCAATCCAACTAAAACATTTAATATCTAAAAAGTAACGCTAATACAATTTTCTTTCCCTGGAGCATTTATTGTTTCATCCTGAATATTTATGCCAATTTGAAGTATCGTTTCTCTTCCAAGGCTGTGAAGGAAAATTAATCTTTTTCAAGCATCTAATTTCAGTAGTGAAACCATTCTTATTTTGCGCTAGATATTGTAACAATAATTGTAACTCCTGGTTTTGGTAAAAAAAAAAACTTCAAATACACCACACGTTTATAAAAGAATGTATTCTTTCAACACGCGATTGTCAATATACCTCCTCACATTTTTCATCGTTTTAAATAATTCAAAGCAGGAGCTGGTCCTTCCCCCAAACCAAAATTTAAACCCCCTCTCAAAACGGAGAGCTCGAAAATGCAAAGATTAATCTAGAACGTAGAAATTCCAGCCGCCCCTGTTGAAATTTTATATCTTTACGCCTCAACCACCTCGCATGGGGCTTTAAGTCCACCTCCGAAAGATGAAATATTCATGGGGCGTCAGCGCGAAAGTAGGATTTCACACCGCCGACCACAAGCGCTTAATTTGACTTATATTAACATTTGGAAAGAGAGATACTGCCGATGTGTGTTCCAACAGCAGACCACATAATTTCAATTAGCGAACTAGAGGAAGTTCGAGAAAAGGAGGAATAAGTTGTGTACGTGAGGTACTGAAGTCGCGTTTCCTTTTGACGATTGGAAGTTATTGATAGTTGCCTCTCAACAACTGCATTCAGAAACTGAGCCCTGAATCCCTTGAGTTCCCTAGAGAAAAGATTCTCGGACCACAGTTAAGAAACACACGTAAGCAATTAATTCCTCGAGGCCATTTCACGTACTAAATTCATTCGAATTTGAAGTTTTATCATAGGCAAGACCCAAATTATAGTAATACGTATTGGATAGGAGAACCTTTATAATCCTTTAATTGATTTGAGTTGTATATAAGGTGATTAAAGTTCCACTTTCAAAATGCTGTAAAAAAGTGCCATTTGTTAGAAGGACTTCAAATTTAACTTGAATATACTTGAAAAAGAGAGAAACGGTGCCATAAGAAAAAGTTCAGAAGTTTATCAATAGACTGCGCTGTAAGGTACTAGACGGCGTTCCTCTGCACATTACGGAGCCAGTGATACAATTGCTCAAAATATGTACATTTCGGAAGGGATAGAATGATCAGCCGTCCTTTTCCAGCAGCCTGGCTTTCAAGATCATCGCACCTCAATCCTGGCTGTGAAGTTATCTTAAAAATGTTGTGTTCACAGTGACTCGATAGCAAGTTTAGCGGACTTGAAGGCACGGATTACGCAACACATTCCAAATGACAACACATTCCCTGGGACACTCCGTTGTTTATTGGTTTGAATTTGAGGCGGAAAATAGTAGACAGCATATTCAGCATGTCTTGAGCAAGTCTAGAGATAGCTAACATACGTTTTTATTGTTGGTTTTTATGCAGTTTTTGGCCCGGAGAGAGTTAAAAATCAATTTTTCTGATCCAATATGAAACGACCTTCTCAAATACTGAAACAAGTGTAGAATGACTTCGAAATGATTTTTTTTTCCGTCAAAAAACTGAAACAGTCATATACACTGCTGGCCATCGTAAATGCAACACCCTGAAGGAAGCATGCAAATAACATGAAATTTACAACAAGCATTAGCGGAGGTGAAATATGCAAATGATTAAAATTTCAGCGCTGACACACATCACGCACGCCTGTGGCGCCACCTCAAACTGCTATTTAAGGCTTGGAGATTTCAACGATTTCAAGTTCGGCAATTGTGTTTTCCTTGTGGTTTTTACAAAAAACGATCAGTTATGTCTCGTAGAAAACAGCGATCAGCTTTTGATCAAGTATCCGAGTTCAATAGAGGAAGGATAGTGGCCTACCGAGATTGTGGATTATCTTTCAGAGAAATCGGTAGTCGTGTTGGACGAAACCAAACAACTGTAATGCGGATATGTGACCGTTGGATGCAGGAGGGTACGACGGACCGACGTGGTCGATCGCATCCACCTCAGTGCACCACTTTACGCGAGGACAGGCAAATTGTGCGCATGGAAGTGACGCATCGCTCAGTCAAATCACGAACCATAGCACAGCACATTGAGTCTCTAACGCATCATTCAGTGTCTGCGCGTACCATTCGACGCCGTTTACAGCAGAGTGGTTTTTCGGCAAGACATCCATTGCTTAGTCTACACTTGACGCAGAACCACAGACGTCTCTGCCGCCAATGGTGCGATGAAAGAAGGATGTGGGCGGCAGAATGGAATGAAGTTGTCTTTACTGACGAGTCACGCATCCGTCTGCAACACCACGATGGTCGGATTCGAGTCTGGAGATACCGTGGAGAGAGGATGCTGAACAGCTGCGTTATGCACCACCACACTGGTCCTGCACTGGTATTATGGTATGGGGTGGTATTGGATATCACTCTAGTATACATTTCCGGTACTTTAAACAGCCAGTGCTACATCTCCGAGGTGTTGGAGCCAGTTGTCCTTCCTTACCTTCAGGGCTTGGCCACAGCCATATTTTAACAGGATAATGCGCAACCACATGTGCCACACATTGTCCAAAGGTTCTTCGTCAATCACCAGATTGAATTGCTTCCCTAGCTGGCTTGCTCTCCGGATCTTTCGCTGATAGAAAACATGTGGTCCATGGTTGCTCAACAATTGACCCAGATTACACCCCCAGCTGTCACACCAGATTAACTTTGGCAACGTGTGGAAGCTGCTTGGTCTGCTGTATCCCAAGTACACATCCAAAGTCTCTTTGAATCAATGCCGAGGCGTGTGGCAGCGGTGATCTCCAACAATGGTTGCTACTCTGGCTACTGATTCTGGCAAGAACCACACTTCACAGAAGTCTATAAATTTAATCATTTGATGCTTGGTCAACATGTTATTTACAAAATAAATTTTGTTGTGCTATCTCTTGTCTTTCTTGGTGTTGCATTTACGGTGGCCAGCAGTGTATAATGAGCAATACTATTGGTTCAATGTGCAACTCAAGCCTAAATCCCCATAGCAATTCGATTCAAAATGTAACCAGCAGCCGAGTCACCTTTCGTTTTTCCGCTTACAGCGCCATCTATTAATACCCTTTGAAATTTTTTTATGCCATACTGTTTCCCCTTTCTTCAAGTATATCCAGTTCAAATTTAAAGTCATTCTGAGCAATGTTTTTTGTATAGCATGTTGAAAGTGAAACTGTTGAAGTAATTATGATCACCTCGTAACTTCGAAGTTACATGTGTGATATATATCTTCTAGGTAGGGACACTGTTTAAATAACAAATTTTTTCAAGTGGTTTTTCATAACCATGAACCAATATCTCCTGTAAAATGAATGTATTAGATGTCATTCGATCTTTTTCACTTATTATCCCGTTATTTTTCTTTTCCTTTTAGTTTTTCAGATGTATGTGCTCTTAACCAAAAATACAAATCTAACGTTAAAGAATTCAGTGAATTATCCAGGTTATCTCCAGTACGTTCAGAACCGTGATATAGCAAAAGTATGTAAATGAATATTTTTTCATATTAGGTCACCTGAATTAGAATATACATATAAAATTGTTTTACTAGAAAAAATTATTTAAATGCAATTTTTGGCCAAAAATAAAGAAAGAATGATATTTTTAAAACATGGTCCATTTATAGAAAATACTTTTATGACAATAATATTTTGCCGAAACAGAGCTGACGTTTCTATACTGAGTGTGAACAGGCTTTTTGAAATATGTAATTTAGAAATAGATATATTTTCATATTTTAATACATTATAATAGAGAAATTTTAACAAAAAACACAGATTATTATTTCATTTGATAGTAGCTTTGAAAAAATTGTGAAGTTTTCAAAAATCCTGGTTCAGACTCTATAGAACAGGTGTGGGCAAACTTTTCCAAGTACGGGCTACTACTAATTATTTCAAGGTATTGCGGTCCACTCAGTGGCATAGGAGTGGTGTGTTAAGAAAACAGTCTACAATATTTATTATAACTTAAAAATAAATACGGAATACGTACTTAAAGCGGAATATGTACGTAACTACAATAAAATAAAATTACGCTTTTAATACAACGTTTAAAACAAAACGCAAGAACAAACATAATAACAGTCCCAAATATAATAATATCAAATAAGACTTGTTACGAAACGCACAATTCAAAATACATTAAAAAATAAAATATTTTTTATCTAAAGTTAGTGTTTGTAGTTATAATCAGAGAAGACTTAGTCTGTATACTGTCAGCCAATCTTGAATATTCAGTAAATTTTTATTAAGTGCTTATCTCTTCAGGGAGTTTCCCCACAATGTCCCTTGGCTGTACACCGGTCTACCAGGATCAATTTAATGCCCATTCTGTTCTTCCCCAATTAATTCTGTAGAGAAATCTTAGCTACATGTAAGCAGGATATTATAATTATGCAAACATTTTCTATAAAAAGAGAATAGTTTGGAAATACGCAATTTTTTCTTCACTTTTTTTTGTCAAAAAAAAAACTGTATTTAAATCATTTTTTATTGTAATAATATTCTTAAAGGAATTTTTGTATGTCAATTCTAAATCAAGTGACTCTAAATATCAAAAAAAAATTCATTTCCTTAAAATAATGACTCTTAATGTAGTAACATCAAGTGTCGGAAATAAGTATTTGTTATCATTTAATGCTTATCATACGATTATTAAAACGTCTTTTGAAAGTATTTCTCTTCTCATGCCCCGTAAGGTATTTTCATAATTCCTATATTTGAAGAAAATTATTAATGAATATATGCACTTTTCACCTTTTTCGAAAAGTGATCTGAAAAGGTTCGATTAAATCTGAAAAGGTAACAAAAGTGTCTAATAAGAAATTTTTCATATGAATGTTTGGAAGCAAAAATTGGTGAAAAAAATATTTTCTGAAATTTTAATGAAACGCTACGTTACACACAATTATTAATATTAACTATAATTACTAATGCCACCTTGTTATTTTAATGGTCTATTGATTAAAGTTTTAAATATGAAACAAGGAGAACGAATCAATGTAAAAGAACGTTAAAAAGAGGGAGTAAAGAACGATTCTGAACAAAAACGATAAGCCTAAAATCTACTAACCACAACGAATGCGCCTCGCAATCATGAACCATAGTCAGATGACGAGTCGACGCTTGAACTGGCATTACATGGATGGAAATACTTTTTGTACCGAGCTCGATGTTTGAGTAAGGCATTTTTATAAATGTTAAATAATAACTTTCCAAGTTTTATGGTTAAAAATATGAAAATAGTCTTTTATTTTGGTTTCACTCGAGAAAAAAATGAAAGAAATAATATTAATAAATAAACTTACAACACCAAAGAAAAATTTTGGAAATCTTTCACTTAACCAAGCTGATTAATATTAATACATATGGGTACAGTGGAGTACACAACGGGTGAAATTTAGGGGTTCAAACCCCTCTCATGCCGCCCATCCGGTATAGTGGTCAGTGAAGCTGACTGCGGTGCCGCAGGGACTGGGTTCGAATCCCGGAGAAGGCATGGATGTTTGTGTTGTAATCCTTTCTTCTGTCTGTGTTGTTTACCCCCGTGTTATACGTTCGGTGGTGCACGGGGTTTATAAATGTAAAAAAAAAAATTTTAAAAAAACCCTCTCATAGATCAAAATTTTTAGTACAAAGATTATTTCTCGGAGCTTTCGTATGCGTTAATTTTTTTAAAAATATAACCCCTCATATAAAAATAGTCTCTATAGACCATTGAATGGGTACACCGAAGATTTGCAAAATGATAGGCACCAACCTCCTAAACTATTCTCGCCTTGTCAACCTAACCCTGCCAACCTAATGACTCATCAAAGACTTATACAGTCCTTACTTTAACGACGTCTTATTTGTATTGTGTCGCATAGTTTGGAAGCGGACTGACCGAAAAGTTATTCTGCATTGAAACTTTAGCGTGAATGATGTAGCCGCGGTAGCCTAGTGGTTAAGGTATCGGATCATGGCTGGCAGATCATGAGTTCTAGCCCAGTACCACTTAAGACTCACCGTATATGGGAGAGATGCACGTTAAATCTGTCGAGAGCTCAAACGTCCTCCCGTTGGTGTGGTAGGATGGGGTGTGGTAGTTAGGAGAGAGGGGTGCCAGCTCAGGTGTCGTCCTCGCCACATAACCATGGTTCAAAATTGCAAGGTCAGTGGCCAAAAACCCTCGTGTAACTGAAAAGTGCGACGTTAATATTCACTCACTCACTTGGAGTGAATGGCAGAGTAATTTTCTACTTTAAAAGGAGTTTCTACAATAAATAAATGTTGCATACCTAACGAATATTGCAGAAATGCTCTTAATGAAAAATATTGGTGGTTGTACATTCAATGTTTTCAATTCTGGATTTTTCTGCCAGACTCCAAAGATCCGCTATACACAGCCAATAAGCTTCGTTATTTTAAACGACGGTCAAATGACGAGATCTATACCTGAGCTGACACCCAATTATTTAAAGTTCATGCAACACTAACATGATAATTTGGAACTACAACATTAATGTGTATAAACCTCCCTATAAATTCCCTGCTTTATTTATCAGATGTGGTGAGAATGTATTCTTGTTTCTAATAGACAAGAATTGTGCAGGGCCTAATGCACCTAAAACTTGTTGGGCCTAAGAAACTTCACATTACTGTGGTGTGTACGAAAAGAGATGTCAGCTCACAAACCTACCTTGTCATCAGACCGTGGTTCCAAATTACGATGCGTATTGGCCATGGTAAGTAGATCTTGCGTCAGACAGAAATATGCAGCCAGAAAACTTCCAGTAATAAAAATTTCGAGTATATATTTGCTAGTTGGGTGTTTTTCGTTAATATCTATCTAGAATAGAGGTTGGCAAATTACGGCTCTTTGGATAGACTGTTGGAACTCGTCAGACTTCGGTATTACTAAAAAATATAATTATGTCTACTAATATATCAATTGGAACACAATGAGTGGCGCACAGAAGGGGGTCCTCGGGTCTGGACCCCCCCCCCAAAACCCTTGATTTTTTTTCCAATTGATTATAATCCTATGTATATAGTACGTAAAATTTAATTAAGTATTTGTTATTAATAATTAATGTAATTAATTAATGCTAACTATTTATTCATTAATTTTTTACTTTTTTTTGTTTCCGAAAATTAACAAAATCAAAAGAATATGTTGGGTGGAGTATTGGAGCATTATTTGAGAATGGTGAACATCGACCCTAGAACATCCTCTTGAAAAATTTCTGTGTACGCTACTGAGTACAACAGTCTTAATCTCGTTCGCTACTGTAAGAGAGAGTTGTCTCTTCTGGGGCCACACATACATGCGTATAAAAGGCTCTCTGATATCTTAATTATCTTTTGTTCAACTGAAAACTTAACTCTTCTTTTTCGAAAGTTTACGAACTCCTGCTCCAGAGTAACATGAAACATATCGACGATGGATCTCAAAAACTTTTAAAGCAAATGAAAGACAAGGGCAACATTGTAATTGGCACCTTAACCTAAAAAAAGAGTTCTTTCGTGAAACAGGTTGGAATCCGCAGCTCCAACTGAATTTCAAAAGTGTTCTTCGGCACCCGAGAAGTCATGGTAGCAAACATGGGTGTTTTTGACCATGTCTTCCTCAGGTGCCGAGGAACACTTTTGCATCTACGTGTAATCAGGTAGATCCCCACTAATAGCCTCCCTGAAGTGGCGTACGAGAATTTAACCTCTCCCCTTCTCTCCCATAGACCAGCAGATTTTTAATTTTTAGCATAAGGATTATGCTTCAGTGCTTTCGTCTACGAGTTGTTTTTTTAATAATAATTCTCCTCCCCCATTAAAGAAGTCTATATATGCCACTGCCTGACTGCTCCGAATTGTGCCGGTTTCGAATCAATTCGAACCAATCTTAGCCAATTAAGCCGTATCTTGTATTCATTTAGAGTCCCATCTCGACAGTAGATGACACTAGAAGAAACAAAATTTTTGAAGATGCCAGAGCCTAGTTGCATGAAACAACTGTTCAGTAAATAGATCACGTTCATTTATTATTCAATCTTATCACGAAACAGCTATGAATTCATTTTTACCGGCTCTAGTACCTTATCCCCATGGGATTCAAAACATTCAATTCATTATCAATCCTCTTAATCACCTCTTAATGTTCCAATTTGCCTTAGAGTACCTGGTGAAGTTCACAAAAGAAAGAACCAACCAGAACTACTCACAGCCCAATGTTCCCCCTCTTAAAGGCGGAACTCGTTACTTATGTTTATTTCCTATCCAATTGGTTACTATAAACCACTGTTCAAGTGCAATCTCGCCCGTACGGAAGATCACAGTTGGTTTTTTCATTGCGTGTTTTACACATTTTAGTATTTTTGATAGCCAATCAATTTTTATGCAACTTTAGTTCAATTATTTTCTATTTCATACATTAATTATGATGAGAGGGTAAAGTTAAATATTAACTAGGTACCTCGTAGTTGTGTGTGTGTTACCTAATCTCATTCTTAAATTTTTGTTTAAATTCCAATTCACACCTGCTTTCACAAGTATTAAACTGGTTTTAAAATTATATTATGCGAACGAAAATTTCTTTAATTTTATTCAGTTGAGTTTTTTTAATAACGTAACCCATGAAGCTAAACTATACATTGCAAAACTTTGCATGAAAAAATTCAATGTTATGGTTCAAAGTCGTAAACTATAGTATCAGTACAGTTCCCCACCTCGTCATCTGATCCTTTTTAATAGTTATTTTCTTGGTTTGAAAACAGGCATTTACTTAGGGGGGGGGGGAGACTTCAAAATGAGACCTAAAAATCTGAAATAAGAATATTACAAATCAATTCTTTAGTTTGTGCGAGAAGAAATTGTATTTTGACAATTACCTATAAAGTACAACATGTGGTTGTAACTAACGACTGCGTTGAGTTTTTGCTAGCATTATACAAATTTTTAAAAATGTGAATACAATGTAATAAACTTTCATTTACCAAAAAACAATTAGACTGAAATATTCGAACCTGCTTACAGATAAGAATTCTCTCAGAAATATGTGAAGGAAACTTCAAGACAAAAAAAATGAGAGCTAGGATCCTAAAGATTAGAAATGTCCAATATATAACAACAACAAAAAACATTTATTACGTTTAACATTTTTGTATCCTTCGTGCTCAGAGAGTAATATTTTCCTATTTCAATTCTGCTTAAAACCATATAGTACGAAAATTCTATATGTAAAATTAAACTTCGTTGTAATAGTCACACATTCAAGTGGCGTAGTTTTAGAAAGTAAAATAGACATGTGTACTCAAATATCCTCCTCGCTATTTAAAAGAAAATCATGAAAACGAAATCTACTTACCAATAACTTATTTTGCGGCTCGAGTGTGATATCACTTCAACAAACACACAGAGAGAGATTATATTGCTTGTATATTTTATTTCATTTATTTAAATAAATAAATCAATATTTCCAAGCTAATTGCGAGTTACATAAAAGAGAATAAAAAAGGCCGAAATTTGATAGTGCTTTGATTGATTGCTTTCTTATTAAAGTCACACTCCGAAGCAACACTAATACTATTGGAAATGGGGTCGATTCATCACTAGAGGGCGCTGCCATCGTTTGACTATTCTCACGTTATTATCAACGTGCGATCAAGTAAACAACAACAGCTGATCGTATTTACACTTGTGGTTGTGCGCTAACTTTGGAATTTGCTTACATTATTATTTTAAACTCTTTGAATTTTTTAGAACTCTAAATATTTTTAACACATTTTCTAGTCTTTTTCTTTTTATATAATTAAACAAAACATAGCTATAGTTTACGGTATTAGATTTAAGCTTAGTTTTAACTTCTGTTCTTTGACCTTTTATCGTGTTTTTGTATACTTTTAGGCTTAGTATTTAGTTTGTCAGCCACATTGTGTTTCAAAAAATTATGGATCATTCAATTGAACAAAATCCTGTATACTTAAAAATTAAGTATTAAAGTGTAGAACAGGGGGGGGGCATACTTGGTGATGTCAATTTTTTTGGCGACTGGAATCAATCGCCAAGTAACATAATTTAGCGATAGATTTTCTGAGAATTTACGAATTGTAATTTTGCTATAAAAATAGAGATATTAATGTAAAATTAAAAAATATGTATTTATAAAGCTCTCAGTAATGCATATAAAAATATAAATTATCTGTTTTTTAAGTTAAATGAAAAAAAGGATTTCATTTTGTTATATAATAATAAATGTAAATCCGAATACTCAGTCAAATCAAACACGAATGAAACACGGGATTATTTGCTTAGCCCACTATCATGTAATTATGACGTCAGATTAAAATCGAATCCATTGAATTTGTAGTTTTGCAAAATTATCAAGCAAAGAAAACTATACCTAAACTGGCTTTGATTTCAATTTACATCACACTCTGAAACAGCACGAATGATATTAATGATGGACATATCAATTTTAAACCATAGTCAAATGATAATTACTTGACACCTTCTCTTCAAACTTGCACATCACGCCAATGGGAGGACTTTGAGCCTCGACAGACTTAACATGCATCAACCTCTCTACAATGGTACTAGGTTTCGAGCCCCGATAGCAACACCTCGAGTCCGTGACCATAAGCATTAGATTACCACGGCCGTTACCTGAGCTAGCACACTACTCCTATATCGTCAATGTGATAATTTTTCTAGCCAGATTCAGTATGCAACTGCCCCCTTTTCACGAAGAGACTTTACTGACTTCTGGCCAGTACGACGAGACTTTACAGGAAGTGAGTGAATGAATATTAACGTCGTACTGTTCAGCTACACGAGGGCTTTGGCGACGGACCACGTAATTTTGAACCATGGTCAAGTGACTTGGCTACAGTTAGAGAGAAAGAGAATTAGAGAGTGATATTGACGTCGCACCACAAAGCTGCACGAGGACCATTGGCGATGGACCTCATAATTTTTAGCCATGGTCAAGTGACGAAGATGACACCTGAGCTGGCATCCCTCTCCGAACTTCTATACTCGCCAACAGCAGGATATTGTGCTTCGGCCCTTTCTACACGGCTGGGCTTCAGCGGCACTAGGCTCGAACTCATGACACGCCAGCCACGAGTTCGTGACCTTGACCACTAGGCTACTGTGGCAGCTACTGGCTACAGCAGGGGCGGCCGACCCGACGGCCGCATGTGGCCCACCTTATATAATTTTACGGCCCGTGAGATTCATTACAACTTTACAAAATACGATTATTGTGCAATATTTTTATCTCACACAAGTGAAGTGTTTTGTGACAAATAAATCTGAAATCAAATATGAAATTTATAGAACATAAATCGAGCTCAAACTCAACGTACATAAAAACCTGCAACATCATTTACGATTTGCAAATACATGCATTTTGTGATCCACTTGCCGAAACTAAGGGAAGGAATTGTGAAACAAATATCTCGCCAATTAAATAAATTAAGCATTATTTGATCACTGCATTATTATTTATTATTATATTTTATCTATGTTTGTATGCATAAAAATAATGAAAAGAATAATAATAATTCAGTCTCGGTTTTAAATTTCAGTTCAATAACTGATTATAATGGGTCCAAATCTAATATAAAGGTAAAAAATTTATATTTGCAGCCCGCGACATTGTAATGTTTTTCTGAAGTGGCCAGCAAGGTCATTTGGGTTGGTCATTCTTGGGCTACAGGACACAAACCCATGACTCGATAGTAACGTTATGTACAAAATTACAACTGTAACCATTCGATTACCGCTGCTGACAACACTTTCCATTTTTATTTCTATATTGACGAATGGCAGTAGACGAGCTCGTATTTTAAGCTAATGAAATTCACCACACAGACGCTTAAGCTGACATTGAATCAATTAGAATATTTCTTTTTTCAATAGGGAGAGAAAAATAAAAATGCCCTCATAAACCAATAATTAATATTAAAATCGAATCAAGGCTCTATGAAGAAATTATATTCTAAGAGAATTGTTACATATCTCGGGAATATCGTTACTTTTCAATGGAGACATTTTAAATTTTCTGACATTCAAAAGATATAAATGAATCAACTGGCGATTATAAATTTGATCTAAAAAAGTGTTGAAAAGTATTTTGATATGTAACACCTAAATACTGAACAGAAAAATTTGTTTCCACAGATCTCCTGTAAAAGTGAACATATTTTTAAAAAGTAACTCAAATTCATAAAAAATATTTTACGAATATTTGTTCATATTTGTTTATTAAAATGATTAAATTCTCTAATTGCTACAAAATTACAGTAAAGAGTATAAATAATTTAAAGAAAATTTATATAACCTTAATAAGACCGTATATTTTAATTTTCATGTTTAACACTATACGCAAATATTTTAAAGCTCTTACCCCCTTGGCAGTATTAGTTGATATTATCAAATATCGACTCAAGTGTAGTATGGGGGGGTAAGTAAGTCAAGTGTAGTATGGCTTTGAATTTGGCGATTTTTCATTGGATTTGGCGATTTTTATATAGATATTAGGATGAGATAACGAATTCATTCTAGCTTCCGGGCACCTATCGCTAAGTGAAGTAGCTTGGCGATTGGTTTTGATCGCCAAAAGTAATTGACGTCGCCAAGGGCCCCCCCCCCTATACTACACTTTAACCCAAATATCTTTTAAATTCAGGAGCGTAACGTAGACCCCCTCATTTGAGGGGGGGAGAGAATTCGAAATTGCACAAAACCTGACTAACGCCAAGTACGTACTCTTTGTAAGATCCGGCTTAGGAACCATAACCTTATTTTTTTTTGCAGAGGAGCCCCTTTTATTCTCTTTTACGCCACTGCTTAAATTCCTGAAAAAGTTAAGGTATCTGCAAAAGTAGAGACACGTTTCATAAAAAGCTGTCATTAAGGCTTTTAGAGAATTTTTTTATGTTTATGACACAAAAGGATAAATAACACCAATCGGGGGCCAAGTCTTACGATAATTTAAATCCATTAAAATTAAGTATTTTAGTTAAATTTTGATGACAATCATAGTAGGATTGGAAATTAAAATAGGGAAATTGATTCTAACTCACACATACAGATTATTTTTTACGCAACATATTGAAAATAGTGATAAAGAAATTGAATTATTATCTAAGATAAATTATGAAATAGTTGTCAATCTCACATTTTCTTAGTAAGAATATTACAAAATGCATGGGTTTCAATAAGAAAAAATACTGCAAGAGTAAAAATCATTAATGTGAAAGCTAAATCTTTCCTTTGTTAACTTTTTCGCCACCTTTTTAGAAATATGAATAAAATTTCAAGAAAATACACTTATAAGTGTCTTAAAAATATTTTTTTGCGTATACAACTTTGACAAAAAAATGTATTCTTCATAAAAAAAATTTTTTTTTAATCATGGTTTTGATTCTTATTTTACTGAAATAAGGCTTGAATATCCAAGGGCGTCTTAAGATTCCTTGAGGTCCTCTGGGCCCCTATGCAAAACTAGGTCCTTACTCAAATGTAAACCTCACCTATGTTCCTTAAAAGAAGACGGTATATAGCATACGTTGTCGAATACCCGTAGAAACAATAACCTGAAACAAATAAATGTGCGTGATTTATGTTGTTGTTGCTTATGCCACCTGTCTGACGTAGTCAGATTGAGGCCCACGAAATTCATCAAGGAAACGGGCTAGAGATACGCCTGTCGTTAGCCTAAGTTTTGTGCCCATGAAGGTGACAGTACAATTTTGCTCACGATAGATGGCGACACCATTCGGACCCACTGATTTAACGAGCACGTACTCCGTATGTACTCGTATAAACCAGTTTGACCAACTGCCACCTTTTGACTAAATGAGTAATGATGGTATAGGTGGTAGACCTATGCACATGGACAACGGTCATCACATGTAGCCAGTTGACATATCTAATATTCCCAGTTTTTCGGAATACAACCGGAAAAAACATTTGACTGTTGAAATTATTCGAATCATTATCTTGTTAAGACTGAGTCGAAAGCAAGACGAGGCCCCCAATGTGATCGAAGCCCTGGGCTTTATTTGAATTTTGGGCAGGGCTGGATGACGATTTTCTGCTCTTAAAACAAAAGTATTTCGTATACTATTACCATTTCCAACATCCTACCTATATAAAACCGGATTTCCAGCGGTAGTGCTTTGAACACAAAATATTAATCACACAAGGAGAGTGCAAATGTCTTGGGGGTCACGGATTTAATTCAAATTTTGTAGAATGATAGATTTAGTTTTCCTGTTGATAAAGAAATATGGTTATAGGGGCCACTATTCAATAATTTTATAGATATTTGTAATTGAAGATGCAATTCACTCTTTAAATTCAGGTTCTGTAGCAAACAATTACACGTAATGGGTTTCGCGTAGCAGCAACGTGTTGGTTTTCCTCGTCGTTAAGAGACGGGTTCGAGTCCGTGGAGGGTGAATAACTTGTTTTTCTTATGTGTCTAATTTTACATATAAAGATACATAATGAAGTTTTAAATGGAAAGGAAATATCTTGAATAACTAGAAACCTTATAAGAGTTTTATGTGCCATTTTGTCATTCGTATATAAGTACAGAATAATATTTTTTACAAAACAATAAAAGCATTTAGCAAGAAGAACAGGAAAACAGCCCTTCAACTGCTAGTTAATAATCATGCTCGACAACAATAAATTGTGAAAGGAAACAATAAATATAACATTTATAAAATTAACAGAATTAGTATAAAAATATGACTAGCATTTTACCCCTCACTGTCCGAAAAATGGTGAAACCTATTATAAAAGCAAATGAAACACAATTTCAAAAAGCATCTTCTGCATAGAATCACTGCAGTATTGTTAAAAAAGGAATCTGCTGCTTTGTATTTTGAGTGAACTGCATCTTCCAATTGAAAATATCTAAAAAACATTGAGTACTGGCTTCTATAACCATATATCTTCACCAACAGGGAAACTAATTCAACGATCCTACAAAATTTGAATTAAATCCGTGACCCTATGTCACAAACTCCCATCTTCTTAAAGCGACAGCAGCGCCACCTTTGTAAAAGGAACGAATTGATTCAGAATTAAAATGGACGCGTAGAACAAACATACTGAAACTACGCGGTAAAAACTAAAGTTGATAAAGATGTTTATAAATGTTATTTGTTTAGTCTAATTAGTGTCGTGTAATGTCCCGAGTATTTTTTGTTATGTGTGCTGTAAAAATTAAAAACATATAAAATTCACAAAAGGACTTTTTATTCATGGACTTTGATTTGCATCACTGTGTGGCAGCCCTCCATTGACAAGGTAAGCCATTTTACCTTGATTGTTTTCTTCATTTTAAATAACAAAAAATGAAATCTGGCGCCCGAACAGGGACTGCCACTTAAAAAAGTACTTTGTGAACATTTTATTTATATGTGCAAAAGAATAACTTTTATATGATATTTTGCATGCTTGAAAACAAAAGACTCTCGCACATAATAATCTTTTGAGAAATTGATATATTTGATATCTATACAATTATTGATATAAATTTCACGATTTAAAATAACTTTGTATAGACTGAAGTGAACAAAAATGGCATTACAATCTCCAAGTCAAACTGATTCAGATGAACTAAATAAATTGAAACGTAAGCGCGGTTGTTTACGAGGAGCAGTAACGAAACAAATAACAAAAATCGAAAGTGAGATCTTAAAGCCAGACATAACAGTCGAGGATTTAGAAGAATCTATCGAACTTTTAACTGAAAGGGGCGAAGAATTAAAATTAATTGACTCCCAAATTGAAAGTCTGATTCAAGTTGATCAAATAGAAGTTGAATTTGAAAGTATAGAAGAATATAAAGAAAAAATAACCAGAACGCGATTCAAAACACGAAAATTAATTCAAAAAATTAGTAAAGGATCCAACGCTAATAATTCTTGGCAAGATAGCAATATATCTCTAAACAGCTCGAGCCAAAACGAAACACAAACAAAGGAAAAGGAACGCATCAAATTACCAAAATTAACTATCCCTAAATTCTATGGCGAAATTAGTGAATGGTTAAATTTTTGGAATGCATTTAAATCTGCCATTCACGAGAATGATAATGTGTGCAAAATTGATAAATTTAATTATTTAAGATCATTTTTGGGAGGTTCCGCATTTAGCTTAATCGACGGATTAGAATTAACAGCCGAACATTATGATCACTCAATTGATATTTTGAAAGAAAGATTCGGTAATAAAAAAGTTTTAATTAATGTACACATCGATAAACTACTCCAAACCAGCCCATTAAAAAACTCAAATGATGTCAAAAGTTTTCGTAGCCTCTTTAATCATATACAAAAAAATATCAGAAGTTTAGAAAGTTTATCTGTAAAAAAAGATAGCTATTCCAGTATTTGGTTCCCATTTTAACAAAATTATTGCCACTTGACCTTCTTTTGGAATATAATAAATTACCGAGTAATACTTCTGATTGCGAAATCAATATATTAACAGATTTTTTGTCTTCACAACTCACTGCAAGAGAACGAACCTTTTTAAATATAAATAATTCTATTCCGGAAATGAAACCTCGAACAAAAATGAATCATACTGAATATCGGCGCCAACCTACGGCATCAATGTTAATTAATGAGTCTGTTCCGTCTAGGAAAATTGAAAACGATCAAATTTGCTTATTTTGTAAATCCAATAGACATGCTGCAGTCTCTTGTATAAATAATCATTTAAGTTTGGAAGAGAAGGTAGAAATATGTAAGCGAGCTGGTTCTTGTTTTAGGTGCTTGAATCATAAAAATAAAAAACGCCATCTTTCTTCGTCTTGTAGGGCAAATGTTAAGTGCGATTTATGTTCTGGGAGGCACGTGACTGTAATGTGCATGGGAAAAGGAAAAGCGCGGGAGGATTTTTCAAAAACAGAAAATAATGACAGCGTGTTGAGTAATGCTTCTATTAGAAAGCGAGTGATGTTACAAACGATTATTGTTAAGATCTCAGGAGCTAAACAAAAACATATGATTAGATTAATTATAGATTCTGGCTCATCAGGTAGTTACATTTCAGAATTCGCGGCGCGTAAATTACAATTAAAGGATATAGGACATGAAACTGTTGTGCATGGGTTGTTTGGGGATTGCAGAAAAAAGAGAAACATAAAAAATATGTTATTAATCTGAGTAATGTAGATAATAGTTTCGATTGCGCGCTTAATGTAATGGAACAAAAAACTATTTGCGCACCGATTCCAAAACTAGAAAATATGAAACTTATAGAAGAAATTAAAAATTATGGAATCGACCTTAGTGATTTAACGGTAAATGAAAACTTCTGTTTATATGAAAGTAACGTTAATGAAATCCACGGATTGATAGGTGCGGACTATGCAGGGAAACTGTTTACAGGGGAAATTAAGAATCTGCCAAGTGGACTCGTTGCGATGAATACTTATTTCGGATGGACTATAATGGGGAGAACGGGGGAAGGTTGCAGCGCTAGTGAAGTTCTTTTATCGCTTCATGTTAGTGATTTGAGAATTTGTGACCTATGGTCACTTGATTCGCTGGGAATTAAAGAACCGAGTATTTCCCAGTCGAAATCGGAAATTGAGGAAGCGGTGAAGGATCATTTTGTGCGTTCATTAAGAAGAGATGACGAGGGTAGATATCAGGTGTCACTCCCATGGTTAGAGGTTCATCCTGAATTATCGGATAATAGAAACATTGCCGAAAGACGATTAAAGTCTTGCGTAAGGTCTTTACAAAAAAGAAATTGTTTACAGGAGTATGAAAATATATTTAAGGAATGGGTCTCTGAGAAAATTATAGAATCTGTTGAACCAGAGGAACTTGCTAGGGAAAAGGGCCATTTCTTGCCACATCGACCCGTCTTTAAAGAAAACTCCACAACTCGAATTCATCCAGTATTTGATGCGTCAGCCAAAGAAAGAAATTCAGGGTCGCTGAACGATTGTATTGAAAAGGGGCCTAATTATTTGGAATTGATCCCTAAGCTTCTTAACAGATTTCGGCAGGGAAAATATGGAGTGATTTCGGATATACGACGAGCTTTTCTCCAAATAAAAGTTGCTCCCTCTGATAAAAAATTTCTCCGGTTCCTATGGTGGGAGGAGGGTGATCCAAGAAAACTTATTGTTTATTCACATTGTCGTGTTGTTTTCGGAGTGAACGCGAGCCCTTTTTTACTTGCTGCCACAATCAGTTACCATTTAGGAAATGCGGACGAATCCCAAAGGGGAATAGCTGCTAAGTTAAGGGAATCTATGTATGTAGATAACTGCGTTGCGAGTGTAAATACTATCGGCGAGTTAAACTCCTTCATTACGGTATCTAAAGAATTAATGGCTTCTGCTCAGTTTGACCTAAGGGGATGGAAACATAATCGACCAGGTAGTAATGAGGAAAATTCAATATTGAACCTGTCTGATGATGAATTTAAGGAAATTGTCTCAGTTTTGGGACTTAAATGGAATTTATATAGTAATACCCTATCTTGTGAGATAAAAGAGCAAAACCAATACGTGCTTAGCAAACGAAACGTATTGTCTATGTTGAGTCAAATTTTTGACCCCATTGGGT